>JAUIMM010000927.1:1167500-1317500 GCA_031769625.1 Taudactylus pleione
TTTCTATCTATCTATTACTTATCTTTCTATCTGTCTTTCTATCTATCTACTACTTCTTTATCTATCTTCCTATCTATCTCTATCTATTACTTATCTATCTATCTATCTATCTATCTTTTTATCTGTCTATCTCATATATATATCTATCTCATATATATCTCTTTTTATCTATCTATCTCATATCTATCTATCTATCTCATATCTATCTATCTATCTCATATCTATCTATCTATCTCATATCTATCTATCTTTTTATCTATCTATCTTTCTCATATCTATCTGTCTATCTATCTCATATCTATCTATCTATCTATCTAATATCTATCTATCTTTTTATCTATCTATCTCATATCTATTTATCTATCTATCTCATATCTATCTATCTATCTCATATCTATCTATCTTTTTATCTTTCTATCTTTTTATCTATCTATCTCATATCTATCTATCTATCTCATATCTATCTATCTATCTATCTATCTATCTGTCTATCCATCTATCTCATATCTATCTATCTATCTATCTATCTATCTGTCTATCTATCTATGAGCGGGTATCTGAGCAGGAACCGAATCCGGCTTGGGTTTTCCCACCTAACTCTTTATCCAAAATGAGGCAAAGTGTCATCATCCCGCTGTCGGATTCTCGCAGGTTTTGAAGTCTATAAAGGTCCCGGTGATCGGCGCCATTTTCTCTCTGGCTGTGTAGAGTGTACAGAACATACGTGCTCTGTGCTGCTCTGTCTGTGCACATATTCTCAACGGAATGGGTATGAAATCCCGGCGGCTGGTTCATATCCCTACGCCGGCAGCCTGAAGGGAGAAGATAACAACAGGGCAGGTAAGTACCCTATCCCTAACCCTCTCCCCCCGCTAACCCTCCCTTAGTAGTGCCTAACCCTAACCTTTCCCCTCTTGCCTAACCCTAACCTCTCCCCCTAGTGCCTAAACCTAACCTCTCCCCCTGGTGCCTAACCCTAACCTCTCCCCTAGTGCCTAACCCTAACCTCTCCCCCTAGTGCCTAAACCTAACCTCTCCCCCTAGTGCCTAATCCTAACCTCTCCCCCTAGTGCCTAACCCTAACCTTTCCCCCTAGTGCCTAACCTTAACCTTTCCCCCTAGGGCCTAACCTCTCCCCCTAGTGCCTATCCCTAACCTCCCCCACTTGTGCCTAACCTTAACCTCTCCCCCTAGTGCAAAACCCTAACCTCTCCCCCTAGTGCCTAACCCTAACCTCTCCCCCTAGTGCCTAACCCTAACCTCTCCCACTAGTGCCTAACCCTAACCTCCCCCCTAGTGCCTAACCCTAACCTCTCCCCCTAGTGCCTAACCCTAACCTCCCCCCAGTGCTTAACCCTAACCTCCCCCCCAGTGCCTAACCGTAAACCCCCCTTTCCAAAACCCTAAACCTAACCCTCCTAGGGGGTTCCTAAACCTAAACTTCCCCCTTGTGCCTAACCCTAACCCCCCCTTACCGCGCCCTAAACCTAACCCTCCTGGTGGATGCCTAAACCTAAACTTTCCCCCCTAATGCCTAACCCTAACCTCCCCCGTTGGTGCCTATCCCTAATCCCCCCTTACCGCACCCTAAACCTAACCCTCCCTTGGGGGTGCCTAACCCTGAATTCCCCCGGGGAGTCTAACATTAATACTTCCCCCTAGGGGTTCCTAACCTCACCCCTCAAAAAACCTATCCCTATCCCTGCTATGCTCCCCAAACCTAACCCTCCCCCGCCAGCTAACGCTAAGGGTACCCCAGACTTATCTCGTTCAGGCTGGCTTTCTTCGCTGTTCCAGCATCAGGATTAAGATATGCATCAGTATTTTGACACCTATCTTAAGTCCCTTGTCGGAATTACCTTGGCAGGATTGAGACCGGCAGTTCTCAACTTCTCAAGGGTGCAGTGTTGTTGGGCTGGGGCTTCTGTCACTGTTGTCTGGTCAATCAAGGGGCTGGGGCTGCAGTACCATCAACGGGCTGTGGCTGCAGTACATAAAGTGCTGCTGCTGTGTTGTCCATAAAGGGGCTTGTCTT
The DNA here is from genome assembly GCA_031769625.1 of Taudactylus pleione. Lineage (NCBI taxonomy): Eukaryota > Metazoa > Chordata > Amphibia > Anura > Myobatrachidae > Taudactylus > Taudactylus pleione. Next base: position 1,169,536 of record JAUIMM010000927.1, read on the forward strand.
GCATTCATAAAGGGGGGCTGCAGTACATAAAGGGGTGATGCTGTGTTGTTCTGTCCATCAAGAGGCTGGGGCTGCAGTACATAAATGGAGGCTGCTATGTTGTCCAAAAAGGAGCTGTGGCTGCAGTACATAAAGGGGGCTACAGTACATAAAGGGTTGCTGCTGTGTTGTCCTGTCCATCAAGGGGCTGGGGCTGCAGTACCATCAAGGGGCTGTGGCTGCAGTACATAAAGGGCTGCTGCTGTGTTGTCCATAAAGAGGCTTGGCTTGCATTACATAAAGGGGTGATGCTGTGTTGTCCTGTCCATTAAGGGGCTGGGGCTGCAGTACATAAACGGAGGCTGCTGTGTTGTCCAAAAAGGGGCTGTGGCTGCAGTACAAAAAGGGGGGCTGCTGTGTTGTCCTGTCCATCAAGGGGCTGGGGCTGCAGTACCATCAAGGGGCTGGGCTGCAGTACATAAAGGGGTGTTGCTGTGTCACTGTTGTCCTGTCAATCAAGGGTCTGGGGCTGCAGTACATAAAGGGCTGCTGCTGTGTTGTCCATAAAGGGGCTTGGCTTGCATTACATAAAGGGGGGCTGCAGTACCTAAAGGGGTGATGCTGTGTTGTCCTGTCCATCAAGGGTCTGGGGCTGCAGTACCATCAAGGGGCTGGGGCTGCAGTACATAAAGGGTTGCTGCTGTGTTGTCCAAAAAGGGGCTGTGGCTGCAGTACATAAAGGGGGGCTGCTGTGTTGTCCAAAAAGGGTCTGTGGCTGCAATACATAAAGGGGGGCTGCAGTACATAAAGGGGTAGCTGCTGTGTTGTCCTGATTATCAAGGAGGTAGGGCTGCAGTACATAAAAGGGTGCTGTGTCATCCAGAGGTGATCTGTCAATCCAGGGGTGCTCTTCCCCAGCGTAAAATAAAACAAAAGTTAAACTTAATATTTTTCATTCCACAAAAAATAAAAAAATAAAAATATATATTTTTTCTTCTTTTTTTGTGTGTGTGCTAGCTACGCTATGATTGTTCGGTGACACTGCCGGCCAGACCACAGTTCATCATCCACGTATTTGTTACTCTGCAGGTGATCCGTCAGCACTCCACAGGAGTGCTTTGTTGTCCATAAAGGAGTGCTGTGTTGTTCATCAAGGGGCTGCTGCTTCATCCAGGGGTGCTCTTCCTCAGTGTAAACAAAATAAAAGTTAAATCAATTTAGCATTCCACAAAAAGTAAAAAAATATTTTTTTTTCAGGTTTTTTTGGGTGTGCTAGCCACGCTATTATTGTTCAGTGACACTGCCGGCCAGACCGCAGTTTATCATCCACGTATTGTGACACTATAAGTCCCAGCGCAGTGTGTTATTCTTATTCATAAAAAATATTGTGACACTGTAAGTGGTAGCGCAGTGTTTTACTCATAAAAAATCTTGTGACACTGTAAGTGGTAGCGCGGTGGGTTATTCTTTTCTTCTTATTCATGAAAATCTTGTGACATTGTAAGTGGAAATGCAGTGTAATATTCAACACGTATTGTGACACTGTAAGTGGAAACAGTGTGATATTCACGATTTTACAATTTAATAACACAAAATTAGCAATAAAAAAACGCAACTTTTCACTTCTTTCCTTAATCGTGAATAAATTATTACTCTACACGCCAACTACAAGACCACAACAAAGTGCTAATTAACATGCATAATATATAAAGCATAATGACATCACAAACGCCTCAGCTGAGATTCACATAACATATTTTCAAAAGGTGAAATTAGAGGATACGGTTTAAAAAATAGAATAAAGCAGCTAAAACTGCGCTCTCTGTTTATAGTGTCCCTACTCCCTACCCATGGACCCTTTAACCAAATTCCAGAGTGCATCTGCTCCTCCTGTAGCCCAGGTCAGAAGATGTGTAGGGGGTATGGTGATGATTTGGACTAAAATAGAGCTCACACCAACTGAAGTGGACAATGAATCCCTAATCTAACAGGGATCTTAGCTGTAATTTATACACAACACAGGATGGGGTGACAATATAGGCTTGGGTGCTGGTATGATCTCGGGTGATGGTATAGGATGGGGTAATGATAAAAACTAGGGTTATAGGCTGGGGTGACGATATAAACTTGAGTGACAATATAAAATTAAAATGGGGTTACAGGATGGGGTGACTATATAGGCTTGGGTGATGGTTTAGGCTGTGGTAACGATATAAACTGGGGTTATAGGCTGGGGTGACGCTTGGGCATAAGACCAGAAAAGCCACGTCTTGGGTGTGGAATTATTTTAACCCAAATTCTGACAACAGTTGTGAAGGTATCTGTACCATTTTGAAGCCAAAGTTAGCAGAGGAAGGGACTGTAACCATCTAGGCACCTCCTCCCTGTTACGTCATTTGCAGCGAGTTCATGCAATATATTTAACAAAATTATAATAATTTGTAAATTAATAACAAGCAGTCCAGTCTCAGATACCAGCAGTTTGGACCAGCACATGCAATCTCCACTATCAACACCCTCATCATCAAACTCCTCCTTAATGATTGGAGGTAGTCCTTCCAAAATATTGTTTTGTGGTGTCCAAAACAAACCAAGGAGTTCAGCCACGAAAGTGTCAGTCCTAGTGGCTAAAGTGTTTGGTTTGTTAGACTGTGCATGTCCTTTTTAATATCCCACATAAGAGTGGGTGGGAGGGACAATTCCATCTTGCATCTCTTTCCTTTACAATTGCCACAATTTGGGGCATTGCCGACTGACATTATTATAGTTTATTAAACTGCCATCCAAGTTTCATAGATGTCTGATATTATTTTAAACTGCCGTGCATTTGTGCCGCTGCTCTGTTGCTTACTTTAGCCAGACAGCTCGCTGCAGCCTACGGCCTATATTGGTAAAAAAAAGTAGTGAAAACAATATTGTGAGCTGTGAGGTGGTTAATAATGACTGGAAATGCCTGAAAATTATTGTTATTAAGGTTAATAATAGTGGAGGAACAAAAACAGGCCCAAATTATGTGGTTTTAGCTGTTTTTATAATTTTTTTATAAAAATACAGATCCAAAACCAAAACATGCAAGGGTGGTTTTGCAAAACCAAATCCAGATCCAAAACCAAAACTTGGGGGTCGGCGCACTTTCCTAATAACAGCATAAAAAAACCCTCTCACCTCACAGCGCCCCTCAGCACTGTCCCCCTCTACACAGCCCTTCTCATCACAGCCCCTCACACCACAGCCCCTAACTACACAGCCTCCCTCAGCACAGCCTTTCACAGCACAGCCCCATCACTGAACAGCCGCCTCACTGCACTGCCCCGTCACTGAACAGCCCCATCACTGCAGAGCCCCATCACTGCACAGCCCCGTCACTGAACAGCCCCATCACTGCACAGCCTCCTCACTGCACAGCCCATCACTGCACAGCCCCATCACTGAACAGCCGCCTCACTGCACAGCCCCATCACTGCACAGCCCCATCACTGAACAGCCGCCTCACTGCACAGCCCCATCATTGCACAGCACCGTGACAGCACAGCCCCGTCACTGAACAGCCCCATCACTGAACAGCCGCCTCACTGCACAGCCCCATCACTGCACAGCCCCGTCACTGCACAGCCGCATCACTGCACAGCCCCGTCACTGCACAGCCGCCTCACTGCACAGCCCCATCACTGCACAGCCCCGTCACTGCACAGCCCCGTCACTGCACAGCCCCATTACTGCACAGCCGTCTCACTGCACAGCCCCATCACTGAACAGCCGTCTCACTGCACAGCCCCATCACTGCACAGCCCCATCACTGCACAGCCACCTCACTGCACAGCCCCATCACTGAACAGCCCCATCACTGCAGAGCCCCATCACTGCACAGCCCCATCACTGAACAGCCCCATCACTGAACAGCCACCTCACTGCACAGAGCCATCACTGCACAGCCCCATCACTGCACAGCCCCGTCACTGCACAGCCCCATCACTGCACAGCCTCCTCACTGCACAGCCTCCTCACTGCACAGCCCATCACTGCACAGCCCCATCACTGAACAGCCGCCTCACTGCACAGCCCCATCACTGCACAGCCCCATCACTGAATAGCCCCATCACTGAACAACCGCCTCACTGCACAGCCCCATCACTGCACAGCACCGTCACAGCACAGCCCCGTCACTGTACAGCCCCATCACTGAACAGCCGCCTCACTGCACAGCCCCGTCACTGCACAGCCCCATCACTGCACAGCCGCATCACTGCACAGCCCCGTCACTGCACAGCCGCCTCACTGCACAGCCCCGTCACTGCACAGCCCCGTCACTGCACAGCCCCATCACTGCACAGCCCCATTACTGCACAGCCGTCTCACTGCACAGCCCCATCACTGAACAGCCGTCTCACTGCACAGCCCCATCACTGCACAGCCCCATCACTGCACAGCCACCTCACTGCACAGCCCCATCACTGCACAGCCACCTCACTGCACAGCCCCATCACTGAACAGCCCCATCACTGCAGAGCCCCATCACTGCACAGCCCCATCACTGCACAGCCCCATCACTGAACAGCCCCATCACTGAACAGCCACCTCACTGCACAGAGCCATCACTGCACAGCCCCATCACTGCACAGCCCCGTCACTGCACAGCCCTGTCACTGAACAGCCCCATCACTGAACAGCCCCATCACTGCACAGCTCCTTCACTGAACAGCCGCCTCACTGCACAGCCCCGTCACTGCACAGCGCTCACTGCACAGCCCCGTCAATGAATAGCCCCATCACTGCACAGCCCCATCACTGCACAGCCCCATTACTGCCCCCCGAGCCCCCCCGATCCGAGGCCGATCCGAGTCAGGTTCGACTTTTCCCGCCTAACTCAGATCTGAAATCGAGGCAAAACGTCATCATCCTGCCTTCCGGGTATCGCGGGTTTTGGATCCTATATAAGGTACCTGCATCGGTGCCATTTTCTCACTCAGCTGTGGACAGTGAAGAGGGAGGGTGGGAGTTAGGGCTGGCTGGGCTGAGTAGTGTAGTGTAGTCTAGTGCAGAGTAGTGTTGTGCTGTGCTGTGCTGCGCTGTGCTGCTGTTGTCCATAGGGGCCGCCCTCAGCACAGCCTTTCACAGCACAGCCCCATCACTGAACAGCCACCTCACTGCACTGCCCCATCACTGAACAGCCCCATCACTGCAGAGCCCCATCACTGCACAGCCCCGAACAGCTGCCTCACTGCACTGCCCCGTCACTGAACAGCCCCATCACTGCAGAGCCCCATCACTGCACAGCCCCGTCACTGCACAGCCCCATCACTGCAAAGGCCCCATCACTGCACAGCCCCATCACTGAACAGCCGCCTCACTACACAGCCCCATCACTGCACAGCCCCATCACTGAACAGCCCCATCACTGAACAGCTGCCTCACTGCACAGCAGCATCACTGCACAGCCCCATCACTGCCCAGCCCCATCACTGAACAGCCCCATCACTGAACAGCCGCCTCACTACACAGCCCCATCACTGAACAGACCCATCACTGCACAGCTCCTTCACTGAACAGCCGCCTCACTACACAGCCCCATCACTGCACAGCCCCGTCACTGCACAGCGCCTCACTGCACAGCCCTGTCAATGAATAGCCCCATCACTGCACAGCCCCATCACTGCACAGCCCCATTACTGCACAGACGCCTCACTGCACAGCCCTGTCACTGCACAGCCCCATCACTGCACAGCCCCATCACTGAACAGCCGCCTCACTGCACAGCCCCATCACTGCACAGCCCCATCACTGAATAGCCCCATCACTGAACAGCAGCCTCACTGCACAGCCCCATCACTGCATAGCACCATCACAGCACAGCCCCATCACTGAACAGCCCCATCACTGAACAGCCGCCTCTCAGCACAGCTCCATCACTGCACAGCCCCATCACTGCACAGCCCCGTCACTGCACAGCGCCTCACTGCACAGCCCCATCAATGAAAAGCCCCATCACTGCACAGCCCCATCACTGCACAGCCCCATTACTGCACAGCCACCTCACTGCACAGCCCCATCACTGCACAGCCCCATCACTGCACAGCCCCATCACTGAACAGCCGCCTCACTGCACAGCCCCATCACTGCACAGCCCCATCACTGAATAGCCCCATCACTGAACAGCCACCTCACTGTACAGCCCCATCACTGCACAGCACCGTCACAGCACAGCCCCATCACTGAACAGCCCCATCACTGAACAGCCGCCTCACTGCACAGCGCCATCACTGCACAGCCCCATCACTGCACAGGCCCATCACTGAACAGCCCCATTACTGCACAGCCGCCTCACTGCACAGCCCCGTCACTGCACAGCCCCATCACTGCAAAGGCCCCATCACTGCACAGCCCCATCACTGAACAGCCGCCTCACTACACAGCCCCATCACTGCACAGCCCCATCACTGAACAGCCCCATCACTGAACAGCCGCCTCACTGCACAGCCCCATCACTGCACAGCCCCATCACTGCCCAGCCCCATCACTGAACAGCCCCCTCACTGAACAGCCGCCTCACTACACAGCCCCATCACTGAACAGACCCATCACTGCACAGCTCCTTCACTGAACAGCCGCCTCACTACACAGCCCCATCACTGCACAGCCCCGTCACTGCAAAGCGCCTCACTGCACAGCCCTGTCAATGAATAGCCCCATCACTGCACAGCCCCATCACTGCACAGCCCCATTACTGCACAGATGCCTCATTGCACAGCCCTGTCACTGCACAGCCCCATCACTGCACAGCCCCATCACTGAATAGCCCCATCACTGAACAGCAGCCTCACTGCACAGCCCCATCACTGCATAGCACCATCACAGCACAGCCCCATCACTGAACAGCCCCATCACTGAACAGCCGCCTCTCTGCACAGCTCCATCACTGCACAACCCCATCACTGCACAGCCCCATCACTGCACAGCCGCCGCACTGCACAGCCCCGTCACTGCACAGCCCCATCACTGCAAAGGCCCCATCACTGCACAGCCCCATCACTGAACTGCCGCCTCACTGCACAGCCCCATCACTGCACAGCACCATCACTGAATAGCCCCATCACTGAACAGCCGCCTCACTGCACAGCCCCATTACTGCACAGGCCCATCACTGCCCAGCCCAATCACTGAACAGCCACATCACTGAAAAGCCGCCTCACTGCACAGCTCCATCACTGCACAGCCCCATCACTGCACAGCCCCATCACTGCACAGCCCCGTCACTGCACAGCCCCATCACTGCAAAGGCCCCATCACTACACAGCCCCATCACTGAACAGCCGCCTCACTGCACAGCCCCATCACTGCACAGCCCCATCACTGAATAGCCCCATCACTGAACAGCCGCCTCACTGCACAGCCCCATCACTGCCCAGCCCCATCACTGAACAGCCCCATCACTGAATAGCCGCCTCACTGCACAACTCCATCACTGCACAGCCCAATCACTGCACAGACCCGTCACTGCACAGCCCTGTAACTGATCATCCCCGTCACTGAACTGCGCCATCACTGCACAGCTCCTTCACTGAACAGCCGCCTCACTGCACAGCCCCATCACTGCACAGCCCATCACTGCACAGCGCCTCACTGCACAGCCCCATCACTGAATAGCCCAACACTGCACAGCCCCATTACTGCACAGCCGCCTCACTGCACAGACCCCGTCACTGAACAGCCATCTAACTGCACAGCCCCATCACTGCACAGCTCCATCACTGCACAGTCCCATCACTGAACAGCCGACTCACTGCACAGCCCCGTCACTGAACAGCCCCATCATTGCACAGCCCCATCACTGCACAGCCGCCTCACTGCACAGCCCTGTCACTGAATAGCCATCTCACTGCACAGCCGTCTCACTGAACAGCCCCATCACTGAACAGCCCAATCACTGAAGAGCCATCTCACTGCACAACCCCATCACTGTGCAGCCATCTCACTGCACAGCCCCATCACTGAACTGCCGTCTCACTGCACATCCCTGTTACTGCACAGCTGCCTCACTGCACAGCCCCGCCACTGCACAGCCCCGTCACTGCACAGCCCCGTCACTGCACAGCCCCATTACTGCACAGCCATCTCACTGCACAGCCCCATCACTGAACAGCCATCTCACTGTACAGCCCCATCACTGCACAGCCCCATCACTGCACAGCCACCTCACTGCACAGCCCCATCACTGAACAGCCCCATCACTGCAGAGCCCCATCACTGCACAGCCCCATCATTGCACAGCCCCATCACTGAACAGCCCCATCACTGAACAGCCCCATCACTGAACAGCCACCTCACTGCACAGAGCCATCACTGCACAGCCCCATCACTACACAGCCCCGTCACTGCGCAGCCCTGTCACTGAACAGCCCCGTCACTGAACAGCCCCATCATTGCACAGCTCCTTCACTGAACAGCCGCCTCACTGCACAGCCCCATCACAGCACAGCCCCGTCACTGCACAGCACCTCACTGCACAGCCCCGTCAATGAATAGCCCCATCACTGCACAGCCCCATCACTGCACAGCCCCATTACTGCCCCCCGAGCCCCCCCGATCTGAGGCCGATCCGAGTCAGGCTCGACTTTTCCCGCCTGACTCAGATCTGAAATCGAGGCAAAACGTCATCATCCCGCCTTCCGTGTCTCGCGGGTTTTGGATGCTATATAAGGTACCCGCATCGGCGCCATTTTCTCACTCGGCTGTGGACAGTGAAGAGGGAGGGTGGGAGTTAGGGCTGGCTGGGCTGAGTAGTGTAGTGTAGTCTAGTGCAGAGTAGTGTTGTGCTGTGCTGTGCTGCACTGTGCTGCTGTTGTCCATAGGGGCCGCCCTCATCACAGCCTTTCACAGCACAGCCCCATCACTGAACAGCCACCTCACTGCACTGCCCCGTCACTGAACAGCCCCATCACTGCAGAGCCCCATCACTGCACAGCCCCGAACAGCCGCCTCACTGCACTGCCCCATCACTGAACAGCCCCATCACTGCAGAGCCCCATCACTGCACAGCCCCATCACTGAACAGCCCCATCACTGCACAGCCTCCTCACTGCACAGCCCCATCACTGCACAGCCCCATCACTGAACAGCCATCTCACTGCACAGCCCCATCACTGCACAGCCCCATCACTGAATAGCCCCATCACTGAACAGCCGCCTCACTGCACAGACCCATCACTGCACAGCCCCATCACAGAACAGCCATCTCACTGCACAGCCCCATCACTGAATAGCCCCATCACTGAACAGCCGCCTCACTGCACAGCCCCATCACTGCACAGCACCATCACAGCACAGCCCCATCACTGAACAGCCCCATCACTGAACAGCCACCTCACTGCACAGCGCCATCACTGCACAGCCCCATCACTGCACAGCCCTGTCACTGCACAGCCGCATCACTGCACAGCCCAGTCACTGCACAGCTGCCTCACTGCACATCCCCATCATTGCACATCCCTGTCACTGCACAGCCCCATCACTGCACAGCCCCACTACTGCATAGCCATCTCACTGCACAGCCCCATCACTGAACAGCCATCTCACTGCACAGCCCCATCACTGAACAGCCCCATCACTGCAGAGCCCCATCACTGCAGAGCCCCATCACTGCACAGCCCCATCACTGCACAGCCGCCTCACTGCACAGCCCCATCACTGCACAGCCCCATCACTGAACAACCCCATCACTGAACAGCCACCTCACTGCATAGAGCGATCACTGCACAGCCCCATCACTGCACAGCCCCATGACTGCACAGCCCTGTCACTGAACAGCCCCGTCACTGAACAGCCCCATCACTGCACAGCTCCTTCACTGAACAGCCGCCTCACTACACAGCCCCATCACTGCACAGCCCCGTCACTGCACAGCGCCTCACTGCACAGCCCCGTCAATGAAAAGCCCCATCACTGCACAGCCCCATCACTGCACAGCCCCATTACTGCACAGCCACCTCACTGCACAGCCCCATCACTGCACAGCCCCATCACTGCACAGCCCCATCACTGAACAGCCGCCTCACTGCACAGCCCCATCACTGCACAGCCCCATCACTGAATAGCCCCATCACTGAACAGCCACCTCACTGCACAGCCCCATCACTGCACAGCACCGTCACAGCACAGCCCCATCACTGAACAGCCCCATCACTGAACAGCCACCTCACTGCACAGCGCCATCACTGCACAGCCCCATCACTGCACAGCCCCGTCACTGCACAGCCCCATCACTGAACAGCCGTCTCACTGCACAGCCCCATCACTGCTCAGCCGCCTCACTGCACAGCCCCATCACTGAACAGCCCCATCACTGCAGAGCCCCATCACTGCAGAGCCCCATCACTGCACAGCCCCATCACTGCACAGCCGCCTCACTGCACAGCCCCATCACTGCACAGCCCCATCACTGAACAACCCCATCACTGAACAGCCACCTCACTGCATAGAGCGATCACTGCACAGCCCCATCACTGCACAGCCCCATCACTGCACAGCCCTGTCACTGAACAGCCCCGTCACTGAACAGTCCCATCACTGCACAGCTCCTTCACTGAACAGCCGCCTGACTACACAGCCCCATCACTGCACAGCCCCGTCACTGCACAGCGCCTCACTGCACAGCCCCATCAATGAAAAGCCCCATCACTGCACAGCCCCATCACTGCACAGCCCCATTACTGCACAGCCACCTCACTGCACAGCCCCATCACTGCACAGCCCCATCACTGCACAGCCCCATCACTGAACAGCCGCCTCACTGCACAGCCCCATCACTGCACAGCCCCATCACTGAATAGCCCCATCACTGAACAGCCACCTCACTGTACAGCCCCATCACTGCACAGCACCGTCACAGCACAGCCCCATCACTGAACAGCCCCATCACTGAACAGCGCCTCACTGCACAGCCCCATCACTGCACAGGCCCATCACTGAACAGCCCCATTACTGCACAGCCGCCTCACTGCACAGCCCCGTCACTGCACAGCCCCGTCACTGCACAGCCCCATCACTGCAAAGGCCCCATCACTGCACAGCCCCATCACTTAACAGCCGCCTCACTACACAGCCCCATCACTGCACAGCCCCATCACTGAACAGCCCCATCACTGAACAGCTGCCTCACTGCACAGCCCCATCACTGCACAGCCCCATCACTGCCCAGCCCCATCACTGAACAGCCCCATCACTGAACAGCCACCTCACTACACAGCCCCATCACTGAACAGACCCATCACTGCACAGCTCCTTCACTGAACAGCCGCCTCACTACACAGCCCCATCACTGCACAGCCCCGTCACTGCACAGCGCCTCACTGCACAGCCCTGTCAATGAATAGCCCCATCACTGCACAGCCCCATCACTGCACAGCCCCATTACAGCACAGACGCCTCACTGCACAGCCCTGTCACTGCACAGCCCCATCACTGCACAGCCCCATCACTGAACAGCCGCCTCACTGCACAGCCCCATCACTGCACAGCCCCATCACTGAACAGCCCCATCACTGAACAGCAGCCTCACTGCACAGCCCCATCACTGCATAGCACCATCACAGCACAGCCCCATCACTGAACAGCCCCATCACTGAACAGCCGCCTCTCTGCACAGCTCCATCACTGCACAGCCCCATCACTGCACAGCCCCGTCACTGCACAGCGCCTCACTGCACAGCCCCATCAATGAAAAGCCCCATCACTGCACAGCCCCATCACTGCACAGCCCCATTACTGCACAGCCACCTCACTGCACAGCCCCATCACTGCACAGTCCCATCACTGCACAGCCCCATCACTGAACAGCCGCCTCACTGCACAGCCCCATCACTGCACAGCCCCATCACTGAATACCCCCATCACTGAACAGCCACCTCACTGTACAGCCCCATCACTGCACAGCACCGTCACAGCACAGCCCCATCACTGAACAGCCCCATCACTGAACAGCCGCCTCACTGCACAGCGCCATCACTGCACAGCCCCATCACTGCACAGGCCCATCACTGAACAGCCCCATTACTGCACAGCCGCCTCACTGCACAGCCCCGTCACTGCACAGCCCCATCACTGCAAAGGCCCCATCACTGCACAGCCCCATCACTGAACAGCCGCCTCACTACACAGCCCCATCACTGCACAGCCCCATCACTGAACAGCCCCATCACTGAACAGCCGCCTCACTGCACAGCCCCATCACTGCACAGCCCCATCACTGCCCAGCCCCATCACTGAACAGCCCCCTCACTGAACAGCCGCCTCACTACACAGCCCCATCACTGAACAGACCCATCACTGCACAGCTCCTTCACTGAACAGCCGCCTCACTACACAGCCCCATCACTGCACAGCCCCGTCACTGCAAAGCGCCTCACTGCACAGCCCTGTCAATGAATAGCCCCATCACTGCACAGCCCCATCACTGCACAGCCCCATTACTGCACAGATGCCTCATTGCACAGCCCTGTCACTGCACAGCCCCATCACTGCACAGCCCCATCACTGAATAGCCCCATCACTGAACAGCAGCCTCACTGCACAGCCCCATCACTGCATAGCACCATCACAGCACAGCCCCATCACTGAACAGCCCCATCACTGAACAGCCGCCTCTCTGCACAGCTCCATCACTGCACAACCCCATCACTGCACAGCCCCATCACTGCACAGCCGCCGCACTGCACAGCCCCGTCACTGCACAGCCCCATCACTGCAAAGGCCCCATCACTGCACAGCCCCATCACTGAACTGCCGCCTCACTGCACAGCCCCATCACTGCACAGCACCATCACTGAATAGCCCCATCACTGAACAGCCGCCTCACTGCACAGCCCCATTACTGCACAGGCCCATCACTGCCCAGCCCAATCACTGAACAGCCACATCACTGAAAAGCCGCCTCACTGCACAGCTCCATCACTGCACAGCCCCATCACTGCACAGCCCCATCACTGCACAGCCCCGTCACTGCACAGCCCCATCACTGCAAAGGCCCCATCACTACACAGCCCCATCACTGAACAGCCGCCTCACTGCACAGCCCCATCACTGCACAGCCCCATCACTGAATAGCCCCATCACTGAACAGCCGCCTCACTGCACAGCCCCATCACTGCCCAGCCCCATCACTGAACAGCCCCATCACTGAATAGCCGCCTCACTGCACAACTCCATCACTGCACAGCCCAATCACTGCACAGACCCGTCACTGCACAGCCCTGTAACTGATCATCCCCGTCACTGAACTGCGCCATCACTGCACAGCTCCTTCACTGAACAGCCGCCTCACTGCACAGCCCCATCACTGCACAGCCCATCACTGCACAGCGCCTCACTGCACAGCCCCATCACTGAATAGCCCAACACTGCACAGCCCCATTACTGCACAGCCGCCTCACTGCACAGCCCCGTCACTGAACAGCCATCTAACTGCACAGCCCCATCACTGCACAGCTCCATCACTGCACAGTCCCATCACTGAACAGCCGACTCACTGCACAGCCCCGTCACTGAACAGCCCCATCATTGCACAGCCCCATCACTGCACAGCCGCCTCACTGCACAGCCCTGTCACTGAATAGCCATCTCACTGCACAGCCGTCTCACTGAACAGCCCCATCACTGAACAGCCCAATCACTGAAGAGCCATCTCACTGCACAGCCCCATCACTGTGCAGCCATCTCACTGCACAGCCCCATCACTGAACTGCCGTCTCACTGCACATCCCTGTTACTGCACAGCTGCCTCACTGCACAGCCCCGCCACTGCACAGCCCCGTCACTGCACAGCCCCGTCACTGCACAGCCCCATTACTGCACAGCCATCTCACTGCACAGCCCCATCACTGAACAGCCATCTCACTGTACAGCCCCATCACTGCACAGCCCCATCACTGCACAGCCACCTCACTGCACAGCCCCATCACTGAACAGCCCCATCACTGCAGAGCCCCATCACTGCACAGCCCCATCATTGCACAGCCCCATCACTGAACAGCCCCATCACTGAACAGCCCCATCACTGAACAGCCACCTCACTGCACAGAGCCATCACTGCACAGCCCCATCACTACACAGCCCCGTCACTGCGCAGCCCTGTCACTGAACAGCCCCGTCACTGAACAGCCCCATCATTGCACAGCTCCTTCACTGAACAGCCGCCTCACTGCACAGCCCCATCACAGCACAGCCCCGTCACTGCACAGCACCTCACTGCACAGCCCCGTCAATGAATAGCCCCATCACTGCACAGCCCCATCACTGCACAGCCCCATTACTGCCCCCCGAGCCCCCCCGATCTGAGGCCGATCCGAGTCAGGCTCGACTTTTCCCGCCTGACTCAGATCTGAAATCGAGGCAAAACGTCATCATCCCGCCTTCCGTGTCTCGCGGGTTTTGGATGCTATATAAGGTACCCGCATCGGCGCCATTTTCTCACTCGGCTGTGGACAGTGAAGAGGGAGGGTGGGAGTTAGGGCTGGCTGGGCTGAGTAGTGTAGTGTAGTCTAGTGCAGAGTAGTGTTGTGCTGTGCTGTGCTGCACTGTGCTGCTGTTGTCCATAGGGGCCGCCCTCATCACAGCCTTTCACAGCACAGCCCCATCACTGAACAGCCACCTCACTGCACTGCCCCGTCACTGAACAGCCCCATCACTGCAGAGCCCCATCACTGCACAGCCCCGAACAGCCGCCTCACTGCACTGCCCCATCACTGAACAGCCCCATCACTGCAGAGCCCCATCACTGCACAGCCCCATCACTGAACAGCCCCATCACTGCACAGCCTCCTCACTGCACAGCCCCATCACTGCACAGCCCCATCACTGAACAGCCATCTCACTGCACAGCCCCATCACTGCACAGCCCCATCACTGAATAGCCCCATCACTGAACAGCCGCCTCACTGCACAGACCCATCACTGCACAGCCCCATCACAGAACAGCCATCTCACTGCACAGCCCCATCACTGAATAGCCCCATCACTGAACAGCCGCCTCACTGCACAGCCCCATCACTGCACAGCACCATCACAGCACAGCCCCATCACTGAACAGCCCCATCACTGAACAGCCACCTCACTGCACAGCGCCATCACTGCACAGCCCCATCACTGCACAGCCCTGTCACTGCACAGCCGCATCACTGCACAGCCCAGTCACTGCACAGCTGCCTCACTGCACATCCCCATCATTGCACATCCCTGTCACTGCACAGCCCCATCACTGCACAGCCCCACTACTGCATAGCCATCTCACTGCACAGCCCCATCACTGAACAGCCATCTCACTGCACAGCCCCATCACTGAACAGCCCCATCACTGCAGAGCCCCATCACTGCAGAGCCCCATCACTGCACAGCCCCATCACTGCACAGCCGCCTCACTGCACAGCCCCATCACTGCACAGCCCCATCACTGAACAACCCCATCACTGAACAGCCACCTCACTGCATAGAGCGATCACTGCACAGCCCCATCACTGCACAGCCCCATGACTGCACAGCCCTGTCACTGAACAGCCCCGTCACTGAACAGCCCCATCACTGCACAGCTCCTTCACTGAACAGCCGCCTCACTACACAGCCCCATCACTGCACAGCCCCGTCACTGCACAGCGCCTCACTGCACAGCCCCATCAATGAAAAGCCCCATCACTGCACAGCCCCATCACTGCACAGCCCCATTACTGCACAGCCACCTCACTGCACAGCCCCATCACTGCACAGCCCCATCACTGCACAGCCCCATCACTGAACAGCCGCCTCACTGCACAGCCCCATCACTGCACAGCCCCATCACTGAATAGCCCCATCACTGAACAGCCACCTCACTGCACAGCCCCATCACTGCACAGCACCGTCACAGCACAGCCCCATCACTGAACAGCCCCATCACTGAACAGCCACCTCACTGCACAGCGCCATCACTGCACAGCCCCATCACTGCACAGCCCCGTCACTGCACAGCCCCATCACTGAACAGCCGTCTCACTGCACAGCCCCATCACTGCTCAGCCGCCTCACTGCACAGCCCCATCACTGAACAGCCCCATCACTGCAGAGCCCCATCACTGCAGAGCCCCATCACTGCACAGCCCCATCACTGCACAGCCGCCTCACTGCACAGCCCCATCACTGCACAGCCCCATCACTGAACAACCCCATCACTGAACAGCCACCTCACTGCATAGAGCGATCACTGCACAGCCCCATCACTGCACAGCCCCATCACTGCACAGCCCTGTCACTGAACAGCCCCGTCACTGAACAGTCCCATCACTGCACAGCTCCTTCACTGAACAGCCGCCTGACTACACAGCCCCATCACTGCACAGCCCCGTCACTGCACAGCGCCTCACTGCACAGCCCCATCAATGAAAAGCCCCATCACTGCACAGCCCCATCACTGCACAGCCCCATTACTGCACAGCCACCTCACTGCACAGCCCCATCACTGCACAGCCCCATCACTGCACAGCCCCATCACTGAACAGCCGCCTCACTGCACAGCCCCATCACTGCACAGCCCCATCACTGAATAGCCCCATCACTGAACAGCCACCTCACTGTACAGCCCCATCACTGCACAGCACCGTCACAGCACAGCCCCATCACTGAACAGCCCCATCACTGAACAGCGCCTCACTGCACAGCGCCATCACTGCACAGCCCCATCACTGCACAGGCCCATCACTGAACAGCCCCATTACTGCACAGCCGCCTCACTGCACAGCCCCGTCACTGCACAGCCCCGTCACTGCACAGCCCCATCACTGCAAAGGCCCCATCACTGCACAGCCCCATCACTTAACAGCCGCCTCACTACACAGCCCCATCACTGCACAGCCCCATCACTGAACAGCCCCATCACTGAACAGCTGCCTCACTGCACAGCCCCATCACTGCACAGCCCCATCACTGCCCAGCCCCATCACTGAACAGCCCCATCACTGAACAGCCACCTCACTACACAGCCCCATCACTGAACAGACCCATCACTGCACAGCTCCTTCACTGAACAGCCGCCTCACTACACAGCCCCATCACTGCACAGCCCCGTCACTGCACAGCGCCTCACTGCACAGCCCTGTCAATGAATAGCCCCATCACTGCACAGCCCCATCACTGCACAGCCCCATTACAGCACAGACGCCTCACTGCACAGCCCTGTCACTGCACAGCCCCATCACTGCACAGCCCCATCACTGAACAGCCGCCTCACTGCACAGCCCCATCACTGCACAGCCCCATCACTGAATAGCCCCATCACTGAACAGCAGCCTCACTGCACAGCCCCATCACTGCATAGCACCATCACAGCACAGCCCCATCACTGAACAGCCCCATCACTGAACAGCCGCCTCTCTGCACAGCTCCATCACTGCACAGCCCCATCACTGCACAGCCCCGTCACTGCACAGCGCCTCACTGCACAGCCCCATCAATGAAAAGCCCCATCACTGCACAGCCCCATCACTGCACAGCCCCATTACTGCACAGCCACCTCACTGCACAGCCCCATCACTGCACAGTCCCATCACTGCACAGCCCCATCACTGAACAGCCACCTCACTGCACAGCCCCATCACTGCACAGCCCCATCACTGAATACCCCCATCACTGAACAGCCACCTCACTGTACAGCCCCATCACTGCACAGCACCGTCACAGCACAGCCCCATCACTGAACAGCCCCATCACTGAACAGCCGCCTCACTGCACAGCGCCATCACTGCACAGCCCCATCACTGCACAGGCCCATCACTGAACAGCCCCATTACTGCACAGCCGCCTCACTGCACAGCCCCGTCACTGCACAGCCCCATCACTGCAAAGGCCCCATCACTGCACAGCCCCATCACTGAACAGCCGCCTCACTACACAGCCCCATCACTGCACAGCCCCATCACTGAACAGCCCCATCACTGAACAGCCGCCTCACTGCACAGCCCCATCACTGCACAGCCCCATCACTGCCCAGCCCCATCACTGAACAGCCCCATCACTGAACAGCCGCCTCACTACACAGCCCCATCACTGAACAGACCCATCACTGCACAGCTCCTTCACTGAACAGCCGCCTCACTACACAGCCCCATCACTGCACAGCCCCGTCACTGCACAGCGCCTCACTGCACAGCCCTGTCAATGAATAGCCCCATCACTGCACAGCCCCATCAATGCACAGCCCCATTACTGCACAGACGCCTCATTGCACAGCCCTGTCACTGCACAGCCCCATCACTGCACAGCCCCATCACTGAACAGCCGCCTCACTGCACAGCCCCATCACTGCACAGCCCCATCACTGAATAGCCCCATCACTGAACAGCAGCCTCACTGCACAGCCCCATCACTGCATAGCACCATCACAGCACAGCCCCATCACTGAACAGCCCCATCACTGAACAGCCGCCTCTCTGCACAGCTCCATCACTGCACAGCCCCATCACTGCACAGCCCCATCACTGCACAGCCACCGCACTGCACAGCCCCGTCACTGCACAGCCCCATCACTGCAAAGGCCCCATCACTGCACAGCCCCATCACTGTACAGCCGCCTCACTGCACAGCCCCATCACTGCACAGCACCATCACTGAATAGCCCCATCACTGAACAGCCGCCTCACTGCACAGCCCCATTACTGCACAGGCCCATCACTGCCCAGCCCAATCACTGAACAGCCACATCACTGAAAAGCCGCCTCACTGCACAGCTCCATCACTGCACAGCCCCATCACTGCACAGCCCCATCACTGCACAGCCCCGTCACTGCACAGCCCCGTCACTGCAAAGGCCCCATCACGACACAGCCCCATCACTGAACAGCCGCCTCACTGCACAGCCCCATCACTGCACAGCCCCATCACTGAATAGCCCCATCACTGAACAGCCGCCTCACTGCACAGCCCCATCACTGCCCAGCCCCATCACTGAACAGCCCCATCACTGAATAGCCGCCTCACTGCACAACTCCATCACTGCGCAGCCCAATCACTGCACAGACCCGTCACTGCACAGCCCTGTCACTGATCATCCCCGTCACTGAACTGCGCCATCACTGCACAGCTCCTTCACTGAACAGCCGCCTCACTGCACAGCCCCATCACTGCACAGCCCATCACTGCACAGCGCCTCACTGCACAGCCCCATCACTGAATAGCTCAACACTGCACAGCCCCATTACTGCACAGCCACCTCACTGCACAGCCCCGTCACTGAACAGCCATCTAACTGCACAGCCCCATCACTGCACAGCTCCATCACTGCACAGTCCCATCACTGAACAGCCGACTCACTGCACAGCCCCGTCACTGAACAGCCCCATCATTGCACAGCCCCATCACTGCACAGCCGCCTCACTGCACAGCCCTGTCACTGAATAGCCATCTCACTGCACAGCCGTCTCACTGAACAGCCCCATCACTGAACAGCCCAATCACTGAAGAGCCATCTCACTGCACAGCCCCATCACTGTGCAGCCATCTCACTGCACAGCCCTGTTACTGCACAGCTGCCTCACTGCACAGCCCCGCCACTGCACAGCCCCGTCACTGCACAGCCCCGTCACTGCACAGCCCCATTACTGCACAGCCATCTCACTGCACAGCCCCATCACTGAACAGCCATCTCACTGTACAGCCCCATCACTGCACAGTCCCATCACTGCACAGCCACCTCACTGCACAGCCCCATCACTGAACAGCCCCATCACTGCAGAGCCCCATCACTGCACAGCCCCATCACTGCACAGCCCCATCACTGAACAGCCCCATCACTGAACAGCCCCATCACTGAACAGCCACCTCACTGCACAGAGCCATCACTGCACAGCCCCATCACTACACAGCCCCGTCACTGCGCAGCCCTGTCACTGAACAGCCCCGTCACTGAACAGCCCCATCATTGCACAGCTCCTTCACTGAACAGCCGCCTCACTGCACAGCCCCATCACAGCACAGCCCCGTCACTGCACAGCACCTCACTGCACAGCCCCGTCAATGAATAGCCCCATCACTGCACAGCCCCATCACTGCACAGCCCCATTACTGCCCCCCGAGCCCCCCCGATCTGAGGCCGATCCGAGTCAGGCTCGACTTTTCCCGCCTGACTCAGATCTGAAATCGAGGCAAAACGTCATCATCCCGCCTTCCGTGTCTCGCGGGTTTTGGATGCTATATAAGGTACCCGCATCGGCGCCATTTTCTCACTCGGCTGTGGACAGTGAAGAGGGAGGGTGGGAGTTAGGGCTGGCTGGGCTGAGTAGTGTAGTGTAGTCTAGTGCAGAGTAGTGTTGTGCTGTGCTGTGCTGCATTGTGCTGCTGTTGTCCATAGGGGCCGCCCTCATCACAGCCTTTCACAGCACAGCCCCATCACTGAACAGCCACCTCACTGCACTGCCCCGTCACTGAACAGCCCCATCATTGCAGAGCCCCATCACTGCACAGCCCCGAACAGCCGCCTCACTGCACTGCCCCATCACTGAACAGCCCCATCACTGCAGAGCCCCATCACTGCACAGCCCCATCACTGAACAGCCCCATCACTGCACAGCCTCCTCACTGCACAGCCCCATCACTGCACAGCCCCATCACTGAACAGCCATCTCACTGCACAGCCCCATCACTGCACAGCCCCATCACTGAATAGCCCCATCACTGAACAGCCGCCTCACTGCACAGCCCCATCACTGCACAGCCCCATCACAGAACAGCCATCTCACTGCACAGCCCCATCACTGAATAGCCCCATCACTGAACAGCCGCCTCACTGCACAGCCCCATCACTGCACAGCACCATCACAGCACAGCCCCATCACTGAACAGCCCCATCACTGAACAGCCACCTCACTGCACAGCGCCATCACTGCACAGCCCCATCACTGCACAGCCCCGTCACTGCACAGCCGCATCACTGCACAGCCCCGTCACTGCACAGCTGCCTCACTGCACATCCCCATCATTGCACATCCCTGTCACTGCACAGCCCCATCACTGCACAGCCCCACTACTGCATAGCCATCTCACTGCACAGCCCCATCACTGAACAGCCATCTCACTGCACAGCCCCATCACTGAACAGCCCCATCACTGCAGAGCCCCATCACTGCAGAGCCCCATCACTGCACAGCCCCATCACTGCACAGCCGCCTCACTGCACAGCCCCATCACTGCACAGCCCCATCACTGAACAACCCCATCACTGAACAGCCACCTCACTGCATAGAGCGATCACTGCACAGCCCCATCACTGCACAGCCCCATGACTGCACAGCCCTGTCACTGAACAGCCCCGTCACTGAACAGCCCCATCACTGCACAGCTCCTTCACTGAACAGCCGCCTCACTACACAGCCCCATCACTGCACAGCCCCGTCACTGCACAGCGCCTCACTGCACAGCCCCGTCAATGAAAAGCCCCATCACTGCACAGCCCCATCACTGCACAGCCCCATTACTGCACAGCCACCTCACTGCACAGCCCCATCACTGCACAGCCCCATCACTGCACAGCCCCATCACTGAACAGCCGCCTCACTGCACAGCCCCATCACTGCACAGCCCCATCACTGAATAGCCCCATCACTGAACAGCCACCTCACTGCACAGCCCCATCACTGCACAGCACCGTCACAGCAAAGCCCCATCACTGAACAGCCCCATCAATGAACAGCCACCTCACTGCACAGCGCCATCACTGCACAGCCCCATCACTGCACAGGCCCATCACTGCACAGCCCCATTACTGCACAGCCGCCTCACTGCACAGCCCCGTCACTGCACAGCCCCATCACTGCAAAGGCCCCATCACTGCACAGCCCCATCACTGAACAGCCGCCTCACTACACAGCCCAATCACTGCACAGCCCCATCACTGAATAGCCCCATCACTGAACAGCCGCCTCACTGCACAGCCCCATCACTGCACAGCCCCATCACTGCCCAGCCCCATCACTGAACAGCCCCGTCACTGAAAAGCCGCCTCACTGCACAGCTCCATCACTGCACAGCCCCATCACTGCACAGCCCCGTCACTTCACAGCCCTGTCACTGAACAGCCCCGTCACTGAACAGCCCCATCACTGCACAGCTCCTTCACTGAACAGCCGCCTCACTCCACAGCCCCATCACTGCACAGCCCCGTCACTGCACAGCGCCTCACTGCACAGCCCCGTCAATGAATATCCCCATCACTGCTCAGCCCCATCACTGCACAGCCGCCTCACTGCACAGCCCCGTCACTGAACAGCCGTCTAACTGCACAGCCCCATCACTGCACAGCCCCATCACTGAACAGCCATCTCACTGCACAGCCGCGTCACTGAACAGCCCCTTCATTGCACAGCCCCATCACTGAACAGCCGCCTCACTCCACAGCCCCATCACTGCACAGCCCCGTCACTGCACAGCGCCTCACTGCACAGCCCCGTCAATGAATATCCCCATCACTGCTCAGCCCCATCACTGCACAGCCGCCTCACTGCACAGCCCCGTCACTGAACAGCCGTCTAACTGCACAGCCCCATCACTGCACAGCCCCATCACTGAACAGCTGTCTCACTGCACAGCCGCGTCACTGAACAGCCCCTTCATTGCACAGCCCCATCACTGCACAGCCACCTCATTGCACAGCCCTGTCACTGAATAGCCATCTCACTGCACAGCCGTCTCACTGAACAGCCCCATCACTGAACATCCCCATCACTGAAGAGCCGTCTCACTGCACAGCCCCATCACTGTGCAGCCATCTCACTGCAAAGCCCCATCACTGAACTGCCATCTCACTGCACATCCCCGTTACTGCACAGCTGCCTCACTGCACAGCCCCATCACTGCACAGCCCCAACACTGCACAGCCCAATCACTGAACAGCATCCTCACTGCACAGCCCCATCACTGCACAGCCCCATCACTGAATAGCCCCATCACTGAACAGCCGCCTCACTGCACAGCCCCATCACTGCCCAGCCCCATCACTGAACAGCCCCATCACTGAATACCCGCCTCACTGCACAGCTCCATCACTGCACAGCCCCATCACTGCACAGCCCCGTCACTGCACAGCCCTGTCACTGAACAGCCCCGTCACTGAACTGCGCCATCACTGCACAGCTCCTTCACTGAACAGCCGCCTCACTGCACAGCCCCATCACTGCACAGCCCCGTCACTGCACAGCGCCTCACTGCACAGCCCCATCACTGAATAGCCCATCACTGCACAGCCCCATTACTGCACAGCCGCCTCACTGCACAGCCCCGTCACTGAACAGCCGTCTAACTGAACAGCCCCATCACTGAACATCCCCATCACTGAAGAGCCGTCTCAATGCACAGCCCCATCACTGTGCAGCCATCTCACTGCACAGCCCCATCACTGAACTGCCGTCTCACTGCACATCCCCGTTACTGCACAGCTGCCTCACTGCACAGCCCCGTCCCTGCACAGCCCCGTCACTGCACAGCCCCGTCACTGCACAGCCCCATTACTGCACAGCCGTCTCACTGCACAGCCCCATCACTGAACAGCCATCTCACTGCACAGCCCCATCACTGCACAGCCCCATCACTGCACAGCCACCTCACTGCACAGCCCCATCACTGAACAGCCCCATCACTGCAGAGCCCCATCACTGCACAGCCCCATCACTGCACAGCCCCATCACTGAACAGCCCCATCACTGAACAGCCCCATCACTGAACAGCCACCTCACTGCACAGAGCCATCACTGCACAGCCCCATCACTACACAGCCCCGTCACTGCACAGCCCAGTCACTGAACATCCCCGTCCCTGAACAGCCACATCACTGCACAGCTCCTTCACTGAATAGCCATCTCACTGCACAGCCGTCTCACTGAACAGCCCCATCACTGAACATCCCCATCACTGAAGAGCCGTCTCACTGCACAGC
Source organism: Taudactylus pleione (assembly GCA_031769625.1). Lineage (NCBI taxonomy): Eukaryota > Metazoa > Chordata > Amphibia > Anura > Myobatrachidae > Taudactylus > Taudactylus pleione. The sequence continues at coordinate 1,193,447 of JAUIMM010000927.1, forward strand.
CCCATCACTGTGTAGCCATCTCACTGCAAAGCCCCATCACTGAACTGCCATCTCACTGCACATCCCCGTTACTGCACAGCTGCCTCACTGCACAGCCCCATCACTGCACAGCCCCAACACTGCACAGCCCAATCACTGAACAGCATCCTCACTGCACAGCCCCATCACTGCACAGCCCCATCACTGAATAGCCCCATCACTGAACAGCCGCCTCACTGCACAGCCCCATCACTGCCCAGCCCCATCACTGAACAGCCCCATCACTGAATACCCGCCTCACTGCACAGCTCCATCACTGCACAGCCCCATCACTGCACAGCCCCGTCACTGCACAGCCCTGTCACTGAACAGCCCCGTCACTGAACTGCGCCATCACTGCACAGCTCCTTCACTGAACAGCCGCCTCACTGCACAGCCCCATCACTGCACAGCCCCGTCACTGCACAGCGCCTCACTGCACAGCCCCATCACTGAATAGCCCATCACTGCACAGCCCCATTACTGCACAGCCTCACTGCACAGCCCCGTCACTGAACAGCCGTCTAACTGAACAGCCCCATCACTGAACATCCCCATCACTGAAGAGCCGTCTCAATGCACAGCCCCATCACTGTGCAGCCATCTCACTGCACAGCCCCATCACTGAACTGCCGTCTCACTGCACATCCCCGTTACTGCACAGCTGCCTCACTGCACAGCCCCGTCCCTGCACAGCCCCGTCACTGCACAGCCCCGTCACTGCACAGCCCCATTACTGCACAGCCGTCTCACTGCACAGCCCCATCACTGAACAGCCGTCTCACTGCACAGCCCCATCACTGCACAGCCCCATCACTGCACAGCCACCTCACTGCACAGCCCCATCACTGAACAGCCCCATCACTGCAGAGCCCCATCACTGCACAGCCCCATCACTGCACATCCGCATCACTGAACAGCCCCATCACTGAACAGCCCCATCACTGAACAGCCACCTCACTGCACAGAGCCATCACTACACAGCCCCATCACTACACAGCCCCGTCACTGCACAGCCCAGTCACTGAACAGCCCCGTCCCTGAACAGCCACATCACTGCACAGCTCCTTCACTGAACAGCCACCTCACTGCACAGCCCCATCACAGCACAGCCCCGTCACTGCACAGCGCCTCACTGCACAGCCCCGTCAATGAATAGCCCCATCACTGCACAGCCCCATCACTGCACAGCCCCATTACTGCCCCCCGAGCCCCCCCGATCTGAGGCCGATCCGAGTCAGGCTCGACTTTTCCCGCCTGACTCAGATCTGAAATTGAGGCAAAACGTCATCATCCCGCCTTCCGTGTCTCGCGGGCTTTGGATGCTATATAAGGTACCTGCATCGGCGCCATTTTCTCACTCGGCTGTGGACAGTGAAGAGGGAGGGTGGGAGTTAGGGCTGGCTGGGCTGAGTATTGTAGTGTAGTCTAGTGCAGAGTAGTGTTGTGCTGTGCTGTGCTGCACTGTGCTGCTGTTGTCCATAGGGGCCGCCCTCATCACAGCCATTCACAGCACAGCCCCATCACTGAACAGCCACCTCACTGCACTGCCCCGTCATTGAACAGCCCCATCACTGCTGAGCCCCATCACTGCACAGCCCCGAACAGCCGCCTCACTGCACTGCCCCATCACTGAACAGCCCCATCACTGCAGAGCCCCATCACTGCACAGCCCCATCACTGAACAGCCCCATCACTGCACAGCCTCCTCACTGCACAGCCCCATCACTGCACAGCCCCATCACTGAACAGCCATCTCACTGCACAGCCCCATCACTGGACAGCCCCATCACTGAATAGCCCCACCACTGAACAGCCGCCTCACTGCACAGCCCCATCACTGCACAGCACCATCACAGCACAGCCCCATCACTGAACAGCCCCATCACTGAACAGCCACCTCACTGCACAGCGCCATCACTGCACAGCCCCATCACTGCACAGCCCCATCACTGCACAGCCCCGTCACTGCACAGCCGCATCACTGCACAGCCCCGTCAATGCACAGCTGCCTCACTGCACATCCCCATCACTGCACATCCCTGTCACTGCACAGCCCCATCACTGCACAGCCCCACTACTGCATAGCCATCTCACTGCACAGCCCCATCACTGAACAGCCGTCTCACTGCACAGCCCCATCACTGAACAGCCCCATCACTGCAGAGCCCCATCACTGCACAGCCCCATCACTGCACAGCCCCATCACTGCACAGCCCCATCACTGAACAACCCCATCACTGAACAGCCACCGCACTGCATAGAGCGATCACTGCACAGCCCCATCACTGCAAAGCCCCATGACTGCACAGCCCTGTCACTGAACAGCCCCGTCACTGAACAGCCCCATCACTGCACAGCTCCTTCACTGAACAGCCGCCTCACTACACAGCCCCATCACTGCACAGCCCCATCACTGCACAGCGCCTCAATGCACAGCCCCATCAGTGAAAAGCCCCATCACTGCACAGCCCCATCACTGCACAGCCCCATTACTGCACAGCCACCTCACTGCACAGCCCCATCACTGCACAGCCCCATCACTGCACAGCCCCATCACTGAACAGCCGCCTCACTGCACAGCCCCATCACTGCACAGCCCCATCACTGAATAGCCCCATCACTGAACAGCCACCTCACTGCACAGCCCCATCACTGCACAGCACCGTCACTGCAAAGCCCCATCACTGAACAGCCCCATCACTGAACAGCCACCTCACTGCACAGCGCCATCACTGCACAGCCCCATCACTGCACAGGCCCATCACTGCACAGCCCCATTACTGCACAGCCGCCTCACTGCACAGCCCCGTCACTGCACAGCCCCATCACTGCAAAGGCCCCATCACTGCACAGCCCCATCACTGAACAGCCGCCTCACTACACAGCCCAATCACTGCACAGCCCCATCACTGAATAGCCCCATCACTGAACAGCCGCCTCACTGCACAGCCCCATCACTGCACAGCCCCATCACTGCCCAGCCCCATCACTGAACAGCCCCATCACTGAAAAGATGCCTCACTGCACAGCTCCATCAATGCACAGCCCCATCACTGCACAGCCCCGTCACTTCACAGCCCTGTCACTGAACAGCCCCGTCACTGAACAGCCCCATCACTGCACAGCTCCTTCACTGAACAGCCGCCTCACTCCACAGCCCCATCACTGCACAGCCCCGTCACTGCACAGCGCCTCACTGCACAGCCCCGTCAATGAATATCCCCATCACTGCTCAGCCCCATCACTGCACAGCCCCATTACTGCACAGACGCCTCATTGCACAGCCCCATCACTGCACAGCCCCAACACTGCACAGCCCAATCACTGAACAGCATCCTCACTGCACAGCCCCATCACTGCACAGCCCCATCACTGAATAGCCACATCACTGAACAGCCGCCTCACTGCACAGCCCCATCACTGCCCAGCCCCATCACTGAACAGCCCCATCACTGAATACCCGCCTCACTGCACAGCTCCATCACTGCACAGCCCCATCACTGCACAGCCCCGTCACTGCACAGCCCTGTCACTGAACAGCCCCGTCACTGAACTGCGCCATCACTGCACAGCTCCTTCACTGAACAGCCGCCTCACTGCACAGCCCCATCACTGCACAGCCCCGTCACTGCACAGCGCCTCACTGCACAGCCCCATCACTGAATAGCCCATCACTGCACAGCCCCATTACTGCACAGCCGCCTCACTGCACAGCCCCGTCACTGAACAGCCGTCTAACTGCACAGCCCCATCACTGCACAGCCCCATCACTGCACAGCCCCATCACTGAACAGCCGTCTCACTGCACAGCCGCGTCACTGAACAGCCCCTTCATTGCACAGCCCCATCACTGCACAGCCACCTCATTGCACAGCCCTGTCACTGAATAGCCATCTCACTGCACAGCCGTCTCACTGAACAGCCCCATCACTGAACATCCCCATCACTGAAGAGCCGTCTCACTGCACAGCCCCATCACTGTGCAGCCATCTCACTGCACAGCCCCATCACTGAACTTCCGTCTCACTGCACATCGCCGTTACTGCACAGCTGCCTCACTGCACAGCCCCGTCACTGCACAGCCCCGTCACTGCACAGCCCCATTACTGCACAGCCGTCTCACTGCACAGCCCCATCACTGAACAGCCGTCTCACTGCACAGCCCCATCACTGCACAGCCCCATCACTGCACAGCCACCTCACTGCACAGCCCCATCACTGAACAGCCCCATCACTGCAGAGCCCCATCACTGCACAGCCCCATCACTGCACAGCCCCATCACTGACCAGCCCCATCACTGAACAGCCCCATCACTGAACAGCCACCTCACTGCACAGAGCCATCACTGCACAGCCCCATCACAACACAGCCCCGTCACTGCACAGCCCAGTCACTGAACAGCCCCGTCCCTGAACAGCCACAACACTGCACAGCTCCTTCACTGAACAGCCACCTCACTGTACAGCCCCATCACAGCACAGCCCCGTCACTGCACAGCGCCTCACTGCACAGCCCCGTCAATGAATAGCCCCATCACTGCACAGCCCCATCACTGCACAGCCCCATTACTGCCCCCCGAGCCCCCCCGATCTGAGGCCGATCCGAGTCAGGCTCGACTTTTCCCGCCTGACTCAGATCTGAAATCGAGGCAAAACGTCATCATCCCGCCTTCCGTGTCTCGCGGGTTTTGGATGCTATATAAGGTACCTGCATCGGCGCCATTTTCTCACTCGGCTGTGGACAGTGAAGAGGGAGGGTGGGAGTTAGGGCTGGCTGGGCTGAGTAGTGTAGTGTAGTCTAGTGCAGAGTAGTGTTGTGCTGTGCTGTGCTGCACTGTGCTGCTGTTGTCCATAGGGGCCGCCCTCATCACAGCCTTTCACAGCACAGCCCCATCACTGAACAGCCACCTCACTGCACTGCCCCGTCACTGAACAGCCCCATCACTGCAGAGCCCCATTACTGCACAGCCCCGAACAGCCGCCTCACTGCACTGCCCCATCACTGAACAGCCCCATCACTGCAGAGCCCCATCACTGCACAGCCCCGTCACTGAACAGCCCCATCACTGCACAGCCTCCTCACTGCACAGCCCCATCACTGCACAGCCCCATCACTGAACAGCCATCTCACTGCACAGCCCCATCACTGCACAGCCCCATCACTGATTAGTCCCACCACTGAACAGCCGCCTCACTGCACAGCCCCATCACTGCACAGCACCATCACAGCACAGCCCCATCACTGAACAGCCCCATCACTGAACAGCCACCTCACTGCACAGCGCCATCACTGCACAGCCCCATCATTGCACAGCCCCGTCACTGCACAGCCCCGTCACTGCACAGCCCCGTCACTGCACAGCCGCATCACTGCACAGCCCCGTCACAGCACAGCTGCCTCACAGCACATCCCCATCACTGCACAGCCCTGTCACTGCACAGCCCCATCACTGCACAGCCCCACTACTGCAGAGCCCTCTCACTGCACAGCCCCATCACTGAACAGCCGTCTCACTGCACAGCCCCATCACTGCACAGCCCCATCACTGCACAGCCGCCTCACTGCACAGCCCCATCACTGAACAGCCCCATCACTGCAGAGCCCCATCACTGCAGAGCCCCATCACTGCACAGCCCCATCACTGCACAGCCGCCTCACTGCACAGCCCCATCACTGCACAGCCCCATCACTGAACAACCCAATCACTGAACAGCCACCTCACTGCATAGAGCGATCACTGCACAGCCCCATCACTGCACAGCCCCATCACTGCACAGCCCTGTCACTGAACAGCCCCGTCACTGAACAGCCCCATCACTGCACAGCTCCTTCACTGAACAGCCGCCTCACTACACAGCCCCATCACTGCACAGCCCCGTCACTGCACAGCGCCTCACTGCACAGCCCCGTCAATGAAAAGCCCCATCACTGCACAGCCCCATCACTGCACAGCCCCATTACTGCACAGTAACCTCACTGCACAGCCCCATCACTGCACAGCCCCATCACTGCACAGCCCCATCACTGAACAGCCGCCTCACTGCACAGCCCCATCACTGCACAGCCCCATCACTGAATAGCCCCATCACTGAACAGCCACCTCACTGCACAGCCCCATCACTGCACAGCACCGTCACAGCAAAGCCCCATCACTGAACAGCCCCATCACTGAACAGCCACCTCACTGCACAGCGCCATCACTGCACAGCCCCATCACTGCACAGGCCCATCACTGCACAGCCCCATTACTGCACAGCCACCTCACTGCACAGCCCCGTCACTGCACAGCCCCATCACTGCAAAGGCCCCATCACTGCACAGCCCCATCACTGAACAGCCGCCTCACTACACAGCCCAATCACTGCACAGCCCCATCACTGAATAGCCCCATCACTGAACAGCCGCCTCACTGCACAGCCCCATCACTGCACAGCCCCATCACTGCCCAGCCCCATCACTGAACAGCCCCATCACTGAAAAGCCGCCTCACTGCACAGCTCCATCACTGCACAGCCCCATCACTGCACAGCCCCGTCACTGCACAGCCCTGTCACTGAACAGCCCCGTCACTGAACAGCCCCATCACTGCACAGCTCCTTCACTGAACAGCCGCCTCACTACACAGCCCCATCACTGCACAGCCCCGTCACTGCACAGCGCCTCACTGCACAGCCCCGTCAATGAATAGCCCCATCACTGCACAGCCCCATCACTGCACAGCCCCATTACTGCACAGACGCCTCACTGCACAGCCCCGTCACTGCACAGCCCCATCACTGCACAGCCCCATCACTGAACAGCCGCCTCACTGCACAGCCCCATCACTGCACAGCCCCATCACTGAATAGCCCCATCACTGAACAGCCGCCTCACTGCACAGCCCCATCACTGCCCAGCCCCATCACTGAACAGCCACATCACTGAATACCCGCCTCACTGCAAAGCTCCATCACTGCACAGCCCCATCACTGCACAGCCCCGTCACTGCACAGCCCTGTCACTGAACAGCCCCGTCACTGAACTACGCCATCACTGCCCAGCTCCTTCACTGAACAGCCGCCACACTGCACAGCCCCATCACTGCACAGCCCCGTCACTGCACATCGCCTCACTGCACAGCCCCATCACTGAATAGCCCATCACTGCACAGCCCCATTACTGCACAGCCGCCTCACTGCACAGCCCCGTCACTGAACAGCCATCTAACTGCACAGCCCCATCACTGCACAGCCCCATCACTGCACAGCCCCATCACTGAACAGCCATCTCACTGCACAGCCATGTCACTGAACAGACCCTTCATTGCACAGCCCCATCACTGCACAGCCACCTCACTGCACAGCCCTGTCACTGAATAGCCATCTCACTGCACAGCCGTCTCACTGAACAGCCCCATCACTGAACATCCCCATCACTGAAGAGCCGTCTCACTGCACAGCCCCATCACTGTGCAGCCGTCTCACTGCACAGCCCCATCACTGAACTGCCGTCTCACTGCACATCCCCGTTACTGCACAGCTGCCTCACTGCACAGCCCCGTCACTGCACAGCCCCGTCACTGCACAGCACCGTCACTGCACAGCCCCATTACTGCACAGCTGTCTCACTGCACAGCCCCATCACTGAACAGCCGTCTCACTGCACAGCCCCATCATTGCACAGCCCCATCACTGCACAGCCACCTCACTGCACAGCCCCATCACTGAACAGCCCCATCACTGCAGAGCCCCATCACTGCACAGCCTCTTCACTGCACAGCCCCATCACTGAACAGCCCCATCACTGAACAGCCCCATCACTGAACAGCCACCTCACTGCACAGAGCCATCACTGCACAGCCCCATCACTACACAGCCCCGTCACTGCACAGCCCAGTCACTGAACAGCCCCGTCACTGAACAGCCCCATCACTGCAAAGCTCCTTCACTGAACAGCCACCTCACTGCACAGCCCCATCACAGCCCCGTCACTGCACAGCGCCTCACTGCACAGCCCCGTCAATGAATAGCCCCATCACTGCACAGCCCCATCACTGCACAGCCCCATTACTGCCCCCCTAGCCCCCCCGATCTGAGGCCGATCCGAGTCAGGCTCGACTTTTCCTGCCTGACTCAGATCTGAAATCGAGGCAAAACGTCATCATCCTGCCTTCCGTGTCTCGCGGGTTTTGGATGCTATATAAGGTACCTGCATCGGCGCCATTTTCTCACTCGGCTGTGGACAGTGAAGAGGGAGGGTGGGAGTTAGGGCTGGCTGGGCTGAGTAGTGTAGTGTAGTCTAGTGCAGAGTAGTGTTGTGCTGTGCTGTGCTGTGCTGTGCTGCACTGTGCTGCTGTTGTCCATAGGGGCCGCCATCATCACAGCCTTTCACAGCACAGCCCCATCACTGAACAGCCACCTCACTGCACTGCCCCGTCACTGAACAGCCCCATCACTGCAGAGCCCCATCACTGCACAGCCCCGAACAGCCGCCTCACTGCACTGCCCCATCACTGAACAGCCCCATCACTGCAGAGCCCCATCACTGCACAGCCCCGTCACTGAACAGCCCCATCACTGCACAGCCTCCTCACTGCACAGCCCCATCACTGCAGAGCCCCATCACTGAACAGCCATCTCACTGCACAGCCCCATCACTGCACAGCCCCATCACTGAATAGCCCCACCACTGAACAGCCGACCTCACTGCACAGCCCCATCACTGCACAGCACCATCACAGCACAGCCCCATCACTGAACAGCCCCATCACTGAACAGCCACCTCACTGCACAGTGCCATCACTGCACAGCCCCATCACTGCACAGCCCAATCACTGCACAGCCCCGTCACTGCACAGCCCCGTCACAGCACAGCTGCCTCACTGCACAGCCCCGCCACTGCACAGCCCCGTCACTGCACAGCCCCGTCACTGCACAGCCCCATTACTGCACAGCCGTCTCACTGCACAGCCCCATCACTGAACAGCCGTCTCACTGCACAGCCCCATCACTGCACAGCCCCATCACTGCACAGCCACCTCACTGCACAGCCCCATCACTGAACAGCCCCATCACTGCAGAGCCCCATCACTGCACAGCCCCATCACTGCACAGCCCCATCACTGAACAGCCCCATCACTGAACAGCCCCATCACTGAACAGCCACAACACTGCACAGAGCCATCACTGCACAGCCCCATCACTACACAGCCCCGTCACTGCACAGCCCTGTCACTGAACAGCCCCATCCCTGAACAGCCCCATCACTGCACAGCTCCTTCACTGAAGAGCCGCCTCAGTGCACAGCCCCATCACAGCACAGCCCCGTCACTGCACAGTGCCTCACTGCACAGCCCCGTCAATGAATAGCCCCATCACTGCACAGCCCCATCACTGCACAGCCCCATTACTGCCCCCCGAGCCCCCCCGATCCGAGGCCGATCCGAGTCAGGCTCGAGTTTTCCCGCCTGACTCAGATCTGAAATCGAGGCAAAACGTCATCATCCCGCCTTCCGTGTCTCGCGGGTTTTGGATGCTATATAAGGTTCCCGCATCGGCGCCATTTTCTCACTCGGCTGTGGACAGTGAAGAGGGAGGGTGGGAGTTAGGGCTGGCTGGGCTGAGTAGTGTAGTGTAGTCTAGTGCAGAGTAGTGTTGTGCTGTGCTGTGCTGCACTGTGCTGCTGATGTCCATAGGGGCCGCCCTCATCACAGCCTTTCACAGCACAGCCCCATCACTGAACAGCCACCTCACTGCACTGCCCCGTCACTGAACAGCCCCATCACTGCAGAGCTCCATCACTGCACAGCCCCGAACAGCCGCCTCACTGCACTGCCCCATCACTGAACAGCCCCATCACTGCAGAGCCCCATCACTGCACAGCACCGTCACTGAACAGCCCCATAACTGCACAGCCTCCTCACTGCACAGCCCCATCACTGCACAGCCCCATCACTGAACAGCCATCTCACTGCACAGCCCCATCACTGCACAGCCCCATCACTGAATAGCCCCATCACTGAACAGCCGCCTCACTGCACAGCCCCATCACTGCACAGCACCATCACAGCACAGCCCCATCACTGAACAGCCCCATCACTGAACAGCCACCTTACTGCACAGCGCCATCACTTCACAGCCCCATCACTGCACAGCCCCGTCACTGCACAGCCCCGTCACTGCACAGCTTCATCACTGCACAGCCCCGTCACTGCACAGCTGCCTCACTGCACATCCCCATCACTGCACAGCCCTGTCACTGCACAGCCCCACTACTGCATAGCCATCTCACTGCACAGCCCCATCACTGAACAGCCGTCTCACTGCACAGCCCCATCACTGCACAGCCCCATCACTGCACAGCCGCCTCACTGCACAGCCCCATCACTGAACAGCCCCATCACTGCAGAGCCCCATCACTGCACAGCCCCATCACTGCACAACCCCATCACTGAACAACCCCATCACTGAACAGCCAACTCACTGCATAGAGCGATCACTGCACAGCCCCATCACTGCACAGCCCCATCACTGCACAGCCCTGTCACTGAACAGCCCCGTCACTGAACAGCCCCATCACTGCACAGCTCCTTCACTGAACAGCCGCCTCACTACACAGCCCCATCACTGCACAGCCCCGTCACTGCACAGCGCCTCACTGCACAGCCCCGTCAATGAAAAGCCCCATCACTGCACAGCCCCATCACTGCACAGCCCCATTACTGCACAGCCACCTCACTGCACAGCCCCATCACTGCACAGCCCCATCACTGCACAGCCCCATCACTGAACAGCCGCCTCACTGCACAGCCCCATCACTGCACAGCCCCATCACTGAATAGCCCCATCACTGAACAGCCACCTCACTGCACAGCCCCATCACTGCACAGCACCATCACAGCAAAGCCCCATCACTGAACAGCACCATCACTGAACAGCCACCTCACTGCACAGCGCCAACACTGCACAGCCCCATCACTGCACAGGCCCATCACTGCACAGCCCCATTACTGCACAGCCGCCTCACTGCACAGCCCTGTCACTGCACAGCCCCATCCCTGCAAAGGCCCCATCACTGCACAGCCCCATCACTGAACAGCCGCCTCACTACAAAGCCCAATCACTGCACATCCCCATCACTGAATAGCCCCATCACTGAACAGCCGCCTCACTGCACAGCCCCATCACTGCACAGCCCCATCACTGCCCAAACCCATCACTGAACAGCCCCATCACTGAAAAGCCGCCTCACTGCACAGCTCCATCACTGCACAGCCCCATCACTGCACAGCCCCGTCACTGCACAGCCCTGTCACTGAACAGCCCCGTCACTGAACAGCCCCATCACTGCACAGCTCCTTCACTGAACAACCGCCTCACTACACAGCCCCATCACTGCACAGCCCCGTCACTGCACAGCGCCTCACTGCACAGCCCCATCAATGAATAGCCCCATCACTGCACAGCCCCATCACTGCACAGCCCCATTACTGCACAGACGCCTCACTGCACAGCCCCGTCACTGCACAGCCCCATCACTGCACAGCCCCATCACTGAACAGCTGCCTCACTGCACAGCCCCATCACTGCACAGCCCCATCACTGAATAGCCCCATCACTGAAGAGCCGCCTCACTGCACAGCCACATCACTGCCCAGCCCCATCACTGAACAGCCCCATCACTGAATACCCGCCTCACTGCACAGCTCCATCACTGCACAGCCCCATCACTGCACAGCCCCGTCACTGCACAGCCCCGTCACTGCACAGCCCTGTCACTGAACAGCCCCGTCACTGAACTGCGCCATCACTGCACAGCTCCTTCACTGAACAGCCACCTCACTGCACAGCCCCATCACTGCACAGCCCTGTCACTGCACAGCGCCTCACTGCACAGCCCCATCACTGAATAGCCCATCACTGCACAGCCCCATTACTGCACAGCCGCCTCACTGTACAGCCCCGTCACTGAACAGCCGTCAAACTTCACAGCCCCATCACTGCACAGCCCCATCACTGCACAGCCCCATCACTGAACAGCCGTCTCACTGCACAGCCCCGTCACTGAACAGCCCCTTCATTGCACAGCCCCATCACTGCACAGCCACCTCACTGCACAGCCCTGTCACTGAATAGCCATCTCACTGCACAGCCATCTCACTGAACAGCCCCATCACTGAACAGCCCCATCACTGAAGAGCCGTCTCACAGCACAGCCCCATCACTGTGCAGCCGTCTCACTGCACAGCCCCCTCACTGAACTGCCGCCTCACTGCACAGCCCCGTCACTGAACAGCCACCTCACTGCACAGCCCGTCACTGAACAGTGGTCCCACTGCAGAGCCCCATCACTGAACAGCCATCTGACTGCACAGCCCCATCACTGAACAGCCGCCTGACTGCACAGCCCCATCACTGCGCAGCCCCATCACTGCACAGCCCCTTCACTGAACAGCCGCCTCACTGCACAGCCCCATCACTGAACAGCCGCCTCACTGCACAGTCACATCACTGAACAGCCGACTCACTGCACAGCCCCATAACTGCACAGCCCCATCACTGAATAGCCCCATCACTGAACAGCCGCCTCACTGCACAGCCCCATCACTGCACAGCCCCATCACTGAATAGCCCCATCACTGAACAGCCACCTCACTGCACAGCCCCTTCACTGCACAGCACCGTCACAGCACAGCCCCATCACTGAACAGCCCCATCACTGAACAGCCGCCTCACAGCACAGCGCCATCACTGCACAGCCCCATCACTGCACAGGCCCATCACTGCACAGCCCCATTACTGCACAGCCGCCTCACTGCACAGCCCCGTCACTGCACAGCCCCATCACTGCAAAGGCCCCATCACTGCACAGCCCCATCACTACACAGCCGCCTCACTGCACAGCCCAATCACTGCACAGCCCCATCACTGAATAGCCCCATCACTGAACAGCCACCTCACTGCACAGCCCCATCACTGCACAGCCCCATCACTGCCCAGCCCCATCACTGCCCAGCCCCATCACTGAAAAGCCGCCTCACTGCACAGCTCCAGCACTGCACAGCCCCATCACTGCACAGCCCCATCACTGTGCAGCCCTGTCACTGAACAGCCCCGACACTGAACAGCCCCATCACTGCACAGCTCCTTCACTGAACAGCCGCCTCACTACACAGCCCCATCACTGCACTGCCCCGTCACTGCACAGCGCCTCACTGCACAGCCCTGTAGATGAATAGCCCCATCACTGAACAGCCCCATCACTGCACAGCTCCATTACTGCACAGACGCCTCACTGCACAGCCCCGTCACTGCACAGCCCCATCATTGCACAGCACCATCACTGAACAGCCGCCTCACTGCACAGCCCCATCACTGCACAGCCCCATCACTGAATAGCCCTGTCACTGAACAGCCGCCTCACTGCACAGCCCCATCACTGCCCAGCCCCATCACTGAACAGCACCATCACTGAATACCCGCCTCACTGCACAGCTCCATCACTGCACAGCCCCGTCACTGCACAGCCCTGTCACTGAACAGCCCTGTCACTGAACTGTGCCATCACTGCACAGCTCCTTCACTGAACAGCCGCCTCACTGCACAGCCCCATCACTGCACAGCCCCGTCACTGCACAGCGCCTCACTGCACAGCCCCATCACTGAATAGCCCATCACTGCACAGCCCCATTACTGCACAGCCGCCTCACTGCACAGCCCCATCACTGAACAGCCGTCTAACTGCACAGCCCCATCACTGCACAGCCCCATCACTGCACAGCCCCATCACTGAACAGCCGTCTCACTGCACAGCCCCGTCACTGAACAGCCCCATCATTGCACAGGCCCATCACTGCACAGCCACCTCACTGCACAGCCCTGTCACTGAATAGCCATCTCACTGCACAGCCATCTCACTGAACAGCCCCATCACTGAACAGCCCCTTCACTGAAGAGCCGTCTCACTGCACAGCCCCATCACTGTGCAGCCGTCTCACTGCACAGCCCCATCACTGAACTGCCGCCTCACTGCACAGCCCCGTCACAGAACAGCCACCTCACTGCACAGCCCGTCACTGAACAGTGGTCTCACTGCAGAGCCCCATCACTGAACAGCCATCTGACTGCACATCCCCATCACTGAACAGCCGCCTGACTGCACAGCCCCATCACTGCGCAGCCCCATCACAGCACAGCCCCTTCACTGAACAGCCACCTCACTGCACAGCCCCATCACTGAACAGCCGCCTCACTGCACAGTCACATCACTGAACAGCCGACTCACTGCACAGCCCCATAACTGCACAGCCCCATCACTGAATAGCCCCATCACTGAACAGCCACCTCACTGCACAGCCCCATCACTGCACAGCCCCATCACTGCCCAGCCCCATCACTGAACAGCCCCATCACTGAAAAGCCACCTCACTGCATAGCTCCATCACTGCACTGCCCCATCACTGCACAGCCCCGTCACTGCAAAGCCTTGTCACTGAACAGCCCCGTCACTGAACAGCCCCATCACTGCACAGCTCCTTCACTGAGCAGCCGACTCACTACACAGCCCCATCACTGCACAGCCCCATCAATGCACAGCGCCTCACTGCACAGCCCCATCAAAGAATAGCCCCATCACTGCACAGCCCCATCACTGCACAGCCCCATTACTGCACAGCCACCTCACTGCACAGCCCCGTCACTGCACAGCCCCATCACTGCACAGCCCCATCACTGAACAGCCGCCTCACTGCACAGCCCCATCACTGCACAGCCCCATCACTGAATAGCCCCATCACTGAACAGCCACCTCACTGCACAGCCCCATCACTGCACAGCACCATCACAGCACAGCCCCATCACTGAACAGCTGCCTCACTGCACAGCTCCATCACTGCACAGCCCCATCACTGCACAGCCCCATTACTGCACAGCCGCCTCACTACACAGCCCCGTCACTGCACAGCCCCATCACTGCAAAGGCCGCATCACTGCACAGCCCCATCACTGAACAGCCACCTCACTGCACAGCCCCATCACTGCACAGCCCCATCACTGAACAGCCCCATCACTGAATAACCGCCTCACTGCACAGCCCCATCAGTGCACAGCCCCATCACTGCCCAGCCCCATCACTTAACAGCCCCATCACTGAAAAGCCGCCTCACTGCACAGCTCCATCACTGCACAGCCCCATCACTGCACAGCCCTGTCACTGCACAGCCCAGTCACTGCACAGCCCAGTCACTGCAAAGGCACTGCACAGCCCCATCACTGAACAGCCGCCTCACTGCACAGCCCCATCACTGCACAGCCCCATCACTGAATAGCCCCATCACTGAACAGCCGCCTCACTGCACAGCCCCATCTCTGCACAGCCCCATCACTGCCCAGCCCCATCACTGAACAGCCCCATCACTGAAAAGCCGCCTCACTGCACAGCTCCATCACTGCACAGCCCCATCACTGCACAGCCCCGTCACTGCACAGCCCTGTCACTGAACAGCCCTGTCACTGAACTGCGCCATCACTGCACAGCTCCTTCACTGAACAGCCGCCTCACTGCACAGCCCCATCACTGCACAGCCCCGTCACTGCACAGCGCCTCACTGCACAGCCCCATCACTGAATAGCCCATCACTGCACAGCCCCATTACTGCACAGCCGCCTCACTGCACAGCCCCATCACTGAACAGACGTCTCACTGCACAGCCCCATCACTGCACAGCCCCATCACTGAACAGCCATCTCACTGCACAGCCCCGTCACTGAACAGCCCCATCACTGCACAGCCCCATTACTGCACAGCCGCCTCACTGCACAACCCCATCACTGAATAGCCATCTCACTGCACAGCCATCTCACTGAACAGCCCAATCACTGAACAGCCCCATCACTGAAGAGCCGTCTCACTGCACAGCCCCATCACTGTGCAGCCGTCTCACTGCACAGCCCCATCACTGAACTGCCGCCTCACTGCACAGCCCCGTCACTGAACAGCCACCTCACTGCACAGCCCCGTCACTGAACAGTGGTCTCACTGCACAGCCCCATCACTGAACAGCCATCTGACTGCACAGCCCCATCACTGAACAGCCGCCTGACTGCACAGCCCCATCACTGCACAGCCCCGTCACTGCATAGCCCCATCACTGAACAGCCGCCTCACTGCACAGCCCCATCACTGAACAGCCGCCTCACTGCACAGCCCTGTCACTGAACAGCCCCATCACTGCACAACCCCGTCACTGCACAGCCCCATCAGTGCACAGCCCTGTCCCTGCACAGCCCCATCACTGAACAGCCCCGTCACTGAACAGCTGCCTCACTGCACAGCCCCATCACTGCAAGCCCCATAATTGAACAGCCATCTCACTGCACAGCTCTATCACTGATCTGCCGCCTCACTGCACAACCCCATCACTGAACAGCCGCCTCACTGCACAGCCCCATTACTGAACAGCCGACTCACTGCACAGCCCCATCACTGAACAGCCGCCTCACTGCACAGCCCCATCACTGAACAGCCCCATCACTAAACAGCCACCTCACTACACAGCCCCATCACTTAACAGCCCCGTCACTGCACAGCCCCATCACTGAGTAGCCCCGTCATTGAACAGCTGCCTCACTGCACAGCCCTGTCACTGATCAGCCCCATCACTGCACAGCCCCGTCACTGCACAGCCCCATCGCTGCACAGCCCCGTCACTACACAGCCCCATCACTGAACAACCCCGTCACTGAACAGCCGCCTCACTGCACAGCCCCCTCACTGCACAGCCCCATCACTGAACAGCCATCTCACTGCACAGCCCCATCACTGAACAGCCGCCTCACTGCACAGCCCTGTCACTGAACAGCCCCATCACTGAACAGCCCCGTCACTGAACAGCCGTCTCACTGCACAACCCCATCACTGAACAGCCACCTCACTGCACAGCCCCATCACTGCACAGCCCCATCACTGCACAGCTCCTTCACTGAATAGCCGCCTCACTGCACAGCCCCATCACTGAACAGCCACCTCACTGCACAGCCCAATCACTGAACAGCCCCAACACTGAACAGCCATCTCACTGCACAGCCCCATCAGTGAACAGCCGTCTCACTGCACAGTCCCATCACTGAACAGCCGCCTCACTGCACAGCCCGGCCACTGAACAACCCATCACTAAACAGCCCTGTCACTGAACAGCCGCCTCACTGCACAGCCCCATCATTGAACAGCCACCTCACTGCACAGCCCCATCACTGAACAGCCCCGTCTCTGAACAGCCCCGTTACTGAACAGCCCCATCATTGAACAGCCACCTCACTGCACAGCCCCATCACTGAACAGCCGCCTCACTGCACAGCCTGCATCATCAGTGACAGAGAGACAGTGTGGTTATTACTACAGCCTGCATCACCAGTGACAGAGAAACAGTATGGTAATAACTACAGCCTGCATCATCAGTGACAGAGAGACAGTGTGGTAATAACTACAGCCTGCATCATCAGTGACAGAGAGACAGTATGGTAAGTCATAGTGTATTATTACTGTATGTAAAGGCTGGCTTATCTTTCAGTTACCATTCTCATGCTTCACATATCACACATGCAGAGGAGGGATGTGCGGGATCAGGGGGGTTGGTTATGAGAAGGTGGGGCCCCCAGAGAAATCAGTGTACCAGGCCCCGAGATTTCTGTTGCCGGCCCTGAGTTTACGTACAACTCTGAATCAGGCCCTAAAGCCTGTAAATGAAATACATCATGACCGGCCTTTTCCCCATTAATGTGATCTTGCAGTCAACAAAAATTCAAGTAAAAAACACACTTTTTATTAAGAAAAAATAAAAATCTTCAAGTAACTTAATGATCACTTATTTGGGAAGATGTACTAAGCCTTAAAGAGAAATAAATTGGACGGAGATAATGTACCAACCAATCAGTTCCTTAATGTCATTTTACAGGCTGTATTTGAAAAGTGACATAGGAGCGGATTGGTTAGTACTTTATCTCTCTTCAAGGCTTAGTACATCTACCCCACAATCCTTTTCAGCAGATGTAGATTGCACTTGGCTGTAGAGACGAGACACCTATTTCCATATGCCACTGGTACTGTAGATTTACTTGTATTGCACAGTGTCATAATATCAGTGCCATATACACATGTAAACAACAATAAAATGTAAATTAATTGCAAACATACGGCTGTATTTCATGTGCTGATATTGGTACGTTTTAATAATAGTACATGGCAGTTTTAATTCTGCACATCCACTAAGGCTGAATGAGCAGGGGGCGACTGCCAGGACTCTAGTACCGGGCCCGGAAAGAGAGGGAGTCTTGGTGGCAGCGGCGAGGGATGCATCGGGCGGGCGGCAGGCAGGGAGAAAGAGCATCGGCGCTACAGCATTTCAACTATGGACTGGAGATGGCCGTGAGCCAATCACAGCTCGCAGAATGGCAGCAAATCAGGAGCGCCCGCTCCTGGTCAGCCAATCAGGAGTGGCTGCTCCTGATTGGCTGCCATTCCGCTAGCTGTGATTGGCTCGCGGCCAGCTCGATAGTTGAAATACTGCAGTGCCGATGCCTTCCCTGCACTGTCTCTCCCCCCAATTCCAGCCAGCCTTCCCTGCACAGTCCTCCCCCCAGTCCAGCCAGCCTTCCCTGCCCACCCCCCAGTCCTGTCAGCCAGTCTGCCTGCCTTGCCCTGCCCCCCAGTCAAGCAAGCCTTCCCTGTCCACCCTCCAGTCCAGCCAGCCTGCCTTCCCTGTCCCTCCCCCAGTCCAGCTAGTCTTCGCTGCGCCCCCCTCCTAGTCCAGCCAGCCTGCCTGTCTTCCGTGCCCCAGTCCAGCCAGGCCTCCATGTGCCAGCCCCATGTCCAACCAACTTGCCTGCCTTCCCTGTCCTGCCTCTCCCCTAGTGCAGCTGGCCTTCCCTGCCCTTTGCCCCCTCATTAATGTCCAGTGTACCCTGCCCTGTATCACCCCTTCCTCCCGCCTCCTCCACCATGCCTAGCCATCCCTGGTTTACACACCAAATGATGCACCACCCCTGGAATAGCTCCACCCACATTATTCACAGCTGAGGCTTGCCGACAATCTGGCTGCCTCTTCCGGTAGGAGGCAGCCAGCTTGGCACAGCAGTGGGAGGGAAGGGCAGGCATGACATGAGGGCGGGACTGATGATGATGCAATCGCACAGCCATGCTGCACATTGCGATGATTCAGGGGCGGATCTAGACATTTCATTTAGGGGGGGTGCTTTAATGATAATAACTATGACTTCACCTCTTTCTTATCCTGGCACCTCCCCTTTCAGTATTGGTGGGAGCACACCTTATTGCAATTGTACACAGGTGCATTGAAAGCACCTATATACACAAGCTCTTGGTGTGAATTCCCATTTAACTCAAAACACAATGATTACGCACATATATACATATATATATATATATATATATATATATATTATATATATACACACACACACTAATATATACACATACATATATATACACACACACATATATATATATATATATATATATATATATTAGGGGTGAGCGGGTTCGGATTTCTGAAATCCGAACCCCCCCGAGCCCCCCCGATCCGAGGCCGATCCGAGCAGGCTCGACTTTTCCCGCCTGACTCGGATCTGAAATCGAGGCAAAACGTCATCATCACGCCTTCCGGGTCTCGCGGGTTTTGGATCCTATATAAGGTACCCGCGTTGGCGCCATTTTCTCACTCGGCTGTGGACAGTGAAGAGGGAGGGTGGGAGTTAGGGCTGGCTGGGCTGTGTAGTGTAGTGTAGTGTAGTGTAGTGCAGTGTAGTGTTGTGCTGCGCTGTGCTGCTGTTGTCCATAGGGGCTGTGTCCACTACTTCAAAGTCCATAGGGGCTGGCTGTGTTGAGCTGTGCTGCTGTTGTTAATAGGGGCTGTGTCCACTACTTCAAAGTCCATAGGGGCTGGCTGGACTGTGTTGTGCAGTCAGTTGTCCGTAGGGGCTGTGTCCACTACAAAGTCCTGTGCAGTGTCCCAGTCCTAAAGGGGTGCTGTAGTGTTGTCCAGGGGGTGCTCTGTCCGTCAGGGGTGTTCCCCCCAAAAAATATTTTTTCTGTGTTTGTGAATTGTGTGCGCAGTAGCCGCACGTGCATCAACAAAGTAGTGCCAAGCGTGCGCCTGTGTCATAAGTAAAGGGACGGCTGGCTTGACCGTTAAAGGGTGCTGTAACCCCCAAAGTATACTCCAGTCCAAACCAAATAAAAAAATATTTTCTGTGTTTGTGAATTGTGTGCGCAGTAGCCGCACGTGCATCAACAAAGTAGTGCCAAGCGTGCACCTGTGTCATAAGTAAAGGGCCGGCTGGCTTGACCATTAAAGGGTGCTGTAACCCCCAAAGTACACTCCAGTCCAAACCAAATAAAAAAATATTTTCTGTGTTTGTGAATTGTGTGCGCAGTAGCCGCATGTGCATCAACAAAGTAGTGCCAAGCGTGCGCCTGTGTCATAAGTAAAGAGCCGGCTGGCTCATTCTTAAAGGGTGGTGTAACCCACAAAGTGCACTACTCTCCAGCAAAAATAAAAAAATATTTTCTGTGTTTGTGTGCGCCTTAGCCGCATGTATATATCAATATAACATAAATGGAGGACCAAACTTTCTCCGATAAAAATAAAATAGGGAAAGATCAAGAACCACTTCCTCCTAGTGCTGTTGCTGCTGCTGGGAGTTGTTCATCATCCCAGAGAGGAAGTAGGAACACCATTACTTTTACTAAACAATTGACGCTCCAACAGTCCCTAGCAATGAGGATGAAGTATGACATCAGTCATCCTGAAGCAAAACGTATAACTGAGGCCTTGACTGCTATGTTGGTGTTAGACGTGCGTCCGGTATCCGCCATTAGTGCAGTGGGATTTAGACAATTGATGGAGGTAGTGTGTCCCCGGTTCCAAACCCGTCTAGATTCCACCTGCATCCTCAAAGCAGCAGCGACAAGCGTGCGTCTGTCTGTTAAAGGGTGGTGTAACCCTCAAAGTGCGCCAAAAAATAAAAAACTATTTTTTTTATGTGTTTGTGACTTGTGTGCGATGTAGCCGCACGTGCATCAACACAGTAGCAGCGCCAAACGTGCGCCTGTGTCATAAGTCAAGGGCCGGTTTGGACATCTGGTCCGGACTGAAGGATGTGCCAACAATTTCAGACAAGTCTACTGTCACTGCATATGATACTGTTCTCAAAGCAGCAGCGACAAGCATGCGTCTGTCTGTTAAAGGGTGGTGTAACCCTCAAAGTGCGCTCCACAAACAATAAAAATATATATTTTTTTCTGTCTTTGTGAAATGTGTGGGCTGTAGCCGCACCTGCATCCTTAAAGCAGCAGCGACAAGCGTGCGTCTGTCTGTTAAAGGGTGGTGACACCCTCAAAGTGTGCTCCACAAACAATAAAAATATTCTTCTTTTTTTTCTGTCTTTGTGAAATGTGTGGGCTGTAGCCGCACCTGCATCCTTAAAGCAGCAGCGTCAAGCGTGCGTCTGTCTGTTAAAGGGTGGTGTAACCCTCAAAGTGCGCTCCACAAACAATAAAAAAATTATTTTTTCTCTGTCTTTGTGAATTGTGTGGGCTGTAGCCGCACTTGCATCCTCAAAGCAGCAGCGACAAGCGTGCGTCTGTCTGTTAAAGGGTGGTGTAACCCTCAAAGTGCGCTCCACAAACAATAAAAAAATTCTTCTTTTTTTTTCTGTCTTTGTGAAATGTGTGGGCTGTAGCCGCACCTGCATCCTTAAAGCAGCAGCGACAAGCGTGCGTCTGTCTGTTAAAGGATTACATCGGTGACAGAATCCAAGTAGGCATGTCAGACAGTCCGTACCTGTACTGGCAGGAAAAAGAAGCAATTTGGAGGTCCCTGTACAAACTGGCTCTATTTTACCTGAGTTGCCCCCCCTCCAGTGTGTACTCCGAAAGAGTGTTTAGTGCAGCCGGGAACCTTGTCAGCGAAAGGCGTAGGAGGTTGCTTCCACAAAATGTGGAGAAGATGATGTTCATAAAATGAATTATCAACTCTTCCAGGGAGACCAGCCTCCAGAACGTACAGAGGGACCTGTGGTTGTGGATTCCAGCGGGGACGAATTAATACTCTGTGAGGATGAGGATGTACACAATACTGAAGAGGGTGAGGAATCGGTGGATGAGGAGGATGAGGACGACATCTTGCCTCCGTAGAGCCAGTTTGAGTAGGGACAGATTAATTGCCAGCTTGTTTTGTGGGGGCCCAAATGAACCAATCATTTCAGCCACAGTCGTGTGGCAGACCCTGGCGCTGAAGTGTTTGGTTTGTTAAAGTGTGCATGTCCTGTTTATACAACATAAGGGTGGGTGGGAGCTCCCAAGGACAATTCCATCTTGCACCTCTTTTTTTTCTTTGCATTATGTATAGTTTGCGGCCTAGTTTTTCAAACTGCCATCCTGTCTGCCACTGCAGTGTCACTCCTAGATGGACCAGGTGTTTGTGCCGCCCACTCGTATCTCTTAGCATAGTCATCCAGCTACCTTGGTGCAACCTTTTGGATATAAAAACACTATTGTGAGGTGTGAGGTGTTCAGAATAGACTGGAAATGAGTGGAAATTAAGGTTATTGAGGTTAATAATAGCATAGGAGCAGAAAAACCTACAAATTCTGTGATTTTAGCTGTTTTTATGCTTTTTAAAAAAAAAAATACAGATCCAAAACACAAAACCCAGAACCCAAAACACGGAAGGGTGGTTTTGGCAAAACCAATCCAGATCCAAAACACGAAAAAAGATCCAGATCCAAAACCAAAACACGAAAAGTGGCCGGTGCACACCCCTAATATATATACACACATACATATTATTATTATTATTATTATTATTATTATTATTATTATCATTTATATGGCACCACAAGTGTTCCGCAGCGCCTTACAAAGTACATAGACAAAAAAGAAACCATTGACTTACACTACAATACAATACAGGACATGGATAAACATTGCTATATTAGTGACATTAACACCCGCATAAGCAGCCAAGCGTTAGTTGCCTAGTGGCTAGTAAGAGATAAATTAAATTACAGTAGGGAGAAGCACAAGAGGGGAGAGGGCCCTGCTCGAAAGAGCTTACATTCTTTAAGGGACACACACACACACCAGTATATGTATATATATATATATATATATATATATATATATATATATACACACACACCAGTATATATGTATATATACTAATATACTTCCCCCTAAGCTCCACACATGTTGGTGCCTGCATGTACAGTACAGTGTGACAGACACACGGGTACTCCTCCCACCTGGGGTACTGATACCAGAGGTGGGAAATGTGGAGGGAGGAGGATGAGGGGGGACTCGGATGTCACCTTAGAATGTGGGATAGAGAAGTTATAATAAAGGGGGAGAAGATGCTCTCACTCATGGATCCATGTGTGGAGCCTTCTATTACCTCAGAGCAGCTTCCCTTCCTAGTCCCTTCTTTTCTTCCTAGTCCCACCTTCTCTGAGCACTTCAGGCCTGGCCCAGGAGCCATATCACATGACTCATGTCGCGCTCTCCCTCTGCAATTCCTGTGTGACGACAGCAGGCATCAGGAGCAGTGCACTCCATTGTGCCCGGCGAACACAGACAGGAGCCGGAGAGAGGAGGAGGTGCGGAGCCAGCAGCATGTCGCACCTGGACCACTAGGCTGCGCACTATCTGGGGCACTGTTTTGTCATCTGTGCTAGGGGGGGCGATCGCTCCAATCGCCCCCCTCCTGCATCCGCCACTGCGATGATTATTGGAATAGTGTGGTCAGGGCTGGGCCATGATGATGCGATTCAGCGCAAATCACCTCAGCTCCCCCAAACCAGCGACTTAAGCAAGGTAGGAGCGGACTCCAACGGGGGTGTGTGTGGGGGGGTGCACATTGCAGTGGACAACTTACTTCTGCCTGCCCCTTCTGGTCCGCCCCCCCCCCCCCCCCCCCATTTCCTGTAGTGTCTCTTCAGACTGTGAGAGAAGTCATGAAGTCTCTCCCAGTCCATTCCCACATTGCCCTGCGCCAAGTAGCCATTTGGAGAGCCTTGACATTGGAACGGGCAGCTAGTGTCAACCCGCCCATTACAATTAGAGCTCCACACTAATGATGGTGCTGCCACTGCCGCCAATCCACCCTGCCCCCGCCACCATTCCCTCGCTGTGCAGGAGCCGGCAGGTAAGTTTGCTGTTGCTGGCGGGGAGAGGAGAGGGGCTGTTTGGTGAGGGGGCTGTGCAGTGAGGGGGCTGTGCTGAGGGAGGCTGTGCTATGAAAGGCTGTGCTGAGGGAGGCTGTGGTGTGAGGGGCTGTAATGAGGAGGGCTGTGCAGAGGGGGTCTTTGCTGAGGGGGGCTGTGCTGAGGGGGGCTGTGAGGATGATGCGGTTAATTTACCAACACCCAGAATGCCGGCCGTCCCCTATCTTTAGCCCCACACCGAAATCTCGATGCCCGGCATCTCGAACGAGGTAAGCCAGGGATAGTTAGGTAGCTGTGGGGGGGCGGACAATTAGGTTTAGACACTCCCGAGGGGGAATTAGGGTTGGGCACCCCCCAGCGAGGGTTAGGCTAGGGGAAGGGGGGGTTAGGGTTAGGCACCCCCGGGGCGAGATCAGGTTTAGGGTGCGGGAAGGGAGGGTAAAGTTTAGGTACTCCAGGGGGTACTTAGGGTTAGGCACCACCCTGGGAGTTTTAGGGTTAGGCACCACCAGGGGAGGGTTAGGGGTGGGATTGGAGAGGGTTAGGATACTTATGAACCGCTGTCGGGATGTCCGGCGGCCATTTAGCCGTCTGTATTTCATACCAATGCCCTGTGAGGTGAGAGGGTCTTTCTGTGCTGTTATTAATGGGCATCTGTAGTTAGTATAACTATACAGAGGGGGGCTGGGGGGGACAGTAAAACAATCAGTAATATCAAAACATGGGGGGGTGCCAAATTACTGCTTTGTCCCGGTAAACATAAATCCTTGTTTCGGCCCTGGCTTGATGATCATTCTGTGTACCTGCACCAGCAGCCACATCTGGAGGCACGGCAGAGGAATACAGCCTTCCATCTGCAAAGCCCAAATCCTCATGCAGGGTTCACTGGTAAAGGTCAGAGATTCACCTAGGAAAGACCAACCTTCACTAACATTTACTGATGTTATATAAATGTGACAGGTGGGGCCCAGAGATGATCTAAGCTATAGCCATCACTAGCTGTTGCCTGTATGTATTGTGATGTCACAGTGCCGGTCACAGCCCTAAATAAGGGAAGCCCAGCTACTGGCAGCCATTTTGTGGCTACAGCCATCTCTAGCTGCTGCCTGTATGTATTGTGATGTCACAGTGCAGGTCACAGCCCTATATGAGGGAAGCCCAGCTACTGGCAGCCATTTTGTGGCTATAGCCATCTCTAGCTGCTGCCTGTATGTATTGTGATGTCACAGTGCAGGTCACAGCCCTATATAAGATAAGCCCAGCTACTGGCAGCCATTTTGTGGCTATAGCCATCTCTAGCTGCTGCCTGCATGTAATGTGATGTCACAGTGCAGGTCACAGCCCTAAATAAGGGAAGCCCAGCTACTGGCAGCCATTTTGTGGCTACAGCCATCTCTAGCTGCTGCCTGTATGTATTGTGATGTCACAGTGCAGGTCACAGCCCTATATAAGGGAAGCCCAGCTACTGGCAGCCATTTTGTGGCTATAGCCATCTCTAGCTGCTGCCTGTATGTATTGTGATGTCACAGTGCAGGTCACAGCCCTATATAAAGGAAGCCCAGCTACTGGCAGCCATTTTGTGGTGACATTTTGTCCTACACTGATACACTGAACAGCAGCATCTTCAGAAAAGAATCTGAATAACATCTTCAGGTGAGGACTATATAACACATTTTGGCCTGTCACCCTTACCCCTTCAGACACCTCCTTACATTATACCTGCAGTTTTTAATTTAGAAACAATGAATAAAGCAATTATTCATCTGATATGATGCTGCATGACTTAGGATGGGTACCCACTTGTCCAATCCTCTGAGGATCCAACTCCATACCAGACGGTTGCCACAATCCTACTGGAGACCTGGATTCAAATTCAACACCCAATATAGCTATACAGCTGTCCATTTTGCAGCTGATCTCAGGTCTGCACTCTTCCAATGTTTGGCAGACCAGCTATCACTCACACACAAAGAGTTGGACAAACCAGTAGCAGAAGCGTACACACTTGGTCGGGGTGATTGAACATCTGGTCTCCCAATGGGTTCTTATAGTGCTATTTGGAGGTCTCTGGGGTAGACCCTACGTGAGTTGGCTCTCAGCTTAAATATATTTATCTATGTGCTGTTATCATGTGACACTATGCAATTATGCAATTATGACCCAGAGTAGGAGTTTTTATTATGTAGCCAGTACAGAGGAGCCTTGACGCGCTGGGTGCTTAACCGTGTATTAGCAAATATATGCCACAAAGACCTCTGGATTTCTATTATCATGTCGTGTTCAAACCTGTTTGCTGGGTGTTTTTTGCAGTGTGCTGGAGGGAAACTATTCTTTTTTTTCTGTAGTCCAGAGTAAACCCCTCACTTTACAAGCACCTTTGAAAGACCGTTAAGCTGATATGAGCAACCACTATTTTGTATTACTTTTCAAAAACTGCCCATAAAATGACAGTTAGGAGCTGATTGGTTTGTACATTATCTCCGTCCACTTTTTTTTCTCTTTAAGGCCCGTATTCAATTAGATGCGAAAAGTCAGAAACTTTTCACCTATTGTACTTTCCGCTGCTTTCGCCTGTTTGAGATGCGAATTAGCGGCATGCGCGTCCCCCACGAATTGCCGCATTCAATTGAAGAACAGGCAAAAACGCAGGCGGAAAGTGCTGAATAGATTGGGGGAATCAATCTGTACCCCAACATTAGATGCACTGACACTAGAAATCATTACAGATGTGTACCTGTTCAGTGGCGGGCTGGGCCGGGGGGCAGGGTGCCATGTGTCACTGTGACACAGACTGCACCGCGTGTGTAGCGCTGACCGGACGGAGTCCGGTTAGCGCTACACAGCACAAACACACAGCCGCCGGAGCCCGGCAACTGTGTGTTTGCTGTAATCAGCATGCCGCTGAGAGGTTTATCAGACTCTCAGCGGCTGCCGCCGCTCCCACTGCAGGAGCCATCTTCCGGCTCCCGCAGTGGGTAATGGGAGAGTACGTCGTCATGACGACGTCTCGTCCCATAATGAAAGCGGCCAGAGGAGCTGGTGGAAGCGTCGGGACCAGGAGCGGTTTCAGGTTTTTTTTTTTTATTTTTTTATTAAGTCTCTCTCTACTATGGGGGCACTACCAAGGGGGGGGATTACTATGGGGGCACTACCAAGGGGGGGTTACTATGGGGGCACTACCAAGGGGGGGATTACTATGGGGGCACTACCAAGGGGGGGTTACTATGGGGGCACTACCAAGGGGGGGATTACTATGGGGGCACTACCAAGGGGGGGGATTACTATGGGGGCACTACCAAGGGGGGGGATTACTATGGGGGAACTACCAAAGGGGGGGATTACTACTGGGGGCACTACCAGGAACCAGGAGGGGATTACTACTGGGGGCACTACCAGGGGGGTGGATTACTATGGGGGCACTACAAGGTGGGGGACTACTACTACTGGGGGCACTACAAGGGGGGGACTACTACTACTGGGGGAACTACAAGGGGGGACTACTACTGCTACTGGGGGCACTACAAGGGGAGGGGACTACTACTAGGGGCACTGCATAGGGGGAGGGGACTACCACTGGGGGCACTGCGAGGGACCACTGCTGGGGGCTATATATAAAGGGCAATACTGGGGGTACTGCATAGGGGGGAGACTACACCTGGGGCCACTATTTAATGGACATTGCATAAGGGTTACCACTATTGGGGGCACTGCATGGGGGGGTGGACTGCTACTGGGGGCACTGCATAGGGGGTACCACTATTGGGGGCACTATATAAGGGGCCTACTACTGGGGGCACAAGGGGCACTGAACAGGGGGGACCACTACTGGGGGCACAAGGGGCACTGCATAGGGGGGGATCACTACTGGGGGCACTACTGGAGGCCTGCATAAGGGTGTTATCTCCTGTGGCACACGGGGGCACTGCATATGGGCACTATGACAGGGGGCTGCCCCTAATCTTTATTTTTACCTTACATTAATCCCATATGGACCCGCCTCCTCCCTGAAACACTTGAGGGGGGGCGGCGCCGTAGCACGCACGTTCTTCAGGCACCGTAGCTACACGCTACTCCTCTGCCAGGGCCGCCTGCATGCATTTGCCCCCCAGGCTAAAAGTTGCCAGCCAGCCCCTGGTACTGTTAGCCCTAATAAGCGTACTTTGTGTCCTTAGTTTGTGTTAAAAGCTTTCTAGAAGCATTTTTGTAAAAGTGGTGAAGAATGACAGAAAACAGTATTTTGGGGGGGAAATAAATAGTCAGCCAAATTTGGGGTACTTGAAAATGGGTGCTAGCATATTTTTGTGTCTCTAAAGTGAAGTTTTAAAAAATGTGAAAAATCCACCTGCTGCATGCACCTGCAATCCTAAAAACACCCCATGCCCCATCCATACACCCCCCCAAGAAATCTATTTCGCTACTTTTTATCCTTGTCCACCCACTTTTTTATTTTTCACCCCAAAAATTACATGTCTTTTTGGGGTGTTGTAAGGCAATTTTTTCTTTATTTTTTGGCTGATTTGTCCTTTGGGATGGTGTCCAAAGGGTTCTGAATCAATTCCCCACATTTGCACCCCAAAATAGAGATTTTACACTTTTTCCACCTGTCATTCATTGGAGATACTTTTCTGCCTGTGTCAATGCATTAAGTTTCCGCTTAGGCGAATTGGTCCCGGAATTGAATTTATATATAAGACACAAACAGGCGAAAAGCGGCAATAGGCAAAACTTTTAATACATCTCCCCCACACTCTTCCAATCTATGCAGACCAACTGCCAGTCCCACCCAAAGAATTGGGCAAACCAGTACATACTTCTATAATGGTCTGGTGAATGGTCATCTGATCTCCTGAATTTTCAGCAGGTCTAAAAATATTGTGACACAACCAGATGACCAGGATTGGATGAAAGCAGAGGTTGTGTGAGCGCACACACTCTACCAATTTCTGACCAACTGGAAGGTCCGAGGTCGGTCTGGATGAGAATTGGACGAGTGTGTAACCAGCTTTAGGGGCCTATTCATTAAACCTAAAAATTCTCTGGAGATAATTAGCTTTAGAACTCTCATGGAGTTCTAGCTAATTATAGGTGGAATTCATCATTCCTCCTCTCCATAAGTATCTATTCCGAAAAGCTGTCATTTTTGCGATGACAGCTTTTCGGGAAATAGATACTTTTCCTGCCTACACTACCTTATCGCATCTGGAAACAGTGCTGCACATGCGCTGTTACATCTGTAAAACCAGCGCATGTGCAGCACTGCCTACAGATGCGTTGAGTTTCGTACCCCCCCCAACCTCCCCCACCCCCCTCCGCTCACCTTCCCCCCCCCCCCGACTTACCTGTCCGCGCAGCAGCCTCCGGCTCCGTCCTGCTGGTCTGTCATGTGGTTTCCCAGCAGACCACATGACAGATTAGAAAAAAAAAAAAAAAACTTTTTTTTTTTTTTCTAAACTTTCTTGTGCTCTGCTGGGGAGCCACATGACAGACCAGCAGGACGGAGCCTGAGGACGGAGCAGAGCGCCGGAGGGACTCGTCGGGGAACCTGCACACGCGAATACAGGTAAGTTTCACCTGCTGATAATTTTCGGAATTTGATGAATACCACAATTTCCACATCCCCATACTAATGTACTAATGTAATAATGTACTAATGTACTAATGTAATAATGTAATAATGTATGGGGAGTGTGGAAATTAACGCAGGGGAACTTAGCAAGGAGATAACTGTGATATCTCCTGTGCTAAGTGGCTACATGAATACTAAAATAACGTTATTTAAGGAAAATGTCCTTAAAAACGTTATTTTAGTGTTGATGAATAGGCCCCTCAACCTGCAGAGGGGATGTAATCCCATTTAACAGTTTAACTCCGTCTCCTGATGCACCAACATTAATAGGGCTTGTGTTTGTAGAAAAACATACAGGATGTACTGCCTTATTCAGTGGGACTCAGAATGTCACATTTGTAAATTGAGAATATTAGATGTTTCTGCTGCAAAATGCTACTGTCAGTGTTGATGCAGAACAGACAGTGACTTCTCTAAGCAGCTTTAGAAGGTCCTGTTTACCGTGCCCTTCCCGAAGGTATTCGTGCACCGTGTGGCATTTTAATAAACTGGTGTCAGTTGCATTGGGTATGTGGCTTTGAAGTTCCCTTTGCTACTGGGAGTATCATATAATCAGTTCAATGTTAAATAAAGCCCAGCAATTTGTCTGTACTTTAACCAATTTACACCCACATGGCTTATATATCCATTTAGTTATCTGTATTGCGGCTGTAAGTGACCATGTAACATTTCGTTATGACAGATATATATTTTCAGCTGCCAATTAGAGAAAACGCCTTGCTGCAAGCAGGCTACTGTTCTGGCCTTTGCTCAGGACTCCCAGGTTCTGCGTTTACACAAAACTGGGCACATAGGGCAATTAGGCAGAACCATCCTAGTCTGTGAAATCAGGGTGAACTGGTCTGAAAAGTGCAAACTAGATGTCTCGCTGGATGTTAAGCCTGGGTGCACTTTCCACATTGCTCCATATCTGGTGCTGATGATGTCATCTTATGAGGCAGGACAAGAAGATAATATTTCTGGTTTACGTCAGGCCTGATTCTGTGTTGGACGTAACAGCGATTATGTCTGTGTCTATTAACGGTCGCCTACCTCCAACTATATGCAAAGACCAATACAAAGACTGGTGCACATCCGTGCGTCTGATACCCCTTTTACACCAGAACTAAAACCCGGGTTATTGCAGGGTTAACCCGGGTAGCTCCTTGGTGTAAAAGGGGACATGGTTGGATCCCCGGGTGGAGTGACCCAGCAATCCAACCCAGGTAACTTGCAGGGTTTAACATGGGAATAACCCGTGAGACCCTGCAGTGTCAACCGCACGATCGGGGTCACGATGCCACATGCCTGACGATTGGCTGTGTTCAGCGGCGCTTGGAGATTACATCATCTCCAAGCGTCCACTTCCATGCCGGAAAAGCCGGGTCGCTGCAGACCAGACTCCGGTGTGAACGGCGACGACTCGGAAACATCCTGGGTCGGCGCTGGCTATATTCCGGGTCTGATCCGGTTTGGAACCCTGTTCCGACCTCCGTGTCAGACCCGGAATTTAGGTATAAAAGCAGTATGACTGTGCAATTACCGAGACACCCACCATCAGCGTCCATAGGGGCTGAAATACCCATTGGTGTGTCTTTTTGTACCACCACCAATAGCATCAGCTAAACTTACACCAGTCCTCTGGCGGGAGCAGTTTCTCGGTCTTTGGCCATCTATGCGAGCTGCTGATGGTCTCTATACGCGACCACTTGCAGGAACATTGCCAGCGACACTACCACAACATGCCCATTACGTAGGACCAACTCTGTGCGTACGCCAAGTCATCTCCCTGTCACCGGCCAGGAATGCAGGCTACATTTCCAAGGCACTTCTGAGGCCGTGCATCTCCCGTACGCCTTGGCAACTCTGGCTCTGTGCGCACGCCATCTGAACGTACGTGTAATGTGTCATAGTCACATGCGTAGAAGAAATAAATGGCTGCGTCAGACATTGGCAGTGCTGCGACGCGGGATCAGGCCCATATAGTGCTAGTCTCCGTATAGCGGCACCATATGTAATGTTGTTATTGAGGTATCACATATAACATGGCGCTGGTCCACATGGGTTGTGCATGCCCTCACCCCCCCTCCCCCTTTCTCTCACACCCATCAACAGATGGCAACGTTCCGAGGGAAATAAAGAGTGCACCGAAACAAGAACATTTATATTACTCAAGAAATTGAAAGAAGTGGGTCCAGCCATTGGGATTATTTTAGGGCCGTCCCTGCCCAATTAGTGTCCTAAGCAAGATGCCTAAATGCACCCCCCTACTGTGCCAGTTATACAGTCATTGGGCTTAATTCAATTCAATGCATAGTGAATAGCGCCGGGAGCTATCCAAATCAGCACGCTGTTATGTCGGAGAATGCTCGTTCTCGCGCCTTAAACATGGTGTTTAGTCCCCAGAAGCGGCATTCTCCAACTTAAGTGCCGGGCGTTAAGGGCAGAAAACGGCATTGTGCCAGCAGTTTTGTTAGACCTCTACTTGCACCCCAGGAGGGGTGCGAGAAGAAATCCTTCAGTCCGGCTTAACAGCACTCTGAAATAAATATCTCCGGGATCTCCTTGCCAGCGCTATTCAATAAGGTGGGACATGTATGCTGAGTATTGTATTAGTAAGAAATGTGTGTAATGATGTGGGTCATGTATGTTGGTAATTGTGTTAATGGGAAATAGGTGTAATGATGTGGGACATGTATGTTGGATGTTTCATGGATGGGAAATAGGTCTAATGATGTGGGACATGTATGTTGGATGTTGTATTAATGTGTAATGTGTGTAATGAAGAAGGACATGTATGTTGGGTGTTGCTTGGATGTGTAATGTGTGTAATGATGTGGGACATGTATGTTGGGCGTTGTATGGATGGGAAATGGGTGTAATGATGTGGGACATGTATGTTGGATGTTGTATGTATGGGAAATAGGTGTAATGATGTGGGACATGTATGTTGGATGATTTATTAATAGGTAATGTGTGTAATGATGTGGGACATGTATGTTGGGTGTTGCATGGATAGGAAATGGGTGTAATGATGTGGGATATGTATGTTGGGTGTTGCATGGATGGGAAATGGGTATAATGATGTGGGACACGTATGTTGGATGTTGCATGAATGGGAAATGGGTGTAATGATGTGGGACATGTATGTTGGATGTTGCATGGATGGGAAATGGCTAAAATGATATGGAACATGTATGTTGGGTGTTGTATGGATAGGAAATGGGTGTAATGTTGTGAGACATGTATGTGTGGGAATGGGTGTAATGATGTCAGATATGTATGTTGGGCGTTGTATGGATGGAAATTGGTGTAATAATGAAGTACATGTATGTTAGGCATTGTATACATGGGAATGTGTGTAATGATGAGGGACATGTATGTTGGATGTTGTATGGGTGAGAAATGGGTGTAATGATGAGGGACATGTATGTTAGGCATTGTATGGATGGGAAATGGGTGTAATGATGTGGATCATGTATCTTGGATGTTGTATGGGTGGGAAATAGGTGTAATAATGTGGGATATGTATGTTGGATGATTTATTAATGGGTAATGTGGGTAATGGATGTGGGACATGTATGTTGGGTGTTGCATGGATGGAAAATGGGAGTAATGATGTGGGACATGTATGTTGGGTGTTGTTTTGATGGGAAATGGCTGTAATGATGTGGGACACGTATTTTGGATGATTTATTAATGGTAAATGAGTGTAATGATTTGAGACATGTATGTTGGGTGTTGTATGGATTGGATATGTGTGTAATGATGTGGGACATGTATATTGGATTTTGCATGGATGGGAATTGGGTGTAATGATGTGGGACATGTATGTTGAATTTGCATAAATGGGAAATGGGTGTAATGATGTGAGACATGTATGTTGGGTGTTGTATGGATTGCATATGTGTTTAATGATGTGGAACATGCATATTGGATGTTGCATGGATGGGAAATGGGTGTAATGATGTGAGACATGTATGTTGGGTGTTGTATGGATGGGAAATAGGTATAATGATGTGGGACATGTATGTTGGATGTTTCATGGATGTGAAAAGGGTGTAATGATGTGAGAGATGTATTTTGAGTGTTGCGTGGTTGGGATATGGGTTTAATGAAGTGGGACAGGTATGTCGGATGCTTCATGGATGGGAAATGGGATGTGAGACATTTATGTTGGGTGTTGCATGGTTGGGAAATGGGTGTAATGATGTGGGACATGTATGTTGGATGTTTCATGGATGGGAAATGGGTGTAATGATATGAGACATGTATATTGGGTGTTGCATGGTTTGGACATAGGTGTAATGATGTGGGACATGTATGTTGGTTGTTGTATGGTTGGGAAATAGGTGTAATGATGTGAGACATGTATGTTGAGTGTTGCATGGTTTGGAAATGGGTGTTATGGTGAGGGACATGTATGTTGGATGTAGTATTATTGTGTAATGTGTGCAATAATGTGGGACATGTATGTTGGTTGTTGCATGGATGGAAAATGGGTGTAATGATGGGGGAAATGTATGATGGATGTTGCATGGATGGGAAATGGGTGTAATGATGTGGGACATGTATGATGGATGTTTTGCGTGGATGGGTAATGTGTGTAATGATGTGGGACATGTATGTTGGTTGTTGCATAAATGGGAAATGGGTGTAATTATGTGGGACATATACGTTGGGTGTTGCATGGATGGGAAATGGGTGTAATGATGTGGGACATGTATGTTGAATTTGCATTAATGTTAAATGGGTTTAATGATGTGGGACATGTATGTTGGGTGTTACATGCTTGGGAAATAGGTTTAATGATGTGCGACATGTATGTTGGGATTTGCCTGGTTGGGAAATGGGTGTAATGATGTCGGACATGTATGCTGGATGTTGTATTAAAGGGTACTGTTTGTAATGATGTGGGACATGTATGTTGGTTGTTGCATGGATGGGAAATGGGTGTAATGATGTGAGACATGTATGTTGGGTGTTGTATGGATGCGAAATGGGTGGAATGATGTGGGACATGTATGTTGGATGTTTCATTGATGGGAAATGGGTGTAATGATGTCAGACATTTATGTTGAGTGTTGCATGGTTGGGAAATGGTTGTAATGATGTGGGACATGTATGTTGGATGTTTCATGGATGGGAAATGGGTGTAATGATGTGAGACATGTGTGTTGGGTGTTGCATGGTTTGGAAATGGGTTTAATGATGTGGGACATGTAGGTTGGATGTTGTATTAATGTTTAATGTGTGTAATAATGTGGGACATGTATGTTGGTTGTTGCATGGATGGTAAATGGGTGTAATGATGTGGGACATGTATGTTGAATTTGCATAAAAGGGAAATGGGTGTAATGATGTGAGTCAAGTATGTTGGGTGTTGTATGGATTGCATATGTGTTTAATGATGTGGAACATGCATATTGGATGTTGCATGGATGGGAAATGGGTGTCATGATGTGAGACATGTATGTTGGGTGTTGTATGGATTGCATATGTGTTTAATGATGTGGGACATGCATATTGGATGTTGCATGGATGGGAAATGGGTGTAATGATGTGAGACTTGTATGTTGGGTGTTGTATGGATGGAAAATAGGTGGAATGATGTAAGACATGTATGTTGGATGTTTCATGGATGGGAAATGAGTGTAATCATGTGAAACATGTATGTTGACTGTTGCATGGTTGGGAAATGGGTGTAATGATGTGGGACATGTATGTTGGATGTTTCATGGATGGGAAATGAGTGTAATGATGTGAGACATGTATAATGGGTGTTGCATGGTTTGTACATAGGTGTAATGATGTGGGACATGTATGTTGGTTGTTGTATGGTTGGGAAATAGGTGTAATGATGTGAGACATGTATGTTGGGTGTTGCATGGTTTGGAAAAGGGTGTAATGATGTGGGACATGTAGGTTGGATGTTGTATTAATGTTTAATGTGTGTAATAATGTGGGACATGCCTTTGGTTGTTGCATGGATGGTTAATGGGTGTAATGATGTGGGACATGTATGATGGATGTTGTGTGGATGGGTAATGTGTGTAATGATGTGGGACATGTATGTTGGTTGTTGCATAGATGTGAAATGGGTGTAATTATGTGGGACATGTATGTTGGCTGTTGCATGGATGGGAAATGGGTGTAATGATGTGGGACATGTATGTTGGATGTTGTATTAATGGGTAATGTGTGTAATGATGTGGGACATGTATGTTGGTTGTTGCATGGATGGGAAATAGGTGTAATGATGTGGGACATGTATGTTGGGTGTTGTATTAATGGGTAATGTGTGTAATGATGTGGGACATGTATGTTGGTTGTTGCATGGATGGAAAATGGGTGTAATGATGTGAGACATGTATTTTGGGTGTTGCGTGTTTGGGATATGGGTTTAATGATGTGGGACATGTATGTTGGATCTTTCATAGATGGGAAATGGGTGTAATGATGTGAGACATGTATGTTGGGTGTTGCATGGATGGGAAATGGGTATAATGATGTGGGACATGTATGTTGGATGCTTCATGGATGGGAAATGGGTGTAATGATATGAAACATGTATGTTGAGTGTTGCATGGTTTGGACATAGGTGTAATGATGTGGGATATGTATGTTGGTTGTTGTATGGATGGGAAATAGGTGTAATGATATGAGACATGTATGTTGGGTGTTGCATGGTTTGGAAATGGGTGTTATGGTGAGGGACATGTATGTTGGATGTTTCATGGATGTGAAATGGGTGTAATGATGTGAGACGTATGTTGGGTGTTGCATGGTTGGGAGACATGTGTGTAATGATGCTGGACATGTATGTTGGATGTTGTATTAATGTGTATTGTGTGCAATAATGTGGGACATGTATGTTGGTTGTTGCATGGATGGGAAATGGGTGTAATGATGTGGGACATGTATGATGGATGTTGCGTGGATGGGTAATGTGTGTAATGATGTGGGACATGTATGTTTGTTGTTGCATAAATGGGAAATGGGTGTAATTATGTGGGACATATATGTTGGGTGTTGCATGGATGGGAAATGGGTGTAGTGATGTGGGACATGTATGTTGGATGTTGTACTAATGGGTCATAGGTGTAATGATGTGGGACATGTATGTTGGTTGTTGCATGGATGGGAAATAGGTGTAATGATGTGGGACATGTATGTTGGGGGTTGTATGGAGGGGAAAAGGGTGTAATGATGAGGGACATGTATGTCTGTAGATGAATTGATGGGAAATTGATGTAATGATGTGGGACATGTATATTGGATGTTTTATTAATTAATAAAATGTGTAATGATGTGGGACATGTGTGTTGGGTGTTGCATGGCTGGGAAATGGGTGTTATCAGGTGGACATGTATGTTGGGTGTTGTATGGATTGGATATGTGTGTAATGATGTGGGACATGTATGTTGGATGTTGCATGGATGGGAAATGAGTGTAATGATGTGGGACATGTATGTTGAATTTGCATAAATGTTAAATGGGTGTAATGATGTGAGACATGTATGTTGGGTGTTGCTTGCTTGGGAAATAGGTTTAATGATGTGCGACATGTATGTTGGGATTTGCCTGGTTGGGAAATGGGTGAAATGATGTCGGACATGTATGCTGGATGTTGTTTTAAAGGGTACTGTGTGTAATGATGTGGGACATGTATGTTGGGTGTTGTGTGGATTGCATATATGTGTAATGATGTGGGACATGCATATTGGATGTTGCATGGATGTGAAATTGGTGTAATGATGTAAGATATATATGTTGGGTGTTGTATGGATGAGAAATAGGTGTAGTGATGTGGGACAAGTATGTTGGATGTTTCATGGATGGGAAATGGGTGTAATGAGGTGGGACATGTATTTTGGATGTTTCATGGATGGGAAATGGGTATAATGATGTGAGACTTGTATCTTGGGTTTTGCATGGTTGGAACATAGGTGTAATGATGTGGGACATGTATGTTGGAAGTTGCAATGATGGGAAATGGGTGTAATGATGTGAGACATGTATGTTGGGTGTTGTATGGATGGGAAATACAAAAAATGATGTGGGACATGTATGTTGGATGTTTCATGGATGGGAAATGGGTGTAATGATGTGAGACATGTATGTTGGGTGTTGCAAGGTTGGGAATTAGGTGTAATGATGTGGGACATGTATGTTGGGTGTTTCTTGTTTGAGAAATAGGTTTAATGATGGGAGACATGTATGTTGGGTGTTGCATGGTTGGGAAATGTGTGTAATGATGTTGGACATGTATGTTGGATGTTGTATTAATGTGTAAGGTGTGCAATAATGTGGAACATGTATGTTGGTTGTTGCATGGATGGGAAATGGGTGTAATGATGTGGGAAATGTATGATGGATGTTGCATGGATGGGAAATGGGTGTAATGATGTGAGACATGTATGTTGGGTGTTGTATGGATGGGAAATACGTGTAATGATGTGGGACATGTATGTTGGATGTTTCATGAATTGGATATGGGTATAATGATGTGGGACATGCATGTTGGATGTTGCATGGATGGGAAATGAGTGTAATGATTTGAGACATGTATGTTGGGTGTTGTATGGATTGGATATGTGTGTAATGATGTGGGACATGTATGTTGAATTTGCATAAATGGGAAATGGGTGTAATGATATGAGACATGCATGTTGGGTGTTGTATGGATAGATTATGTGTTTAATGATGTGGGACATGCACATTGGATGTTGCATGGATGGGAATTAGGTGTAATGATGTGGGACATGTATGTTGGGTGTTTCTTGTTTGGGAAATAGGTTTAATGATGGGAGACAAGTATGTTGGGTGTTGCATGGTTGGAAAATGGGTGTAATGATGTGGGACATTTATATTGGATGTTTTATTAATGTTTAATGTGTGTAATGATGTGGGACATATATGTTGGTTGTTGTGTGGATGGCTAATGTGTGTAATGTTGTGGGACATGTATGTTGGTTGTTGCATAGTTGTGAAATGGCTGTTATTATGTGAGACATGTATGTTGGTTGTTGCATGGATGTGAAATGGGTGTAATGATGTGTGATATGTATGTTGGATGTTGTATTAATGGGTAATGTGTGTAATGATGTGGGACATGTATGTAGGATGTTGCATGGATGGGAAATAAGTGTAATGATGTGGGACATGTATATTGGGTGTTACATGGATGGAAAATGTATGTTGGGTGTTGTATGGATAGGAAAATGGTGTAATGATGTGGGACATGTATGTCAGTAGTTGTATTGATGGGAAATGGGTGTAATGATGTGGGACATGTATGTTGGATGTTTTATTAATGGGTAATGTGTGCAATGATGTGGGATATGTATGTTGGGTGTTGAAAGGCTAGGAAATGGGTGTAATGAGGTGGACATGTATGTTGGGTGTTGTATGGATTGGAAATGTGTGTAATGATGTTGGACATGTGTGTTGGATGATGCATGGATGGAAAATGGGTATAATGATGTAGGACATGTATGTTGAATTTGCATAAATGGTAATTGGGTGTAATGATGTGGGACATGCATGTTGGATGTTTTATTAATTAATAATGTGTGTAATGATGTGGGACATGTATGTTGGGTGTTGTATGGATTGGATATGTGTGTAATGATGTGGGACATATATGTTGGTTGTTGCATGGATGGGAAATGGGTGTAATGATGTGGGACATGTATGTTGAATTTGCATAAATGGTAATTGGGTGTAATGATGTGGGACATGCATGTTGGATGTTGCATGGATGAGAAATGTGTGTAATGATGTGAGACATGTATGTTCTTTTTTGCATGGCTGGGAAATGGGTGTAATGATGTGGGACATGTATGTTGGATGTTTCATGGATGGGAAATGGGTGTAATGATGTGGGACATGTATGTTGGATGTTGTATTAATGGGTAATGTGTGTAATGACGTGGGACATGTATGTTGGTTGTTGCATGGATGGGAAATAGGTGTAATGATGTATGACATGAATATTGGGTGTTGCATGGATGGGA
The DNA here is from genome assembly GCA_031769625.1 of Taudactylus pleione. NCBI lineage: Eukaryota > Metazoa > Chordata > Amphibia > Anura > Myobatrachidae > Taudactylus > Taudactylus pleione. The sequence continues at coordinate 1,233,308 of JAUIMM010000927.1, forward strand.
AATAGGTGTAATGATGTGTGACATGTATATTGGGTGTTGCTGCATCATTGGAAAATGTATGTTGGGTGTTGTATGGATGGGAAAAGGGTGTAATGATGTGGGACATGTATGTTGGATGTTTTATTAATGGGTAATGTGTGCAATGATGTGGGATATGTATGCTGGGTGTTGTATGGATTGGAAATGTGTGTAATGATGTTGGACATGTGTGTTGGATGATGCATGGATGGGAAATGGGTATAATGATGTGGGACATGTATGTTGAATTTGCATAAATTGGATATGGGTGTAATGATGTGGGATATGCATGTTGGATGTTGCATGGATGGGAAATGAGTGTAATGATTTGAGACATGTATGTTGGGTGTTGTATGGATTAGATATGTGTGTAATGATGTGGGAGATGTATGTTGAATTTGCATAAATGGGAAATGGGTGTAATGATGTGAGACATGTATGTTGGGTGTTGTATGGATTGCATATGTGTTTAATGATGTGGGACATGCATATTTGATGTTGCATGTAAGGGAAATGGGTGTAATGATGTGAGACATGTATGTTGGGTGTTGTATGGATGCAAAATAGGTGGAATGATGTGGGACATGTATGTTGAATGTTTCATGGATGGGAAATGGGTGTAATGATGTGAGACATATATGTTGAGTGTTGCATGGTTGCGAAATGGGAGTAATGATGTGGGACATGTATTTTGGATGTTTCATGGATGGGAAATGGTTGTAATGATGTGAGACATGTTGGGTGTTGCATGGTTTGGACATAGGTGTAATGATGTGGGACATGTATGTTGGTTGTTGTATGGTTGGGATATCGGTGTAATGATGTGAGACATGTATGTTGGGTGTTGCATGGTTTGGAAATGGGTGTAATGATGTGGGACATGTAGGTTGGATGTTGTACTAATGTTTAATGTGTGTAATAATGTGGGACATGTATGTTGGTTGTTGCATGGATGATAAATGGGTGTAATGATGTGGAAAATGTATGATGGATGTTGTGTAGATGAGTAATGTGTGTAGTGATGTGGGACATGTATGATGGTTGTTGCATAGATGTGAAATGGGTGTAATTATGTGGGACATGTATGTTGGCTGTTGCATGGATGGGAAATGGGTGTAATGATGTGGGACATGTATGATAGATGTTGTATTAATGGGTAATGTGTGTAATGATGTGGGACATGTATGTTGGGTGTTGTATGGATTGGATATGTGTGTAATGATGTGGGACATATATGTTGGTTGTTGCATGGATGGGAAATGGGTGTAATGATGTGGGACATGTATGTTGAATTTGCATAAATGGTAATTGGGTGTAATGATGTGGGAAATGCATGTTGGATGTTGCATGGATGAGAAATGTGTGTAATGATGTGGGACATGTATGTTGGTTGTTGCATGGATGGGAAATGGGTGTAATGATGTGGGACATGTATGTTGGATGTTTCATGGTTGGGAAAAGGGTGTAATGATGTGGGACATGTATGTCGGCAGTTGTATTGATGGGAAATGGATGTAATGATGTGGGACATGTATGTTGGATGTTTTATTAATGGGTAATGTGTGCAATGATGTGGGATATGTATGTTGGGTGTTGTATGGATTGGAAATGTGTTTAATGATGTTGGACATGTGTGTTGGATGATGCATTTATGGGAAATGGGTATAATGATGTGGGACATGTATGCTGAATTTGCATGAATTGGATACGGGTGTAATGATGTGGGACATGCATGTTGGATGTTGCATGGATGGGAAATGAGTGTAATGATTTGAGACATGTATGTTGGGTGTTGTATGGATTGGATATGTGTGTAATGATGTGGGACATGTATGTTGAATGTACATAAATGGGAAATGAATGTAATGATATGAGACATGTATTTTGGGTGTTGTATGGATTGCGTATGTGTTTAATGATGTGGGTCATGCATATTGGATGTTGCATGGATGGGAAATGGGTGTAATGATGTGAGACATGTATGTTGGGTGTTGTATGGATGCAAAATAGGTGGAATGATGTGGGACATGTATGTTGGATGTTTCATAGATGGGAAATGGGTGTAATGATGTGAGACATTTATGTTGAGTGTTGCATGGATGGGAAATCGTTGTAATGATGTGGGACATGTATGTTGGATGTTTCATGGATGGGAAATGGGTTTAATGATGTGAGACATGTATGTTGGGTGTTGCATGGTTTGGAAATGGGTGTAATGATGTGGGACATGTAGGTTGGATGTTGTCTTAATGTTTAATGTGTGTAATAATGTGGGTCATGTATGTTGGTTGTTGCATGGATGGTACATGGGTGTAATGATGTGGGACTTGTATGGTGAATTTGCATAAATGGGAAATGGGTGTAATGATGTGAGACATGCATGTTGGATGTTGCATGGATGGGAAATGAATGTAATGATTTGAGACATGTATGTTGGGTGTTGTATGGATTGGATATGTATGTAATGATGTGGGACATGTATGTTGGATTTTGCATTGATGGGAATTGTGTGTAATGATGTGGGACATGTATGTTGAATTTGCATAAATGGGAAATGGTTGTAATGATGTGAGACATGTATGTTGGGTGTTGTGTGGATTGCTTATGTGTTTAATGATTTGGGACATGCATATTGGATGTTGCAATGGGAAATGGGTGTAATGATGTGAGACATGTATGTTGGGTGTTGTATGGATGCAAAATAGGTGGAATGATGTGGGACATGTATGTTGGACGTTTCATAGATGGGAAATTGGTGTAATGATGTGAGACATGTATGTTGAGTGTTGCATGGTTGGGAAATGGGTGTAATGATGTGGGACATGTATGTTGGATTTTATCTGTATGGGAAATGGGTGTAATGATGTGAGACATGTATGTTGGGTTTTGCATTGTTTGGATATAGGTGTAATTATGTGGGACATGTATGTTGGTTGTTGAATGGTTGGGAAATACGTGTAATGATGTGAAACATGGATGTTGGGTGTTGCTTAGTTTGGAAATGGGTGTAATGATGTGGGACATGTAGGTTGGATGTTGTATTAATGATTAATGTGTGTAATAATGAGGGACATGTATGTTGGTTGTTGCATGGATGGTAAATGGGTCTAATGATGTGGGACATGTATGATGGATGTTGTGTGGATGGGTAATGTGTGTAATGATGTGGGACATGTATGTTGGTTGTTGCATAGATGTGAAATGGGTGTAATTATGTGGGACATGTATGTTGGCTGTTGCAAGGATGGGAAATGGGTGTAATGATGTGGGACATGTATGTTGAATGTTGTGTGGATGGGTAATGTGTGTAATGATGTGGGACATATATGTTGGTTGTTGCATAGATGTGAAATGGGTGTAATTATGTGGGACATGTATGTTGGCTGTTGCATGGATGGGAAATGGGTGTATTGATGTGGGACATGTATGTTGGTTGTTGCATGGATGGGAAATAGGTGTAATGATGTGGGACATGTATGTTGGCTGTTGTATGGATGGGAAAAGTGTGTAATGATGTGGGACATGTATGTCTGTAGTTGTATTGATGGGAAATGGATGTAATGATGTGGGACATGTATTTTGGATGTTTTATTAATTAATAATGTGTGTAATGATGTGGGACAGGTATGTTGGGTGTTGTATGGATTGGATATGTGTGTAATGATGTGGGACATATATGTTGGATGTTGCATGGATGGGAAATGGGTGTAATGATGTGGGACATGTATGTTGAATTTGCATAAATGGTAATTGGGTGTAATGATGTGGGACATGCATGTTGGATGTTGCGTTGATCAGAAATGTGTGTAATGATGTGAGACATGTATGTTCTTTGTTGCATGGCTGGGAAATGGGTGTAATGATGTGAGACATGTATGTTGGGTGTTGCATGGTTTGGAAATTGGTGTAATGATGTGGGACATGTAGGTTGGATTTTGTACTAATGTTTAATGTGTGTAATAATGTGGGACATGTATGTTGGTTGTTGCATGGATGGTAAATGGGTGTAATGATGTGGAAAATGTAAGATGGATGTTGTGCAGATGGGTAGTGTGTGTAGTGATGTGGGACATGTATGTTGGTTGTTGCATAGATGTGAAATGGGTGTAATTATGTGGGACATGTATGTTGGCTGTTGCATGGATGGGAAATGGGTGTAATGATGTGGGACATGTATGTTAGATGTTGTATTAATGGGTAATGTGTGTAATGATGTGGGACATGTATGTTGGTTGTTGCATGGATGGTAAATGGGTGTAATGATGTGGAAAATGTAAGATGGATGTTGTGCAGATGGGTAATGTGTGTAGTGATGTGGGACATGTATGTTGGTTGTTGCATAGATGTGAAATGGGTGTAATTATGTGGGACATGTATGTTGGCTGTTGCATGGATGGGAAATGGGTGTAATGATGTGGGACATGTATGTTAGATGTTGTATTAATGGGTAATGTGTGTAATGATGTGGGACATGTATGTTGGTTGTTGCATGGAAGGGAAATAGGTGTAATGATGTGGGACATGTATGTTGGGTGTTGTATGAATGGGAAAGGGTGTAATGATGTGGAACATGTATGTCTGTAGTTGTATTGATGGGATATGGATGTAATGATGTGGGACATGTATGTTGGATGTTTTATTAATTAATAATGTGTGTAATGATGTGGGACATGTATGTTGGGTGTTGTATGGATTGGATATGTGTGTAATGATGTGGGACATATATGTTGGTTGTTGCATGGATGGGAAATGGGTGTAATGATGTGGGACATGTATGTTGAATTTGCATAAATGGTAATTGGGTGTAATGATGTGGGACATGCATGTTGGATGTTGCATGATTGAGAAATGTGTGTAATGATGTGAGACATGTATGTTCTTTGTTGCATGGCTGGGAATTGGGTGTAATGATGTGGGACATGTATGTTGGATGTTTCATGGATGGGAAATGGGTGTAATGATGTGGGACATGTATGTTGGATGTTGAATTAATGGGTAATCTGTGTAATGATGTGGGAAATGTATGTTGGTTGTTGCATGGATGGGAAATGGGTGTAATGATGTGGGACATGTATGTTGGATGTTTCATGGATGGGAAAAGGGTGTAATGATGTGGGACATGTATGTCGGTAGTTGTATTGATGGGAAATGGATGTAATGATGTGGGACATGTATGTTGGATGTTTTATTAATGGGTAATGTGTGCAATGATGTGGGATATGTATGTTGGGTGTTGTATGGATTGGAAATGTGTGTAATGATGTTGGACATGTGTGTTGGATGATGCATTTATGGGAAATGGGTATAATGATGTGGGACATGTATGTTGAATTTGCATAAAGTGGATACGGGTGTAATGATGTGGGACATGCATGTTGGATGTTGCATTTATGGGAAATGAGTGTAATGATTTGAGACATGTATGTTGGGTGTTGTATGGATTGGATATGTGCGTAATGATGTGGGACATGTATGTTGAATTTGCATAAATGGAAATGGGTGTAATGATGTGAGACATATATGTTGGGTGTTGTATGGATTGCATATGTGTTTAATGATGTGGGTCATGCATATTGGATGTTGCATGGATGGGAAATGGGTGTAATGATGTGAGACATGTATGTTGTGTTGCATGGTTGGGAAATCGTTGTAATGATGTGGGACATGTATGTTGGATGTTTCAAGGATGGGAAATAGGTGTAATGATGTGACACATGTATGTTGGGTGTTGCATGGTTTGGAAATGGGTGTAATGATGTGGGACATGTAGGTTGGATGTTGTATTAATGTTTAATGTTTGTAATAATGTGGGACATGTATGTTGGTTGTTGCATGGATGGTAAATGGGTGTAATGATGTGGGACATGTATATTGAATTTGCATAAATGGGAAATGGGTGTAATGATGTGAGACATGCATGCTGGATGTTGCATGGATGGGAAATGAATGTAATGATTTGAGACATGTATGTTGGGTGTTGTATGGATTGGATATGTGTGTAATGATGTGGGACCCGTATGTTGGATTTTGCATGGATGGGAATTGTGTGTAATGATGTGGGACATGTATGTTGAATTTGCATAAATGGAAAATGGGTGTACGGATGTGAGACATGTATGTTGGGTGTTGTGTGGATTGCATATGTGTTTAATGATTTGGGACATGCATATTGGATGTTGCAATGGGAAATGGGTGTAATGATGTGAGACATCTATGTTGGGTGTTGTATGGATGCAAAATAGGTGGAATGATGTGGGACATGTATGTTGGATGTTTCATGGATGGGAAATTGGTGTAATGATGTGAGACATGAATGTTGAGTGTTGCATGGTTGGGAAATGGGTGTAATGATGTGGGACATGTATGTTGGACGTTACCTGTATGGGAAATGGGTGTAATGATGTGAGACATGTATGTTGGGTTTTGCTTTGTTTGGACATAGGTGTAATGATGTGGGACATGTATGTTGGTTGTTGAATGGTTGGGAAATGGTGGGTGTTGCTTGGTGTGGAAATGGGTATAATGATGTTGGACATGTAGGTTGGATGTTGTATTAATGATTAATGTGTGTAATAATGTGGGACATGTATGTTGGTTGTTGCATGGATGGTAAATGGGTGTAATGATGTGGGACATGTATGATGGATGTTGTGTGGATGGGTAATGTGTGCAATGATGTGGGACATGTATGTTGGTTGTTGCATAGATGTGAAATGGGTGTAATTATGTGGGACATGTATGTTGGCTGTTGCATGGATGGGAAATGGGTGTAATGATGTGGGACAAGTATGATTTTTGTTGCATGGATGGGAAATAGGTGTATTGATGTGGGACATGTATGTTGGGTGTTGTATGAATGGGAAAAGGGTGTAATGATGTGGGACATGTATTTCTGTAGTTGTATTGATGGGAAATGGAAGTAATGATGTGGGACATGTATGTTGGATGTTTTATTAATTAATAATGTGTGTAATGATGTTGGACAGGTATGTTGGATGTTGTATGGATTGGATATGTGTGTAATGATGTGGGACATATATGTTGGATGTTGCATGGATGGGAAATGGGTGTAATGATGTGGGACGTGTATGTTGAATTTGCATAAATGGTAATAGGGTGTAATGATGTGGGACATGCATGATGGATGTTGCGTGGATCAGAAATGTGTGTAATGATGTGAGACATGTATGTTCTTTGTTGCATGGCTGGGATATGGGTGTAATGATGTGGGACATGTATGTTGGATGTCTCATGGATGGGTAATCGGTGTAATGTATATTGGATGTTGCATTGATGGGAAATGTGTGTAATGATGTGAGACATGTATGTTGTGTTTTGTATGGATTGGATATGTGTGTAATGATGTGGGATATGCATGTTGGATGTTGCATGGATGGAAAATGGGTGTAATGATGTGAGACAGGTATGTTGGGTGTTGCATGGTTGGGATATCGGTGTAATGATGTGGGGCATGAATTTTGGATGTTTCATGGATGGGAAATGGGTGTAATAATGTGAGACATGTATTTTGGGTGTTGCATGGTTGGGAAATAGGTGTAATGATGTGAGACATGTATCTTGGGTGTTGCATGGTTGGAAATGGGTGTAGTGATGAGGGACATGATTATTGGATGTTTCAATTATGGGAAATGTGTGTAATGATGTGAGACATGTATGTTGGGTGTTGCGTGGTTGGGAAATAGGTGTAATGATGTGAGACATATATGTTGGGAGTTGCATGGTTTGGAAATAGGTGTAATGATCTGGGAAATGTATGTTGGGTTTTCCATGGATGGGAAATTGGAGTAATGATGTGGGACATGTATGTTGAGCGTTGCATGGCTGGGAAATGGGAGTAATGATGTTGGACATGTATCTTGCATATTTGCATGGATGGGAAATTGGTGTAATGATGTGGGACATGTATGTTGGGTGTTGCATGGCTGTGAAATCGGTGTAATAATGTGTGACATGTTTGTTGGGTGTTGCATGGATGAGAAATGTGTGTAATGATTTGAGACATGTATGTTGGGTGTTGCATGGATGGGAAATTGGTGTAAAGATGTAGGACATGTAAGTTGGGTGTTGCATAGATGAGAAATGTGTGTAATGATGTTAGACATGTATGTTGGGTGTTGCATGGATAGCAAATTGGTGTAATGATGTTGGACATGTATGTAGTTGTTGCATGGATGAGAAATGTGTGTAATGATGTGGGACATGTATGTTGGGTGTTGCATGGATGGGAAATTGATGTAATGATGTTAGACATGTATGTTGGGTGTTGCATGGATGAGAAATGTGTGTAATGATGTGAGACATGTATGTAGGGTGATGCATGGATGGGAATTTGGTGTAATGATGTGGGGCATGTATGTTGGGTGTTGCATGGTTGAGAAATAGGTGTAATGATGTGAGACATGTATGTTGGGTGTTGCATGGTTGGAAAATAGGTGTAGTGATGTGGGACATGTATGTTGGGTGTTCCATAGATGGGAAATTGGTGTAATTATGTTGGACATGTATGTTGGGTGTTGCATGGATGGAAAATTGGTGTAATGATGTGGGACATGTTTGTTGGGCATTGCATAGCTGGGAAATGGGTGTAATGATGTTGGACATGTATGTTGCATATTTGCATGGATGGGAAATTGGTGTAATGATGCAGGACATGTATGTTGGGTGTTGCATGGCTGTGAAATCGGTGTAGTGATGTGTGACATGTATGTTGGGTGTTGCATGGATGAGAAATGTATGTAATGATGTGAAACATGTATGTTGGGTGTTGCATGGATGGGAAATTGGTGTAAAGATGTAGGACATGTATGCTGAGTGTTGCATGGATGAGAAATGTGTGTATTGATGTTGGACATGTATGTTGTTGTTGCATGGATGAGAAATGTGTGTAATGATGTGAGACATATATGTTGGGTGTTGCATGGATGGGAAATTGGTGTAATGATGTGGGACATGTATGTTGGGTGTTGCATGAATGATAAATGTGTGTAATGATGTGAGACATGTAGGTTCGGTGTTGCATGGTTGGGAAATAGGTGTAATGATGTGTGACATGTATGTTGGATGTTGCATTGATGGAAATTGGTGTAATGATGTGAGACATGTATGTTGGGTGTTGTATAGATGGGAAATAGGTGTAATGATGTGGGACATGTATGTTTGATGTTTCATTGATGGGAAATGGGTTTAATGATGTGAGACATGTATGTTGGGTGCTGTATGGTTGGGATATGGGTGTATTGATGTGGGCCATGTATGTTGGATGTTTCATAGATGGGAAATGGGTGTAATGATGTGAGACATGTATGTTGGGTGTTGTATGGATGGAAAATAGGTGGAATGATGTGGGACTTGTATGTTTGATGTTTCATGGATGGGAAATTGATGTAATGATGTGAGACATGTATGTTGAGTGTTGCATGGTTGGGAAATGGGTGTAATAATGTGGGACATGTATGTTGGATGTTACCTGTATGGGAAATGGGTGTAATGATGTGAGACATGTATGTTGGGTTTTGCATTGTTTGGACATAGGTGTAATGATGTGGGACATGTATGTTGGTTGTTGAATGGTTGGGAAATACATGTAATGATGTGAAACATTTATGTTGGGTGTTGCTTGGTTTGGAAATGGGTGTAATGATGTGGGACATGTAGGTTGGATGCTGTATTAATGATTAATGTGTGTAATAATGTGGGACATGTATGTTGGTTGTTGCATGGATGGTAAATGGGTGTAATTATGTGGGACATGTATGATGGATGTTGTGTGGATGGGTAATGTGTGTAATGATGTGGGACATGTATGTTGGTTGTTGCATAGATGTGAAATGGGTGTAATTATGTGGGACATGTATGTTGGCTGTTGCATGGATGGGAAATGGGTGTAATGATGTGGTACATATATGTTGGATGTTGTGTGGATGGGTAATGTGTGTTATCATGTGGGACATGTATGTTGGTTGTTGCATAGATGTGAAATGGGTGAAATTATGTGGGACATGTATGTTGGCTGTTGCATGGATGGGAAATTGGTGTAATGATGTGGGACATGTATGTTTGTTGTTGCATGGATTGGAAATAGGTGTAATGATGTGGGACATGTATGCTGGGTGTTGTATGGATGGGAAAAGGGTGTAATGATGTGGGACATGTATGTCTGTAGTTGTATTGATGGGAAATGGATGTAATGATGTGAGACATGTATGTTCTTTGTTGCATGGCTGGGAAATGGGTGTAATGATGTGGAACATGTATGTTGGATGTTTCATGGATGGGTAATCGGTGTAATGATGTGGGACATGTATATTGGATGTTGCATTGATGGGAAAAAGTGTGTAATGATGTGAGACATGTATGTTTTGTTTTGTATGGATTGGATATGTGTGTAATGATGTGGGACATGCATGTTGGATGTTGCATGGATGGAAAATGGGTGTAATGATGTGAGACATTTATGTTGGGTGTTGTATGGATGGGAAATAGGTGTAATGATGTGGGACATGTATGTTGGAAGTCTCATAGATGGGAAATGGGTGTAATGATGTGAGACATGTATGTTGGGTGTTGCATGGTTGGGATATCGGTGTAATGATGTGGGACACGAATTTTGGATGTTTCATGGATGGGAACTGGGTGTAATAATGTGAGACATGTATTTTGGGTGTTGCATGGTTGGGAAATAGGTGTAATGATGTGAGACATGTATGTTGGGTGTTGCATGTTTGGAAATGGGTGTAGTGATGAGGGACATGATTATTGGATGTTTCAATTATGGGAAATGTGTGCAATGATGTGAGACATGTATGTTGGGTGTTGCATGGTTGGGAAATATGTCTAATGATGTGAGACATATATGTTGGGTGTTGCATGGTTGGGAAATAGGTGTAATGATGTGGGAAATGTATGTTGGGTTTTCCATGGATGGGAAATTGGTGTAAGTATGTTGGACATGTATGTTTGGTGTTGCATGGATGGAAAATTGGTGTAATGATGTGGGTCATGTATGTGGGGCGTTGCATGGCTGGGAAATGGGTGTAATGATGTTGGACATGTATCTTGCATATTTGCATGGATGGGAAATTGGTGTAATGATGTGGGACATGTATGTTGGGTGTTGCATGGCTGTTAAATCTGTGTAATGATGTGTGACATGTATGTTGGGTGTTGCATGGATGAGAAATGTGTGTAATGATGTGAGACATGTATGTTGGGTGTTGCATGGATAGGAAATTGGTGTAAAGATGTAGGACATGTAAGTTGGGTGTTGCATGGATGAGAAATGTGTGTAATGATGATAGACATGTATGTTGGGTGTTGCATGGATGGCAAATTGGTGTAATGATGTTGGACATGTATGTAGTTGTTGCATGGATGAGAAATGTGTGTAATGATGTGAGACATGTATGTTGGGTGGTTGCATGGATGGGAAATTGATGTAATGATGTTGGACATGTATGTTAGGTGTTGCACGGATGAGAAATGTGGGTAATGATGTGAGACATGTATGTTGGGTGTTGCATGGATGGGAAATTGGTGTAATGATGTGGGACATGTATGTTGGGTGTTGCATGGTTGGGAAATAGGTGTAATGATGTGAGACATGTATGTTGGGTGTTGCATGGTTGGGAAATATGTGTAATGATGTGGGACATGTATGTTGGGTGTTCCATAGATGGGATATTGGTGTAATTATGTTGGACATGTATGTTGGGTGTTGTATGGATGGAAAATTGGTGTAATGATGTGGGACATGTATGTTGGGCGTTGCATGGCTGGTAAATGGGTGTAATGATGTTGGACATGTATGTTGCATATTTGCATGGATGGGAAATTGGTGTAATGATCGGGGACATGTATGTTGGGTGTTGCATGGCTGGGAAATGGGTGTAATGATGTTGGACATGAATGTTGCATATTTGCATGGTAGGGAAATTGGTGTAATGATGCGGGACATGTATGTTGGGTGTTGCATGGCTGTGAAATCGGTGTAGTGATGTGTGACATGTATGTTGGGTGTTGCATGGATGAGAAATGTGTGTAATGATGTGAGACATGTATGTTGGGTGTTGCATGGATGGGAAATTGGTGTAAAGATGTAGGACATGTATGCTGAGTGTTGCATGGATGAGAAATGTGTGTAATGATGTTAGACATGTATGTTGGGTGTTGCATGGATGGCAATTTGGTGTAATGATGTTGGACATGTATGTTGTTGTTGCATGGATGAGAAATGTGTGTAATGATGTGAGACATGTATGTTGGGTGTTGCATGTATGGGAAATTGGTGTAATGATGTGGGACATGTATGATGGATGTTGTGTGGATGGGTAATGTGTGTAATGATGTGGGACATGTATGTTGGTTGTTGCATAGATGTGAAATGGGTGTAATTATGTGGGACATGTATGTTGGTTGTTGCATGGATGGGAAATAGGTGTAATGATGTGGGACATGTATGCTGGGTGTTGAATGGATGGGAAAAGGGTGTAATGATGTGGGACATGTATGTCTGTAGTTGTATTGATGGGAAATGGATGTAATGATGTGAGACATGTATGTTCTTTGTTGCATGGCTGGGAAATGGGTGTAAAGAAGTGGGACATGTATGTTGGATGTTTCATGGATGGGTAATCGGTGTAATGATGTGGGACATGTATGTTGGATGTTTCATGGCTGGGAAATGGGTGTAATGATGTGGGACATGTATGTTGAATTTGCATAAATGGTAATTGGGTGTAATGATGTGGGACATGCATGTTGGATGTTGCGTGGATCAGAAATGTGTGTAATGATGTGAGACATGTATGTTCTTTGTTGCATGGCTGGGAAATGGGTGTATTGATGTGGGACATGTATGTTGGATGTTGCATTGATGGGAAATGGGTGTAATGATGTTGGACATGAATGTTGCATATTTGCATGGATGGGAAATTGGTGTAATGATGCGGGACATGTATGTTGGGTGTTGCATGGCTGTGAAATCGGTGTAGTGATGTGTGACATGTATGTTGGGTGTTGCATGGATGAGAAATGTGGGTAATGATGTGAGACATGTATGTTGGGTGTTGCATGGATGGGAAATTGGTGTAATGATGTGGGACATGTATGTTGGGTGTTGCATGGTTGGGAAATAGGTGTAATGATGTGAGACATGTATGTTGGGTGTTGCATGGTTAGGAAATAGGTGTAATGATGTGGGACATGTATGTTGGGTGTTCCATAGATGGGATATTGGTGTAATTATGTTGGACATGTATGTTGGGTGTTGCATGGATGGAAAATTGGTGTAATGATGTGGGACATGTATGATGGGCGTTGCATGGCTGGGAAATGGGTGTAATGATGTTGGGCATGTATGTTGCATATTTGCATGGATGGGAAATTGGTGTAATGATGGGGGACATGTATGTTGGGTGTTGCATGGCTGGGAAATGGGTGTAATGATGTTGGACATGAATGTTGCATATTTGCATGGATGGGAAATTGGTGTAATGATGCGGGACATGTATGTTGGGTGTTGCATGGCTGTGAAATTGGTGTAGTGATGTGTGACATGTATGTTGGGTGTTGCATGGATGAGAAATGTGTGTAATGATGTGAGACATGTATGTTGGGTGTTGCATGGATGGGAAATTGGTGTAAAGATGTAGGACATGTATGCTGAGTGTTGCATGGATGAGAAATGTCTGTAATGATGTTAGACATGTATGTTGGGTGTTGCATGGATGGCAATTTGGTGTAATGATGTTGGACATGTATGTTGTTGTTGCATGGATGAGAAATGTGTGTAATGATGTGAGACATGTATGTTGGGTGTTGCATGTAAGGGAAATTTTTGTAATGATGTTGGACATGTATGTTGGGTGTTGCATGGATGAGAAATGTGTGTAATGATGTGAGACATGTATGTTGGGTGTTGCGTGGATGGGAAATTGGTGTAATGATGTGGGACATGTATGTTGGGTGTTGCATGAATGATAAATGTGTGTAATGATGTGAGACATGTAGGTTCGGTGTTGCATGGTTGGGAAATGGGTGTAATGACGTGTGACATGTATGTTGGATGTTGCATGGATGGAAATTGGTGTAATGATGTGAGACATGTATGTTGGGTGTTGCATGATTGGGAAATGGGTGTAATGATTTGGGTCATGTATGTTGGATGTTTCATGGATGGGAAATGGGTGTAATGATGTGAGACATGTATGTTGGGTGTTGTATGGATGGGAAATAGGTGTAATGATGTGGGACAAGTATGCTGGATGTTTCATGGATGGGAAATGGGTTTAATGATGTGAGACATGTATGTTGGGTGCTGTATGGTTGGGATATGGGTGTAATGATGTGGGACATGTATGTTGGATGTTTCATAGATGGGAAATGGGTGTAATGATGTGAGACCTGTATGTTGGGTGTTGTATGGATGCAAAATAGGTGGAATGATGCGGGACATGTATGTTGGATGTTTCATGGATGGGAAATCGGTGTAATGATGTGAGACATGTATGTTGAGTGTTGCATGGTTGGGAAATGGGTGTAATGATGTGGGACATGTATGTTGGATGTTACCTGTATGGGAAATGGGTTTAATGATGTGAGACATGTATGTTAAGTTTTGCATTGTTTGGACATAGGTGTAATGATGTGGGACATGTATGTTGGTTGTTGAATGGTTGGGAAATACGTGTAATGATGTGAAACATGGATGTTGGGTGTTGCTTGGTTTGGAAATGGGTGTAATGATGTGGGACATGGAGGTTGGATGTTGTATTAATGATTAATGTGTGTAATAATGTGGGACATGTATGTTGGTTGTTGCATGGATGGTAAATGGGTGTAATGATGTGGGACATGTATGATGGATGTTGTGTGGATGGGTAATGTGTGTAATGATGTGGAACATGTATGTTGGTTGTTGCATAGATGTGAATTCGGTGTAATTATGTGAGACATGTATGTTGGCTGTTGCATGGATGGGAAATGGGTGTAACGATGTGGGACATGTATGTTGGATGTTGTGTGGATGGGTATTGTGTGTTATGATGTGGGACATGTATGTTGGTTGTTGCTTAGATGTGAAATGGGTGTAATTATGTGGGACATGTATGATGGCTGTTGCATGGATGGGAAATTGGTGTAATGATGTGGGACATGTATGTTGGTTGTTGCATGGATGAGAAATAGGTGTAATGATGTGGGACATGTATGCTGGGTGTTGTATGGATGGGAAAAGGGTGTAATGATGTGGGACATGTATGTCTGTAGTTGTATTGATGGGAAATGGATGTAATGATGTGGGACATGTATGTTGGAAGTTTTATTAATTAATAATGTGTGTAATGATGTGGGACAGGTATGTTGGGTGTTGTATGGATTGGATAGGTGTGTAATGATGTGGGACATATATGTTGGATGTTGCATGGATGGGAAATGGGTGTAATGATGTGGGACATGTATGTTGAATTTGCATAAATGGTAATTGGGTGTAATGATGTGGGACATGCATGTTGGATGTTGCGTGGATCAGAAATGTGTGTAATGATGTGAGACATGTATGTTCTTTGTTGCATGGCTGGGAAATGGGTGTATTGATGTGGGACATGTATGTTGGATGTTGCATTGATGGGAAATGTGTGTAATGATGTGAGACATGTATGTTGTGTTTTGTATGGATTGGATATGTGTGTAATGATGTGGGACATGCATGTTGGATGTTGCATGGATGGAAAATGGGTGTAATGATGTGAGACATGTATGTTGGGTGTTGTATGGATGGGAAATAGGTGTAATGATGTGGGACATGTATGTTGTATGTCTCATGGATGGGAAATGGGTTTAATGATGTGAGACATGTATGTTGGGTGTTGCATGGTTGGGATATCGGTGTAATGAAGTGGGACATGAATTTTGGATGTTTCATGGATGGGAAATGGGTGTAATAATGTGAAACAAGTATTTTGGGTGTTGCATGGTTGGGAAATTGGTGTAATGATGTGAGACTTGTATGTTGGGTGTTGCATGGATGGAAATGGGTGTAGTGATGAGGGACATGATTATTGGACGTTTCAATTATGGGAAATGTGTGCAATGATGTGAGACATGTATGTTGGGTGTTGCATGGTTGGGAAATAGGTGTAATGATGTGAGACATATATGTTGGGTGTCGCATGGTTGGGAAATAGGTGTAATGATGTGGGAAATGTATGCTGGGTTTTCCATGGATGGGAAATGGGTGTAATGATGTTGGACATGTATCTTGCATATTTGCATGGATGGGAAATTGGTGTAATGATGTGGGACATGTACGATGGGTGTTGCATGGCTGTGAAATCGGTGTAATGAAGTGTGACATGTATGTTGGGTGTTGCATGGATGAGAAATGTATGTAATGATGTGAGACATGTATGTTGGGTGTTGCATGGATTTGAAATTGGTGTAAAGATGTAGGACATGTAAGTTGGGTGTTGCATGGATGGGAAATGTGTGTAATGATGTGAGACATGTATGTTGGGTGTTGCATGGATGGAAAATTGGTGTAATGATGTTGGACATGTATGTAGTTGTTGCATGGATGAGAAATGTGTGTAATGATGTGAGACATGTATGTTGGGTGTTGCATGGATGGGAAATTGATGTCATGATGTTGGACATGTATGTTGGGTGTTGCATGGATGAGAAATGTGGGTAATTATGTGAGACATGTATGTTGGGTGTTGCATGGATGGGAAATTGGTGTAACGATGTGGGGCATGTATGTTGGGTGTTGCATGGTTGGGAAATAGGTGTAATGATGTGAGACATGTATGTTGGGTGTTGCATGGTTGGGAAATAGGTGTAATGATGTGGGACATGTATGTTGGGTGTTCCATAGATGGGAAATAGGTGTAATTATGTTGGACATGTATGTTGGGTGTTGCATGGATGGAAAATTGGTGTAATGATGTGGGACATGTATGTTGGGCATTGCATGGCTGGGAAATGGGTGTAATGATGTTGGACATGTATGTTGCATATTTGCATGGATGGGAAATTGGTGTAATGATGGGGGACATGTATGTTGGGTGTTGCATGGCTGTGAAATCGGTGTAGTGATGTGTGACATGTATGTTGGGTGTTGCATGGATGAGAAATGTATGTAATGATGTGAGACATGTATGTTGGGTGTTCCATGTATGGGAAATTGATGTAATGATGGTGGACATGTATGTTGGGTGTTGCATGGATGGGAAATTGGTGTAATGATGTGGGACATGTATGTTGGGTGTTGCATGAATGATAAATGTGTGTAATGATGTGAGCCATGTAGGTTTGGTGTTGCATGGTTGGGAAATAGGTGTAATGATGTGTGACATGTATGTTGGATGTTGCATGGATGGAAATTGGTGTAATGATGTGAGACATGTATGTTGGGTGTTGCATGATTGGGAAATGGGTGTAATGATGTGGGTCATGTATGTTGGATGTTTCATGGATGGGAAATGGGTGTAATGATGTGAGACGTGTATGTTGGGTCTTGTATGGATGGGAAATAGGTGTAATGATGTGGGACATGTATGTTGGATGTTTCATGGATGGGAAATGGGTTTAATGATGTGAGACATGTATGTTGGGTGCTGGATGGTTGGGATATGGGTGTAATGATGTTGGACATGTATGTTGGATGTTTAATGGATGGGAAATGGGTGTAATGATGTGAGACATGTATGTTGGATGTTGCATGGTTGGGAAATAGGTGTAATGATGTGGGACATGTATGTTGGGAATTTCATGGTTGGGAATTAGGTGAAATGATGTGAGACATGTATGTTGGGTGTTCCATGGTTGGGAAATTGGTGTAATGATGTGGGACATGTATGTTGGATGTTTCATGGATGGGAAATGGTTGTAATGATGTGAGACATGTATGTTGGTTGTTGTATGGTAGGGACATAGGTGTAATGATGTGGGACATGTATGTTGGTTGTTGTATGGTTGGGAAATTTGTGTAATGATGTGGGACATGTATATTCGATGTTGAATAGATGGGAAATGGTGTAATGATGTTGGACAAGTATTTTGGGTGTTGCATGGATGGGAAATTGGTGTAATGATGTGGGACATGTATGTTGGGTGTTGCATGGCAGGGAAATGGGTGTAATGATGTGGGACATCTATGTTGGGTGTTGCATGGATGAGAAATGTGTGTAATGATTTGAGACATGTATGTTGGGTGTTGCACGGATGGGAAATTGGTGTAAAAATTTAGGACATGTATGTTGGGTGTTGGAAGGATGAAAAATGTGTGTAATGATGTTAGACATTTTTGTTGGGTGTTGCATGGATGGGAAATAGGTGTAATGATGTGTTATATGTATGTTGGGTGTTGCATGGATGGAAAATGTATGTTGTGTGTTGTATGGATGGGAAAAGGGTGTAATGATGTTGGAAATGTATGTTGGTAGTTGTATTGATGGGAAATGGATGTAATGATGTGGGACATGTATGTTGGATGTTTTATTAATGGGTAATGTATGCAGTGATGTGGGATATATTTGTTGGGTGTTGAATGGCTGGGAAATGGGTGTAATGAGGTGGACATGTATGTTGGGTGTTGTATGGATTGGAAATGTGTGTAATGATGTTGGACATGTGTGTTGTATGATGCAAGGATGGGAAATGGGTATAATGATGAGGGACATGAATGTTGAATTTGCATAAAAGGAAAATGGGTGTAATGATGTGGGACATGCATGTTGAATGTTGCATGGATGGGAAATGAGTGTAATGATTTGAGACATGTATGTTGGGTGTTGTATGGATTAGATATGTGTGTAATGATGTGGGACATGTACTTTGGAATTTGCATGGATGGGAATTGGGTGTAATGATGTGGGTCATGTATGTTGAATTTGCATAAATGGGAAATGGGTGTAATGATGTGAGACATGTATGTTGGGTGTTGTATGGATTGCATATGTGTGATGATGTGGGACATGCATATTGGATGTTGCATGGATGGGAAATAGGTGTAATGATGTGAGACATGTATGTTGGGTGGTTTAAGGATGCGAAATAGGTGGAATGATGTGGGACATGTATGTTGGATGTTTCATGGATGGGAAATGGGTGTAATGATGTGAGACTTGTATGTTGGGTGTTGCATGGTTGGGAAATGGGTATAATGATGTGAGACATGTATGTTGGGTGTTGCATGGTTGGGAGTTAGGTGTAATGATGTGGGACATGTATATTGCGTGTTGCATGTTTGGGAAATAGGTTTAATGATGTGAGACATGTATGTTGGGATTTGCATAGTTGGGAAATTGGGGTAATGATGTGGGACATGTATGTTGGATGTTGTATTAATGTGTAATGCGTGCAATAATGTGGGACATGTATGTTGGTTGTTGCATGTATATGAAATGTGTGTACTGATGTAGGAAATGTATGATGGATGTTGCATGGATATGAAATGGGTGTAATGATGTGAGACATATATGTTGTGAGTTGCATGGATTGTATATGTGTGTAATGATGTGGGACATGCATGTTGGAAGTTGCTTGGATGGGAAATGGGTGTAATGATGTGAGACATGTATGTTGGGTGTTGAATGGATGGGAAATAGGTGTAATGATGTGTGACATGTATGTTGGATGTTTCGTGGAAGGGAAATGGGTATAATGATGTGAGACATGTATGTTGGGTGTTGCATGTATGGGAAATTGATGTAATGATGTTGGACATGTATGTTTGGTGTTGCATGGATGAGAAATGTGTGTAATGATGTGAGACATGTATGTTGGGTGTTGCATGGATGGGAAATTGGTGTAATGATGTGGGACATGTATGTTGGGTGTTGCATGAATGATAAATGTGGGTAATGATGTGAGACATGTAGGTTCGGTGTTGCATGGTTGGGAAATAGATGTAATGACGTGTGACATGTATGTTGGATGTTGCATGGATGGAAATTGGTGTAATGATGTGAGACATGTATGTTGGGTGTTGCATGATTGGGAAATGGGTGTAATGATGTGGGACATGTATGTTGGATGTTTCATGGATGGGAAATGGTTGTAATGATGTGAGACATGTATGTTGGGTGTTGTATGGATGCGAATTAGGTGGAATGATGTGGGTCATGTATGTTGGATGTTTCATGGATGGGAAAAGGGTGTAATGATGTGAGACATGTATGTTGGGTGTTGAATGGATGGGAAATAGGTGTAATGATGTGGGACATGTATGTTGGATGTTTCATGGATGGGAAATGGGTTTAATGATGTGAGACATGTATGTTGGGTGCTGGATGGTTGGGATATGGATGTAATGATGTGGGACATGTATGTTGGATGTTTCATGGATGGGACATGGGCGTAATGATGTGAGACATGTATGTTGGATGTTGCATGGTTGGGAAATAGGTGTAATGATGTGGGACATGTATGTTGGGTATTTCATGGTTGGGAAATAGGTGAAATGATGTGAGACATGTATGTTGGGTGTTGCATGGTTGGAAAATGGGTGTAATGATGTGGGACATGCATGTTGGATGTTTCATGGATGGGAAATGGTTGTAATGATGTGAGACATGTATGTTGGGTGTTGCATGGTAGGGACATAGGTGTAATGATGTGGGACATGTATGTAGGTTGTTGTATGGTTGGGAAATTTGTGTAATGATGTGGGACATGTATATTCGATGTTGAATAGATGGCAAATGGTGTAATGATGTTGGACAAGTATGTTGGGTGTTGCATGGATGGGAAATTGGTATAATGATGTGGGACATGTATGTTGGGTGTTGCATGGCAGGGAAATGGGTGTAATGATGTGGGACATCTATGTTGGGTGTTGCATGGATGAGAAATGTGTGTAATGATGTGAGACATGTATGTTGGGTGTTGCACGGATGGGAATTTCTTGTAAAAATTTAGGACATCTATGTTGGGTGTTGGAAGGATGAAAAATGTGTGTAATGATGTTAGACATTTTTGTTAGGAGTTGCATGGATGGGAAATATGTGTAATGATGTGTGACATGTATGTTGGGTGTTGCATGGATGGAAAATGTATGTTGGGTGTTGTATGGATGGGAAAAGGGTGTAATGATGTGGGACATGTATGTCGGTAGTTGTATTGATGGGAAATGGGTGTAATGATGTGGGACATGTATGTTGGAAGTTTTATTAATGGGTAATGTATGCAGTGATGTGGGATATATTTGTTGGGTGTTGAATGGCTGGGAAATGGGTGTAATGAGGTGGACATGTATGTTGGATGTTGTATGGATTGGAAATGTGTGTAATGATGTTGGACATGTGTGTTGTATGATGCAAGGATGGGAAATGGGTATAATGATGTGGGACATGTATGTTGAATTTGCATAAATGGAAAATGGGTGTAATGATGTGGGACATGCATGTTGAATGTTGCATGGATGGGAAATGAGTGTAATGATTTGAGACATGTATGTTGGGTGTTGTATGGATTAGATATGTGTGTAATGATGTGGGACATGTACGTTGGATTTTGCATGGATGGGAATTGGGTGTAATGTTGTGAGACATGTATGTTGGGTGTTGTATGGATGCGAAATAGGTGGAATGATGTGGGACATGTATGTTGGATGTTTCATGGATGGGAAAAGGGTGTAATGATGTGAGACATGTATGTTGGGTGTTGCATGGTTGGGAAATGGGTATAATGATGTGGGACATGTATGTTGGATGTTTCATGGATGGGAAAAGGGTGTAATGATGTGAGACATGTATGTTGCGTGTTGCATGTTTGGGAAATAGGTTTAATGATGTGAGACATGTATGTTGGGATTTTCATAGTTGGGAAATTGGTGTAATGATGTGGGACATGTATGTTGGATGTTGTATTAATGTGTAATGCGTGCAATAATGTGGGACATGTATGTTGGGTGTTACATGTTTGGAAAGTAGGTTTAATGATAGGAGACATGTATGTTGGGTGTTGTATTAATGTGTAATGTGTTTAATGATGTGGGACATGTATGTTGGTTGTTGCATGGATGGGCAATGGGTGTAATGATGTGGGACATGTATGTTGGATGTTGTCATAATGTTCAATGTGTGTAATAATGTGGGACATGTATATTGGTTGTTGCATGGATGGGAAATGGGTGTAATGATGTGGGACATGTATGATGGATGTTGCGTGGATGGGTAATGTGTGTAATGATGTGGGACATGTATGTTGGTTGCTGCATAGATGGGAAATGGGTGTAATTATGTGGGACATGCATGTTGATTGTTGCATGGATGGGAAATGGCTTTAATGATGTGGGACATGTATGTTGGATGTTGTAATAATGTTTAATGTGTGTAATGATGTGGGACATGTATGTTGTTTGTTGCATGGATGGGAAATGGGTATAATGATGTGGGACATGTATGTTGTATGTTGTCTTAATGTTTAATGTGTGTAATATTGTGGGACCTGAATATTGGTTGTTGCATCGATGGGAAATGGGTGTAATGATGTGGGACATGTATGATGGATGTTGTGTGTATGGGTAATGTGTGTAATGATGTGGTACATGTATGTTGGTTGTTGCATAGATGGGAAATGGGTGTAATTATGTGGGACATGTATGTTGGTTGTTGCATGGATGGGAAATGGGTGTAATGATGTGGGACATGTATGGTGGATGTTGTATTAATGGGTAATGTGTGTAATGATGTGGGACATGTATGTTGGGTGTTGTATGGAAGGGAAAAGGGTGTAATGATGTAGGACATGTATGTCTGTAGTTGTATTGATGGGATATGATGTAATGATGTGGGACATGTATGTTGGATGTTTTATTAATTAATAATGTGAGTAATAATGTGGGACATGTCTGTTGTGTGTTGTATGGCTTGGATATGTGTGTAATGATGTGGGACATATATGTTGGATGTTGCATGGATGACAAATGTGTATAATTTAAGTGAGACATGTATGTTCTTTGTTGCATGGGTGGGAAATGTGTGTAATGATGTGGGAAATGTAAGTTGGATGTTTCATGGATGGGTAGGCGGTGTAATGATGTGGGAAATGTATATTGGCTGTTGCATTGATGGGAAATGGGTGTAATGATGTGAGACATGTATGTTGTGTGTTGTATGGATTGGATATGTGTGTAATGATGTGGGACATTCACGTTGGATGTTGCATGGATGGGATATGGGTGTAATGATGTGAGACATGTATGTTGGATGTTTCATGGATGAGAAATGGGTGTAATGATGTATGACATGTATATTGGGTGTTGCATGGTTGGGATATGGGTGTAATGATGTTGGACATGTATGTTGGATGTTTCATTAATGGGAAATGGGTGTAATGATGTGAGACATGTATGTTTTGTGTTGCATGGTTGGGAAATAGGTGTAATGATGTGGGACATGAATGCTGGGTGTTGCATAGTTGGGATATGGGTGTAGTGATGAGGGACATGATTATTGGATGTTTCATGGATGGGAAATGTGTGTAATGATGTGAGACATGTATGTTGAGTGTTGCATGGTTGTGAAATGGGTGTAATGATGTGGAACAAGTATGATGGGTGTTGCATGGTTGGGAAATAGGTGTAATGATGTGAGACATGTATGTTGGGTGTTGCATCGTTGGGAAATAGTTGTAATGATGTGGGACATGTATCTTGGGTGTTGCATGGATAGGAAATTGGTGTAATTATGCTGGACATTTATGATGGGTGTTGCATGGATGGAAAATTGGTGTAATGATGTGGGACTTGTATGTTGGGCGTTGCATGGCTGGGAAATGGATGTAATGATGTTGGACATGTATGTTGCATATTTGCATGGAAGGAAAATTGGTGTAATGATGTGGCACATGTATGTTGGTTGTTGCATGGATGAGAAATGTGTGTAATGATGTGAGACATATATGTTGGGTGTAGCATGGATGGGAAATTGGTGTAATGATGTTGGACATGTATGTTGGGTGTTGCATGGATGAGAAATGTGTGTAATGATGTGAGACATGTATGTTGGGTGTTGCATGGATGGGAATTTGGTGTAATGGTGTGGGACATGTATGTTGGGTGTTGCATGAATGAGAAATGTGTGTAATGATGTGAGACATGTATGTTGGGTGTTGCATGGATGGATAATTGGTGTAATGATATGGGACATGTATGTTGGGCGTTGCATGGCTGGGAAATGTGTGTAATGATGTTGGACATGTATGTTGCATATTTGCATGGATGGGAAATTGGTGTAATGATGCGGGACATGTATGTTGGGTGTTGCATGGCTGTGAAATCGGTGTAGTGATGTGTGACATGTATGTTGGGTGTTGCATGGATGAGAAATTTGTGTAATGATGTGAGACATGTATGTTGTGTGTTGCATGGATGGGAAGTTGGTGTAAAGATGTAGGACATGTATGCTGAGTGTTGCATGGATGAGAAATGTGTGTAATGATGTTAGACATGTATGTTGGGTGTTGCATGGATGGCAATTAGGTGTAATGATGTTGGACATGTATGTTGTTGTTGCATGGATGAGAAATGTGTGTAATGATGTGAGACATGTATGTTGGGTGTTGCATGTATGGGAAATTGATGTAATGATGTTGGACATGTATGTTGGGTGTTGCATGGATGAGAAATGTGTGTAATGATGTGAGACATGTATGTTGGGTGTTGCATGGATGGGAAATTGGTGTAATGATGTGGTACATGTATGTTGGGTGTTGCATGAATGATAAATGTGTGTAATGATAAGAGACACGTATGTTCGGTGTTGCATGGTTGGGAAATAGTTGTAATGACGTGTGACATGTATGTTGGATGTTGCATGGATGGAAATTGGTGTAATGATGTGAGACATGTATGTTGGGTGTTGCATGGTTGGGAAATGGGTATAATGATGTGGGACATGTATGTTGGATGTTTCATGGATGGGAGATGTGTGTAATGATGTGAGACATGTATGTTGGGTGTTGCATGGATGGGAAATTGGTGTAATGATGTGGTACATGTATGTTGGGTGTTGCATGAATGATAAATGTGTGTAATGATAAGAGACACGTATGTTGGGTGCTGTATGGTTGGGATATGGGTGTAATGATGTGGGACATGTATGTTGGATGTTTCATGGATGGGAAATGGGTGTAATGATGTGAGACATGTATGTTGGGTGTTGCATGGTTGGGAAATGGGTATAATGATGTGGGACATGTATGTTGGATGTTTCATGGATGGGAGATGTGTGTAATGATGTGAGACATGTATGTTGGGTGTTGCATGGTTGGGAGTTAGGTGTAATGATGTGGGACATGTATGTTGCCTGCTGCATGTTTGGGAAATAGGTTTAATGATGTGAGACATGTATGTTGGGATTTGCATAGTTGGGAAATTGGGGTAATGATGTGGGACATGTATGTTGGATGTTGTATTAATGTGTAATGCGTGCAATAATGTGGGACATGTATGTTGGTTGTTGCATGTATATGAAATGTGTGTACTGATATACGAAATGTATGATGGATGTTGCATGGATGGGAAATGGGTGTAATAATGTGAGACATATATGTTGAGAGTTGCATGGATTGTATATGTGTGTAATGATGTGGGACATGCATGTTGGAAGTTGCTTGGATGGGAAATCTGTGTAATGATGTGAGACATGTATGTTGGGTGTTGAATGGATGGGAAATAGGTGTAATGATGTGTGACATGTATGTTAGATGTTTCGTGGAAGGGAAATGGGTGTAATGATGTGAGACATGTATGTTGGGTGTTGCATGTATGGGAAATTGATGTAATGATGTTGGACATGTATGTTTGGTGTTGCATGGATGAGAAATGTGTGTAATGATGTGAGAAATGTATGTTGGGTGTTGCATGGATGGGAAATTGGTGTAATGCTGTGGGACATGTATGTTGGGTGTTGCATGAATGATAAATGTGGGTAATGATGTGAGACATGTAGGTTCGGTGTTGCATGGTTGGGAAATAGATGTAATGACGTGTGACATGTATGTTGGTTGTTGCATGGATGGAAATTGGTGTAATGATGTGAGACATGTATGTTGGGTGTTGCATGATTGGGAAATGGGTGTAATGATGTGGGACATGTATGTTGGATGTTTCATGGATGGGAAATGGTTGTAATGATGTGAGACATGTATGTTGGGTGTTGTATGGATGCGAATTAGGTGTAATGATGTGGGTCATGTATGTTGGATGTTTCATGGATGGGAAAAGGGTGTAATGATGTGAGACATGTATGTTGGGTGTTGAATGGATGGGAAATAGGTGTAATGATGTGGGACATGTATGTTGGATGTTTCATGGATGGGAAATGGGTTTAATGATGTAAGACATGTATGTTGGGTGCTGGATGGTTGGGATATGGATGTAATGATGTGGGACATGTATGTTGGATGTTTCATGGATGGGACATGGGCGTAATGATGTGAGACATGTATGTTGGATGTTGCAAGGTTGGGAAATAGGTGTAATGATGTGGGACATGTATGTTGGGTATTTCATGGTTGGGAAATAGGTGAAATGATGTGAGACATGTATGTTGGGTGTTGCAAAGTTGGGAAATGGGTGTAATGATGTGGGACATGTATGTTGGATGTTTCATGGATGGGAAATGGTTGTAATGATGTGAGACATGTATGTTGGGTGTTGCATGGTAGGGACATAGGTGTAATGATGTGGGACATGTATGTTGGTTGTTGTATGGTTGGGAAATTTGTGTAATGATGTGGGACATGTATATTCGATGTTGAATAGATGGGAAATGGTGTAATGATGTTGGACAAGTATGTTGGGTGTTGCATGGATGGGAAATTGGTATAATGATGTGGGACATGTATGTTGGGAGTTGCATGGCAGGGAAATGGGTGTAATGATGTGGGACATCTATGTTGGGTGTTGCATGGATGAGAAATGTGTGTAATGATGTGAGACATGTATGTTGGGTGTTGCACGGATGGGAAATTGGTGTAAAAATTTAGGACATCTATGTTGGGTGTTGGAAGGATGAAAAATGTGTGTAATGATGTTAGACATTTTTGTTAGGAGTTGCATGGATGGGAAATAGGTGTAATGATGTGTGACATGTATGTTGGGTGTTGCATGGATGGAAAATGTATGTTGGGTGTTGTATGGATGGGAACAGGGTGTAATGATGTGGGACATGTATGTCGGTAGTTGTATTGATGGGAAATGGGTGTAATGATGTGGGACATGTATGTTGGAAGTTTTATTAATGGGTAATGTATGCAGTGATGTGGGATATATTTGTTGGGTGTTGAATGGCTGGGAAATGGGTGTAATGAGGTGGACATGTATGTTGGGTGTTGTATGGATTGGAAATGTGTGTAATGATGTTGGACATGTGTGTTGTATGATGCAAGGATGGGAAATGGGTATAATGATGTGGGACATGTATGTTGAATTTGCATAAATGGAAAATGGGTGTAATGATGTGGGACATGCATGTTGAATGTTGCATGGATGGGAAATGAGTGTAATGATTTGAGACATGTATGTTGGGTGTTGTATGGATTAGATATGTGTGTAATGATGTGGGACATGTACGTTGGATTTTGCATGGATGGGAATTGGGTGTAATGATGTGGGACATGTATGTTGAATTTGCATAAATCGGAAATGGGTGTAATGATATGAGACATGTATGTTGGATGTTGGATGGATTGCATATGTGTGTAATGATGTGGGACATGCATATTGGATGTTGCATGGATGGGAAATGGGTGTAATGTTGTGAGACATGTATGTTGGGTGTTGTATGGATGCGAAATAGGTGGAATGATGTGGGACATATATTTTGGATGTTTCATGGATGGGAAAAGGGTGTAATGATGTGAGACATGTATGTTGGGTGTTGCATGGTTGGGAAATGGGTATAATGATGTGGGACATGTATGTTGGATGTTTCATGGATGGGAAAAGGGTGTAATGATGTGAGACATGTATGTTGTGTGTTGCATGTTTGGGAAATAGGTTTAATGATGTGAGACATGTATGTTGGGATTTTCATAGTTGGGAAATTGGTGTAATGATGTGGGACATGTATGTTGGATGTTGTATTAATGTGTAATGCGTGCAATAATGTGGGACATGTATGTTGGTTGTTGCATGTATATGAAATGTGTGTACTGATGTAGGAAATGTATTATGGATGTTGCATGGATGGGAAATGGGTGTAATGATGTGAGACATGTATGTTGTGAGTTGCATTGATTGTATATGTGTGTAATGATGTGGTACATGCATATTGGAAGTTGCATGGTTGGGAAATGGGTGTAATGATGTGAGACATGTATGTTGGGTGTTGAATGGATGGGAAATAGGTGTAATGATGTGTGACATGTATGTTGGATGTTTCGTGGATGGGAAATGGGTGTAATGATGTGAGACATGTAACTTGGGTGTTGCATGGTTGGGAATTAGGTGAAATGATGTGGGACATGTATGTTGGGTGTTACATGTTTGGAAAGTAGGTTTAATGATAGGAGACATGTATGTTGGGTGTTGCATGGATGGAAAATGGGTGTAATGATGTGGGACATGTATGTTGGATGTTGTATTAATATGTAATGTGTTTAATGATGTGGGACATGTATGTTGGTTGTTGCATGGATGGGCAATGGGTGTAATGATGTGGGACATGTATGTTGGATGTTGTCATAATGTTCAATGTGTGTAATAATGTGGGACATGTATATTGGTTGTTGCATGGATGGGAAATGGGTGTAATGATGTGCGACATGTATGATGGATGTTGCGTGGATGGGTAATGTGTGTAATGATGTGGGACATGGATGTTGGTTGTTGCATAGATGGG
Source organism: Taudactylus pleione (assembly GCA_031769625.1). Classification (NCBI taxonomy): domain Eukaryota; kingdom Metazoa; phylum Chordata; class Amphibia; order Anura; family Myobatrachidae; genus Taudactylus; species Taudactylus pleione. Next base: position 1,262,194 of record JAUIMM010000927.1, read on the forward strand.
AAATGGGTGTAATTATGTGGGACATGCATGTTGATTGTTGCATGGATGGGAAATGGCTTTAATGATGTGGGACATGTATGTTGGATGTTGTAATAATGTGTAATGTGTGTAATGATGTGGGACATGTATGTTGTTTGTTGCATGGATGGGAAATGGGTATAATGATGTGGGACATGTATGTTGGATGTTGTCTTAATGTTTAATGTGTGTAATATTGTGGGACATGAATATTGGTTGTTGCATCGATGGGAAATGGGTGTAATGATGTGGGACATGTATGATGGATGTTGTGTGTATGGGTAATGTGTGTAATGATGTGGTACATGTATGTTGGTTGTTGCATAGATGGGAAATGGGTGTAATTATGTGGGACATGTATGTTGGTTGTTGCATGGATGGGAAATGGGTGTAATGATGTGGGACATGTATGTTGGATGTTGTATTAATGGGTAATGTGTGTAATGATGTGGGACATGTATGTTGGGTGTTGTATGGAAGGGAAAAGGGTGTAATGATGTAGGACATGTATGTCTGTAGTTGTATTGATGGGATATGATGTAATGATGTGGGACATGTATGTTGGATGTTTTATTAATTAATAATGTGTGTAATAATGTGGGACATGTCTGTTGTGTGTTGTATGGCTTGGATATGTGTGTAATGATGTGGGACATATATGTTGGATGTTGCATGGATGACTAATGTGTATAATTTAAGTGAGACATGTATGTTCTTTGTTGCATGGGTGGGAAATGTGTGTAATGATGTGGGAAATGTAAGTTGGATGTTTCATGGATGGGTAGGCGGTGTAATGATGTGGGAAATGTATATTGGCTGTTGCATTGATGGGAAATGGGTGTAATGATGTGAGACATGTATGTTGTGTGTTGTATGGATTGGATATGTGTGTAATGATGTGGGACATTCACGTTGGATGTTGCATGGATGGGATATGGGTGTAATGATGTGAGACATGTATGTTGGATGTTTCATGGATGAGAAATGGGTGCAATGATGTATGACATGTATATTGGGTGTTGCATGGTTGGGATATGGGTGTAATGATGTTGGACATGTATGTTGGATGTTTCATTGATGGGAAATGGGTGTAATGATGTGAGACATGTATGTTTTGTGATGCATGGTTGGGAAATAGGTGTAATGATGTGGGACATGTATGCTGGGTGTTGCATGGTTGGGATATGGGTGTAGTGATGAGGGACATGATTATTGGATGTTTCATGGATGGGAAATGTGTGTAATGATGTGAGACATGTATGTTGGGTGTTGAATGGTTGTGAAATGGGTGTAATGATGTGGAACAAGTATGATGGGTGTTGCATGGATAGGAAATTGGTGTAATTATGCTGGACATTTATGATGGGTGTTGCATGGATGGAAAATTGGTGTAATGATGTGGGACTTGTATGTTGGGCGTTGCATGGCCGGGAAATGGGTGTAATGATGTTGGACATGTATGTTGCATATTTGCATGGAAGGAAAATTGGTGTAATGATGTGGCACATGTATGTTGGGTGTTGCATGGCTGGGAAATGGGTGTAATGATGTGGGACATGTATGTTGGGTGTTGCATGGATGGGAAATTGGTGTAAAGATGTAGGACATGTATGTTGGTTGTTGCATGGATGAGAAATGTGTGTAATGATGTGAGACATATATGTTGGGTGTTGCATGGATGGGAAATTGGTGTAATGATGTTGGACATGTATGTTGGGTGTTGCATGGATGAGAAATGTGTGTAATGATGTGAGACATGTATGTTGGGTGTTGCATGGATGGGAATTTGGTGTAATGGTGTGGGACATGTATGTTGGGTGTTGCATGGCTGTGAAATCGGTGTAGTGATGTTTGACATGTATGTTGCATATTTGCATGGATGGGAAATTGGTGTAATGATGCGGGACATGTATGTTGGGTGTTGCATGGCTGTGAAATCGGTGTAGTGATGTTTGACATGTATGTTGGGTGTTGCATGGATGAGAAATGTGTGTAATGATGTGAGACATGTATGTTGGGTGTTGCATGGATGGCAATTAGGTGTAATGATGTTGGACATGTATGTTGTTGTTGCATGGATGAGAAATGTGTGTAATGATGTGAGACATGTATGTTGGGTGTTGCATGTATGGGAAATTGATGTAATGATGTTGGACATGTATGTTGGGTGTTGCATGGATGAGAAATGTGTGTAATGATGTGAGACATGTATGTTGGGTGTTGCATGGATGGGAAATTGGTGTAATGATGTGGTACATGTATGTTGGGTGTTGCATGAACGATAAATGTGTGTATTGATAAGAGACATGTATGTTCGGTGTTGCATGGTTGGGAAATAGGTGTAATGACGTGTGACATGTATGTTGGATGTTGCATGGATGGAAATTGGTGTAATGATGTGAGACATGTATGTTGGGTGTTGCATGATTGGGAAATGGGTGTAATGATGTGGGTCATGTATGTTGGATGTTTCATGGATGGGAAATGGGTGTAATGATGTGAGACATGTATGTTGGGTGTTGTATGGATGGGAAATAGGTGTAATGATGTGGGACATGTATGTTGGATGTTTCATGGATGGGAAATGGGTTTAATGATGTGAGACATGTATGTTGGGTGCTGTATGGTTGGGATATGGGTGTAATGATGTGGGACATGTATGTTGGATGTTTCAAGGATGGGAAATGGGTGTAATGATGTGAGACATGTATGTTGGATGTTGCATGGTTGGGAAATAGGTGTAATGATGTGGGACATGTATGTTGGGTATTTCATGGTTGGGAAATAGGTGAAATGATGTGAGACATGTATGTTGGGTGTTGCATGGTTGGGAAATGGGTGTAATGATGTGGGACATGTATGTTGGATGTTTCATGGATGGGAAATGGTTGTAATGATGTGAGAGTTGTATGTTGGGTGTTGCATGGTAGGGACACAGGTGTAATGATGTGGGACATGTATGTTGGTTGTTGTATGGTTGGGAAATTTGTGTAATGATGTGGGACATGTATATTCGATTTTGAATAGATGGGAAATTGGTGTAATGATGTGGGACATGTATGTTGGGTGTTGTATGGCAGGGAAATGGGTGTAATGATGTGGGACATCTATATTGGGTGTTGCATGGATGAGAAATGTGTGTAATGATGTGAGACATGTATGTTGGGTGTTGCATGTATGGGAAATTGATGTAATGATGTTGGACATGTATGTTGGGTGTTGCATGGATGAGAAATGTGTGTAATGATGTGAGACATGTATGTTGGGTGTTGCATGGATGGGAAATTGGTGTAATGATGTGGTACATGTATGTTGGGTGTTGCATGAATGATAAATGTGTGTAATGATAAGAGACATGTATGTTCGGTGTTGCATGGTTGGGAAATAGGTGTAATGACGTGTGACATGTATGTTGGATGTTGCATGGATGGAAATTGGTGTAATGATGTGAGACATGTATGTTGGGTGTTGAATGGATGGGAAATAGGTGTAATGATGTGGGACATGTATGTTGGATGTTTCATGGATTGGAAATGGGTTTAATGATGTGAGACATGTATGTTGGGTGCTGTATGGTTGGGATATGGGTGTAATGATGTGGGACATGTATGTTGGATGTTTCATGGATGGGAAATGGGTGTAATGATGTGAGACATGTATGTTGGATGTTGCATGGTTGGGAAATAGGTGTAATGATGTGGGACATGTATGTTGGGTATTTCATGGTTGGGAAATAGGTGAAATGATGTGAGACATGTATGTTGGGTGTTGCATGGTTGGGAAATGGGTGTAATGATGTGGGACATGTATGTTGGATGTTTCATGGATGGGAAATGGTAGTAATGATGTGAGAGTTGTATGTTGGTTGTTGCATGGTAGGGACACAGGTGTAATGATGTGGGACATGTATGTTGGTTGTTGTATGGTTGGGAAATTTGTGTAATGATGTGGGACATGTATATTCGATTTTGAATAGATGGTAAATTGGTGTAATGATGTGGGACATGTATGTTGGGTGTTGCATGGATGACAAATGTGTGTAATGATGTGAGACATGTATGTTGGGTGTTGCACGGAAGGGAAATTGGTGTAAAAATTTAGGACATGTATGTTGGGTGTTGGAAGGATGAAAAATGTGTGTAATGATGTTAGACATTTTTGTTGGGTGTTGCATGGATGGAAAATAGGTGTAATGGTGTGTGACATGTATGTTGGGTGTTGCATGGATGGAAAATGTATGTTGGGTGTTGTATGGATGGGAAAAGGGTGTAATGATGTGGGACATGTATGTCGGTAGTTGTATTAATGGGAAATGGGTGTAATGATGTGGGACATGTATGTTGGATGTTTTATTAATGGGTAATGTATGCAGTGATGTGGGATATATTTGTTGGGTGTTGAATGGCTGGGAAATGGGTGTAATGAGGTGGACATGTATGTTGGGTCTTGTATGGATTGGAAATGTGTGTAATGATGTTGGACATGTGTGTTGTATGATGCAAGGATAGGAAATGGGTATAATGATGAGGGACATGAATGTTGAATTTGCATAAAAGGAAAATGGGTGTAATGATGTGGGGCATGCATGTTGAATGTTGCATGGATGGGAAATAAGTGTAATGATTTGAGACATGTATGTTGGGTGTTGTATGGATTAGATATGTGTGTAATGATGTGAGACATGTACGTTGGATTTAGCATGGATGGGAATTGGGTGTAATGATGTGGGACATGTATGTTGAATTTGCATAAATGGGAAATGGGTGTAAAGATGTGAGACATGTATGTTGGGTGTTGTATGGATTGCATATGTGTGTAATGATGTGGGACATACATATTGGATGTTGCATGGATGGGAAATGGGTGTAATGATGTGAGACATGTATATTGGGTGTTGTATGGATGCGAAATAGGTGGAATGATGTGGGACATGTATGTTGGATGTTTCATGGATGGGAAATGGGTGTAATGATGTGAGACATGTATGTTGGGTGTTGCATGGTTGGGAAATGGGTATAATGATGTGGGACATGTATGTTGGATGTTTCATGGATGGGAGATGGGTGTAATGATGTGAGACATGTATGTTGGGTGTTGCATGGATGGCAAATTGGTGTAATAATGTTGGACATGTATGTAGTTGTTGCATGGATGAGAAATGTGTGTAATGATGTGAGACATGTATGTTGGGTGTTGCATGAATGGGAAATTGATGTCATGATGTTGGACATGTATGTTGGGTGTTGCATGGATGAGAAATGTGGGTAATTATGTGAGACATGTATGTTGGGTGTTGCATGGATGGGAAATTGGTGTAATGATGTGGGACATGAATGTTGGGTGTTGCATGGTTGGGAAATAGGTGTAATGATGTGAGACATGTATGTTGGGTGTTGCATGGTTGGGAAATAGGTGTAATGATGTGGGACATGTATGTTGGGTGTTCCATAGATGGGAAATAGGTGTAATTATGTTGGACATGTATGTTGGGTGTTGCATGGATGGAAAATTGGTGTAGTAATGTGGGACATGTATGTTGGGCGTTGCATGGCTGGGAAATGGGTGTAATGATGTTGGACATGTATGTTGCATATTTGCATGGATGGGAAATTGGTGTAATGATGGGGGCATGTATGTTGGGTGTTGCATGGCTGTGAAATCGGTGTAGTGATGTGTGACATGTATGTTGGGTGTTGCATGGATGAGAAATGTATGTAATGATGTGAGACATGTATGTTAGGTGTTCCATGTATGGGAAATTGATGTAATGATGGTGGACATGTATGTTGGGTGTTGCATGAATGATAAATGTGTGTAATGATGTGAGCCATGTAGGTTTGGTGTTGCATGGTTGGGAAATAGGTGTAATGACATGTGACATGTATGTTGGATGTTGCATGGATGGAAATTGGTGTAATGATGTGAGACATGTATGTTGGGTGTTGCATGATTGGGAAATGGGTGTAATGATGTGGGTCATGTATGTTGGATGTTTCATGAATGGGAAATGGGTGTAATGATGTGAGACATGTATGTTGGGTGTTGTATGGATGGGAAATAGGTGTAATGATGTGGGACATGTATGTTGGATGTTTCATGGATGGGAAATGGGTTTAATGATGTGAGACATGTATGTTGGGTGCTGGATGGTTGGGATATGGGTGTAATGATGTGGGACATGTATGTTAAATGTTTAATGGATGGGAAATGGGTGTAATGATGTGAGACATGTATGTTGGATGTTGCATGGTTGGGAAATAGGTGTAATGATGTGGGACATGTATGTTGGGAATTTCATGGTTGGGAATTAGGTGAAATGATGTGAGACATGTATGTTGGGTGTTCCATGGTTGGGAAATGGGTGTAATGATGTGGGACATGTATGTTGGATGTTTCATGGATGGGAAATGGTTGTAATGATGTGAGACATGTATGTTGGTGTTGTATGGTAGGGACATAGGTGTAATGATGTGGGACATGTATGTTGGTTGTTGAATGGTTGGGAAATTTGTGTAATGATGTGGGACATGTATATTCGATGTTGAATAGATGGGAAATGGTGTAATGATGTTGGACAAGTATTTTGGGTGTTGCATGGATGGGAAATTGGTGTAATGATGTGGGACATGTATGTTGGGTGTTGCATGGCAGGGAAATGGGTGTAATGATGTGGGACATCTATGTTGGGTGTTGCATCGATGAGAAATGTGTGTAATGATTTGAGACATGTATGTTGGGAGATGCACGGATGGGAAATTGGTGTAAAAATTTACGACATGTATGTTGGGTGTTGGAAGGATGAAAAATGTGTGTAATGATGTTAGACATTTTTGATGGGTGTTGCATGGATGGGAAATAGGTGTAATGATGTGTTACATGTATGTTGGGTGTAGCATGGATGGAAAATGTATGTTGGGTGTTGTATGGATGGGAAAAGGGTGTAATGATGTGGGACATGTATGTTGGTAGTTGTATTGATGGGAAATGGATGTAATGATGTGGGACATGTATGTTGGATGTTTTATTAATGGGTAATGTATGCAGTGATGTGGGATATATTTGTTGGGTGTTGAATGGCTGGGAAATGGGTGTAATGAGGTGGACATGTATGTTGGGTGTTGTATGGATTGGAAATGTGTGTAATGATGTTGGACATGTGTGTTGTATGATGCAAGGATAGGAAATGGGTATAATGATGAGGGACATGAATGTTGAATTTGCATAAAAGGAAAATGGGTGTAATGATGTGGGACATGCATGTTGAATGTTGCATGGATGGGAAATGAGTGTAATGATTTGAGACTTGTATGTTGGGTGTTGTATGGATTAGGTATGTGTGTAATGATGTGGGACATGTACGTTGGAATTTGCATGGATGGGAATTGGGTGTAATGATGTGGGACATGTATGTTGAATTTGCATAAATGGGAAATGGGTGTAATGATGTGAGACATGTATGTTGGGTGTTGTATGGATTGCATATGTGTGTTATGATGTGTGACATGCATATTGGATGTTGCATGGATGGGAAATAGGTGTAATGATGTGAGACATGTATGTTGGGTGTTGTAAGGATGCGAAATAGGTGGAATGATGTGGGACATGTATGTTGGATGTTTCATGGATGGGAAATGGGTGTAATGATGTGAGACATGTATGTTGGGTGTTGCATGGTTGGGAAATGGGTATAATGATGTGGGACATGTATGTTGGATGTTTCATGGATGGGACATGTGTGTAATGATGTGAGACATGTATGTTGGGTGCTGCATGGTTGGGAGTTAGGTGTAATGATGTGGGACATGTATGTTGCGTGTTGCATGTTTGGGAAATAGATTTAATGATGTGAGACATGTATGTTGGGATTTGCATAGTTGGGAAATTGGGGTAATGATGTGGGACATGTATGTTGGATGTTGTATTAATGTGTAATGCGTGCAATAATGTGGGACATGTATGTTGGTTGTTGCATGTATATGAAATGTGTGTACTGATGTAGGAAATGTATGATGGATGTTGCATGGATGGGAAATGGGTGTAATGATGTGAGACATATATGTTGTGAGTTGCATGGATTGTATATGTGTGTAATGATGTGGGACATGCATGTTGGAAGTTGCTTGGATGGGAAATGGGTGTAATGATGTGAGACATGTATGTTGGGTGTTGAATGGATGGGAAATAGGTGTAATGATGTGTGACATGTATGTTGGATGTTTCGTGGAAGGAAAATGGGTGTAATGATGTGAGACATGTATGTTTGGTGTTGCATGTATGGGAAATTGATGTAATAATGTTGGACATGTATGTTTGGTGTTGCATGGATGGAAAATTGGTGTAATGATGTGGGACATGTATTTTGGGTGTTGCATGAATGATAAATGTGGGTAATGATGTGAGACATGTAGGTTCGGTGTTGCATGGTTGGGAAATAGATGTAATGACGTGTGACATGTATGTTGGATGTTGCATGGATGGAAATTGGTGTAATGATGTGAGACATATATGTTGGGTGTTGCATGATTGGGAAATGGGTGTAATGATGTGGGACATGTATGTTGGATGTTTCATGGATGGGAAATGGTTGTAATGATGTGAGACATGTATGTTGGGTGTTGTATGGATGCGAAATTGGTGGAATGATGTGGGTCATGTATGTTGGATGTTTCATGGATGGGAAAAGGGTGTAATGATGTGAGACATGTATGTTGGGTGTTGAATGGATGGGAAATAGGTGTAATGATGTGGGACATGTATGTTGGATGTTTCATGGATGGGAAATGGGTTTAATGATGTGAGACATGTATGTTGGGTGCTGGATGGTTGGGATATGGATGTAATGATGTGGGACATGTATGTTGGATGTTTCATGGATGGGACATGGGCGTAATGATGTGAGACATGTATGTTGGATGTTGCATGGTTGGGAAATAGGTGTAATGATGTGGGACATGTATGTTGGGTATTTCATGGTTGGGAAATAGGTGAAATGATGTGAGACATGTATGTTGGGTGTTGCATGGTTGGGAAATGGGTGTAATGATGTGGGACATGTATGTTGGATGTTTCATGGATGGGAAATGGTTGTAATGATGTGAGACATGTATGTTGGGTGTTGTATGGTAGGGACATAGCTGTAATGATGTGGGACATGTATGTTGGTTGTTGTATGGTTGGGAAATTTGTGTAATGATGTGGGACATGTATATTCGATGTTGAATAGATGGGAAATGGTGTAATGATGTTGGACAAGTATTTTGGGTGTTGCATGGATGGGAAATTGGTGTAATGATGTGGGACATGTATGTTGTGTGGTGCATGGCAGGGAAATGGGTGTAATGATGTGGGACATCTATGTTGGGTGTTGCATCGATGAGAAATGTGTGTAATGATTTGAGACATGTATGTTGGGTGTTGGAAGGATGAAAAATGTGTGTAATGATGTTAGACATTTTTGTTGGGTGTTGCATGGATGGGAAATAGGTGTAATGATGTGTTACATGTATGTTGGGTGTAGCATGGATGGAAAATGTATGTTGGGTGTTGTATGGATGGGAAAACGGTGTAATGATGTGGGACATGTATGTTGGTAGTTGTATTGATGGGAAATGGATGTAATGATGTGGGACATGTATGTTGGATGTTTTATTAATGGGTAATGTATGCAGTGATGTGGGATATATTTGTTGGGTGTTGAATGGCTGGGAAATGGGTGTAATGAGGTGGACATGTATGTTCGGTGTTGTATGGATTGGAAATGTGTGTAATGATGTTGGACATGTGTGTTGTATGATGCAAGGATGGAAAATGGGTATAATGATGAGGGACATGAATGTTGAATTTGCATAAAAGGAAAATGGGTGTAATGATGTGGGACATGCATGTTGAATGTTGCATGGATGGGAAATGAGTGTAATGATTTGAGACTTGTATGTTGGGTGTTGTATGGATTAGGTATGTGTGTAATGATGTGGGACATGTACGTTGGAATTTGCATGGATGGGAATCGGGAGTAATGATGTGGGACATGTATGTTGAATTTGCATAAATGGGAAATGGGTGTAATGATGTGAGACATGTATGTTGGGTGTTGTATGGATTGCATATGTGTGTTATGATGTGTGACATGCATATTGGATGTTGCATGGATGGGAAATAGGTGTAATGATGTGAGACATGTATGTTGGGTGTTGTATGGATGGGAAATAGGTGTAATGATGTGGGACATGTATGTTGGATGTTTCATGGATGGGAAATGGGTTTAATGATGTGAGACATGTATGTTGGGTGCTGTATGTTTGGGATATGGGTGTAATGATGTGGGACATGTATGTTGGATGTTTCATGGATGGGAAATGGGTGTAATGATGTGAGACATGTATGTTGGATGTTGCATGGTTGGGAAATAGGTGTAATGATGTGGGACATGTATGTTGGGTATTTCATGGTTGGGAAATAGGTGAAATGATGTGAGACATGTATGTTGGGTGTAGCATGGTTGGGAAATGGGTGTAATGATGTGGGACATGTATGTTGGATGTTTCATGGATGGGAAATGGTTGTAATGATGTGAGAGTTGTATGTTGGGTGTTGCATGGTAGGGACACAGGTGTAATGATGTGGGACATGTATGTTGGTTGTTGTATGGTTGGGAAATTTGTGTAATGATGTGGGACATGTATATTCGATTTTGAATAGATGGGAAATTGGTGTAATGATGTGGGACATGTATGTTGGGTGTTGCATGGCAGGGAAATGGGTGTAATGATTTGGGACATCTATATTGGGTGTTGCATGGATGACAAATGTGTGTAATGATGTGAGACATGTATGTTGGGTGTTGCACGGAAGGGAAATTGGTGTAAAAATTTAGGACATGTATGTTGGGTGTTGGAAGGATGAAAAATGTGTGTAATGATGTTAGACATTTTTGTTGGGTGTTGCATGGATGGAAAATAGGTGTAATGGTGTGTGACATGTATGTTGGGTGTTGCATGGATGGAAAATGTATGTTGGGTGTTGTATGGATGGGAAAAGGGTGTAATGATGTGGGACATGTATGTCGGTAGTTGTATTAATGGGAAATGGGTGTAATGATGTGGGACATGTATGTTGGATGTTTTATTAATGGGTAATGTATGCAGTGATGTGGGATATATTTGTTGGGTGTTGAATGGCTGGGAAATGGGTGTAATGAGGTGGACATGTATGTTGGGTGTTGTATGGATTGGAAATGTGTGTAATGATGTTGGACATGTGTGTTGTATGATGCAAGGATGGGAAATGGGTATAATGATGTGGGACATGTATGTTGCATTTACATAAATGGAAAATGGGTGTAATGATGTGGGGCATGCATGTTGAATGTTGCATGGATGGGAAATAAGTGTAATGATTTGAGACATGTATGTTGGGTGTTGTATGGATTAGATATGTGTGTAATGATGTGAGACATGTACGTTGGATTTTGCATGGATGGGAATTGGGTGTAATGATGTGGGACATGTATGTTGAATTTGCATAAATGGGAAATGGGTGTAATGATGTGAGACATGTATGTTGGGTGTTGTATGGATTGCATATGTGTGTAATGATGTGGGACATACATATTGGATGTTGCATGGATGGGAAATGGGTGTAATGATGTGAGACATGTATATTGGGTGTTGTATGGATGCAAAATAGGTGGAATGATGTGGGACAAGTATGTTGGATGTTTCATGGATGGGAAATGGGTGTAATGATGTGAGACATGTATGTTGGGTGTTGCATGGTTGGGAAATGGGTATAATGATGTGGGACATGTATGTTGGATGTTTCATGGATGGGAGATGGGTGTAATGATGTGAGACATGTATGTTGGGTGTTGCATGGATGGCAAATTGGTGTAATAATGTTGGACATGTATGTAGTTGTTGCATGGATGAGAAATGTGTGTAATGATGTGAGACATGTATGTTGGGTGTTGCATGGATGGGAAATTGATGTCATGATGTTGGACATGTATGTTGGGTGTTGCATGGATGAGAAATGTGGGTAATTATGTGAGACATGTATGTTGGGTGTTGCATGGATGGGAAATTGGTGTAATGATGTGGGACATGAATGTTGGGTGTTGCATGGTTGGGAAATAGGTGTAATGATGTGAGACATGTATGTTGGGTGTTGCATGGTTGGGAAATAGGTGTAATGATGTGGGACATGTATGTTGGGTGTTCCATAGATGGGAAATAGGTGTAATTATTTTGGACATGTATGTTGGGTGTTGCATGGGTGGAAAATTGGTGTAATGATGTGGGACATGTATGTTGGGCGTTGCATGGCTGGGAAATGGGTGTAATGATGTTGGACATGTATGTTGCATATTTGCATGGATGGGAAATTGGTGTAATGATGGGGGACATGTATGTTGGGTGTTGCATGGCTGTGAAATCGGTGTAGTGATGTGTGACATGTATGTTGGGTGTTGCATGGATGAGAAATGTATGTAATGATGTGAGACATGTATGTTGGGTGTTCCATGTATGGGAAATTGATGTAATGATGGTGGACATGTATGTTGGGTGTTGCATGGATGGGAAATTGGTGTAATGATGTGGGACATGTATGTTGGGTGTTGCATGAATGATAAATGTGTGTAATGATGTGAGCCATGTAGGTTTGGTGTTGCATGGTTGGGAAATAGGTGCAATGACGTGTGACATGTATGTTGGATGTTGCATGGATGGAAATTGGTGTAATGATGTGAGACATGTATGTTGGGTGTTGCATGATTGGGAAATGGGTGTAATGATGTGGGTCATGTATGTTGGATGTTTCATGGATGGGAAATGGGTGTAATGATGTGAGACATGTATGTTGGGTGTTGTATGGATGGGAAATAGGTGTAATGATGTGGGACATGTATGTTGGATGTTTCATGGATGGGAAATGGGTTTAATGATGTGAGACATGTATGTTGGGTGCTGGATGGTTGGGATATGGGTGTAATGATGTGGGACATGTATGTTGGATGTTTAACGGATGGGAAATGGGTGTAATGATGTGAGACATGTATGTTGGATGTTGCATGGTTGGGAAATAGGTGTAATGATGTGGGACATGTATGTTGGGAATTTCATGGTTGGGAATTAGGTGAAATGATGTGAGACATGTATGTTGGGTGTTCCATGGTTGGGAAATGGGTGTAATGATGTGGGACATGTATGTTGGATGTTTCATGGATGGGAAATGGTTGTAATGATGTGAGACATGTATGTTGGGTGTTGTATGGTAGGGACATAGGTGTAATGATGTGGGACATGTATGTTGGTTGTTGAATGGTTGGGAAATTTGTGTAATGATGTGGGACATGTATATTCGATGTTGAATAGATGGGAAATGGTGTAATGATGTTGGACAAGTATTTTGGGTGTTGCATGGATGGGAAATTGGTGTAATGATGTGGGACATGTATGTTGGGTGTTGCATGGCAGGGAAATGGGTGTAATGATGTGGGACATCTATGTTGGGTGTTGCATCGATGAGAAATGTGTGTAATGATTTGAGACATGTATGTTGGGTGTTGCACGGATGGGAAATTGGTGTAAAAATTTAGGACATGTATGTTGGGTGTTGGAAGGATGAAAAATGTGTGTAATGATGTTAGACATTTTTGTTGGGTGTTGCATGGATGGGAAATAGGTGTAATGATGTGTTACATGTATGTTGGGTGTAGCATGGATGGAAAATGTATGTTGGGTGTTGTATGGATGGGAAAACGGTGTAATGATGTGGGACATGTATGTTGGTAGTTGTATTGATGGGAAATGGATGTAATGATGTGGGACATGTATGTTGGATGTTTTATTAATGGGTAATGTATGCAGTGATGTGGGATATATTTGTTGGGTGTTGAATGGCTGGGAAATGGGTGTATAGAGGTGGACTTGTATGTTGGGTGTTGTATGGATTAGGTATGTGTGTAATGATGTGGGACATGTACGTTGGAATTTGCATGGATGGGAATTGGGTGTAATGATGTGGGACATGTATGTTGGATGTTGCATGGTTGGGAAATAGGTGTAATGATGTGGGACATGTATGTTGGGTATTTCATGGTTGGGAAATAGGTGAAATGATGTGAGACATGTATGTTGGGTGTTGCATGGTTGGGAAATGGGTGTAATGATGTGGGACATGTATGTTGGATGTTTCATGGATGCGAAATGGTTGTAATGATGTGAGACATGTATGTTGGGTGTTGCATGGTAGGGACATAGGTGTAATGATGTGGGACATGTATGTTGGTTGTTGTATGGTTGGGAAATTTGTGTAATGATGTGGGACATGTATATTCGATGTTGAATAGATGGGAAATGGTGTAATGATGTTGGACAAGTATTTTGGGTGTTGCATGGATGGGAAATTGGTGTAATGATGTGGGACATGTATGTTGGGTGTTGCATGGCAGGGAAATGGGTGTAATGATGTGGGACATCTATGTTGGGTGTTGCATCGATGAGAAATGTGTGTAATGATTTGAGACATGTATGTTGGGTGTTGCACGGATGGGAAATTGGTGTAAAAATTTAGGACATGTATGTTGGGTGTTGGAAGGATGAAAAATGTGTGTAATGATGTTAGACATTTTTGTTGGGTGTTGCATGGATGGGAAATAGGTGTAATGATGTGTTACATGTATGTTGGGTGTAGCATGGATGGAAAATGTATGTTGGGTGTTGTATGGATGGGAAAACGGTGTAATGATGTGGGACATGTATGTTGGTAGTTGTATTGATGGGAAATGGATGTAATGATGTGGGACATGTATGTTGGATGTTTTATTAATGGGTAATGTATGCAGTGATGTGGGATATATTTGTTGGGTGTTGAATGGCTGGGAAATGGGTGTATAGAGGTGGACTTGTATGTTGGGTGTTGTATGGATTAGGTATGTGTGTAATGATGTGGGACATGTACGTTGGAATTTGCATGGATGGGAATTGGGTGTAATGATGTGGGACATGTATGTTGAATTTGCATAAATGGGAAATGGGTGTAATGATGTGAGACATGTATGTTGGGTGTTGTATGGATTGCATATGTGTGTTATGATGTGTGACATGCATATTGGATATTGCATGGATGGGAAATAGGTGTAATGATGTGAGACATGTATGTTGGGTGTTGTAAGGATGAAAAATAGGTGGAATGATGTGGGACATGTATGTTGGATGTTTCATGGATGGGAAATGGGTGTAATGATGTGAGACATGTATGTTGGGTGTTGCATGGTTGGGAAATGGGTATAATGATGTGGGACATGTATGTTGGATGTTTCATGGATGGGAGATGTGTGTAATGATGTGAGACATGTATGTTGGGTGCTGCATGGTTGGGAGTTAGGTGTAATGATGTGGGACATGTATGTTGCGTGTTGCATGTTTGGGAAATAGGTTTAATGATGTGAGACATGTATGTTGGGATTTGCATAGTTGGGAAATTGGGGTAATGATGTGGGACATGTATGTTGGATGTTGTATTAATGTGTAATGCGTGCAATAATGTGGGACATGTATGTTGGTTGTTGCATGTATATGAAATGTGTGTACTGATGTAGGAAATGTATGATGGATGTTGCATGGATGGGAAATGGGTGTAATGATGTGAGACATATATGTTGTGAGTTGCATTGATTGTATATGTGTGTAATGATGTGGGACATGCATGTTGGAAGTTGCTTGGATGGGAAATGGGTGTAATGATGTGAGACATGTATGTTGGGTGTTGAATGGATGGGAAATAGGTGTAATGATGTGTGACATGTATGTTGGATGTTTCGTGGAAGGAAAATGGGTGTAATGATGTGAGACATGTATGTTGGGTGTTGCATGTATGGGAAATTGATGTAATAATGTTGGACATGTATGTTTGGTGTTGCATGGATGAGAAATGTGTGTAATGATGTGAGACATGTATGTTGGGTGTTGCATGGATGGAAAATTGGTGTAATGATGTGGGACATGTATTTTGGGTGTTGCATGAATGATAAATGTGGGTAATGATGTGAGACATGTAGGTTCGGTGTTGCATGGTTGGGAAATAGATGTAATGACGTGTGACATGTATGTTGGATGTTGCATGGATGGAAATTGGTGTAATGATGTGAGACATGTATGTTGGGTGTTGCATGATTGGGAAATGGGTGTAATGATGTGGGACATGTATGTTGGATGTTTCATGGATGGGAAATGGTTGTAATGATGTGAGACATGTATGTTGGGTGTTGTATGGATGCGAAATAGGTGGAATGATGTGGGTCATGTATGTTGGATGTTTCATGGATGGGAAAAGGGTGTAATGATGTGAGACATGTATGTTGGGTGTTGAATGGATGGGAAATAGGTGTAATGATGTGGGACATGTATGTTGGATGTTTCATGGATGGGAACTGGGTTTAATGATGTGAGACATGTCTGTTGGGTGCTGGATGGTTGGGATATGGATGTAATGATGTGGGACATGTATGTTGGATGTTTCATGGATGGGACATGGGCGTAATGATGTGAGACATGTATGTTGGATGTTGTATGGTTGGGAAATAGGTGTAATGATGTGGGACATGTATGTTGGGTATTTCATGGTTGGGAAATAGGTGAAATGATGTGAGACATGTATGTTGGGTGTTGCATGGTTGGGAAATGGGTGTAATGATGTGGGACATGTATGTTGGATGTTTCATGGATGGGAAATGGTTGTAATGATGTGAGACATGTATGTTGGGTGTTGTATGGTAGGGACATAGGTGTAATGATGTGGGACATGTATGTTGGTTGTTGTATGGTTGGGACATGGGCGTAATGATGTGAGACATGTATATTCGATGTTGAATAGATGGGAAATGGTGTAATGATGTTGGACAAGTATTTTGGGTGTTGCATGGATGGGAAATTGGTGTAATGATGTGGGACATGTATGTTGGGTGTTGCATGGCAGGGAAATGGGTGTAATGATGTGGGACATCTATGTTGGGTGTTGCATCGATGAGAAATGTGTGTAATGATTTGAGACATGTATGTTGGGTGTTGCACGAATGGGAAATTGGTGTAAAAATTTAGGACATGTATGTTGAGTGTTGGAAGGATGAAAAATGTGTGTAATGATGTTAGACATTTTTGTTGGGTGTTGCATGGATGGGTAATAGGTGTAATGATGTGTTACATGTATGTGGGGTGTAGCATGGATGGAAAATGTATGTTGGGTGTTGTATGGATGGGAAAAGGGTGTAATGATGTTGGACATGTATGTTGGATGTTTTATTAATGGGTAATGTATGCAGTGATGTGGGATATATTTGTTGGGTGTTGAATGGCTGGGAAATGGGTGTAATGAGGTGGACATGTATGTTGGGTGTTGTATGGATTGGAAATGTGTGTAATGATGTTGGACATGTGTGTTGTATGATGCAAGGATGGGAAATGGGTATAATGATGAGGGACATGAATGTTGAATTTGCATAAAAGGAAAATGGGTGTAATGATGTGGGACATGCATGTTGAATGTTGCATGGATGGGAAATGAGTGTAATGATTTGAGACTTGTATGTTGGGTGTTGTATGGATTAGGTATGTGTGTAATGATGTGGGACATGTACGTTGGAATTTGCATGGATGGGAATTGGGTGTAATGATGTGGGACATGTATGTTGAATTTGCATAAATGGGAAATGGGTGTAATGATGTGAGACATGTATGTTGGGTGTTGTATGGATTGCATATGTGTGTTATGATGTGTGACATGCATATTGGATGTTGCATGGATGGGAAATAGGTGTAATGATCTGAGACATGTATGTTGGGTGTTGTAAGGATGTGAAATAGGTGGAATGATGTGGGACATGTATGTTGGATGTTTCATGGATGGGAAATGGGTGTAATGATGTGAGACATGTATGTTGGGTGTTGCATGGTTGGGAAATGTGTATAATGATGTGGGACATGTATGTTGGATGTTTCATGGATGGGAGATGTGTGTAATGATGTGAGACATGTATGTTGGGTGTTGCATGGTTGGGAGTTAGGTGTAATGATGTGGGACATGTATGTTGCGTGTTGCATGTTTGGGAAATAGGTTTAATGATGTGAGACATGTATGTTGGGATTTGCATAGTTGGGAAATTGGGGTAATGATGTGGGACATGTATGTTGGATGTTGTATTAATGTGTAATGCGTGCAATAATGTGGGACATGTATGTTGGTTGTTGCATGTATATGAAATGTGTGTACTGATGTAGGAAATGTATGATGGATGTTGCATGGATGGGAAATGGGTGTAATGATGTGAGACATATATGTTGTGAGTTGCATGGATTGTATATGTGTGTAATGATGTGGGACATGCATGTTGGAAGTTGCTTGGATGGGAAATGGGTGTAATGATGTGAGACATGTATGTTGGGTGTTGAATGGATGGGAAATAGGTGTAATGATGTGTGACATGTATGTTGGATGTTTCGTGGAAGGAAAATGGGTGTAATGATGTGAGACATGTATGTTGGGTGTTGCATGTATGGGAAATTGATGTAATAATGTTGGACATGTATGTTTGGTGTTGCATGGATGAGAAATGTGTGTAATGATGTGAGACATGTATGTTGGGTGTTGCATGGATGGAAAATTGGTGTAATGATGTGGGACATGTATTTTGGGTGTTGTATGAATGATAAATGTGGGTAATGATGTGAGACATGTAGGTTCGGTGTTGCATGGTTGGGAAATAGATGTAATGACGTGTGACATGTATGTTGGATGTTGCATGGATGGAAATTGGTGTAATGATGTGAGACATGTATGTTGGGTGTTGCATGATTGGGAAATGGGTGTAATGATGTGGGACATGTATGTTGGATGTTTCATGGATGGGAAATGGTTGTAATGATGTTAGACATGTATGTTGGGTGTTGTATGGATGCGAAATAGGTGGAATGATGTGGGTCATGTATGTTGGATGTTTCATGGATGGGAAAAGGGTGTAATGATGTGAGACATGTATGTTGGGTGTTGAATGGATGGGAAATAGGTGTAATGATGTGGGACATGTATGTTGGATGTTTCATGGATGGGAAATGGGTTTAATGATGTGAGACATGTATGTTGGGTGCTGGATGGTTGGGATATGGATGTAATGATGTGGGACATGTATGTTGGATGTTTCATGGATGGGACATGGGCGTAATGATGTGAGACATGTATGTTGGATGTTGCATGGTTGGGAAATAGGTGTAATGATGTGGGACATGTATGGTGGGTATTTCATGGTTGGGAAATAGGTGAAATTATGTGAGACATGTATGTTGGGTGTTGCATGGTTGGGAAATGGGTGTAATGATGTGGGACATGTATGTTGGATGTTTCATGGATGCGAAATGGTTGTAATGATGTGAGACATGTATGTTGGGTGTTGCATGGTAGGGACATAGGTGTAATGATGTGGGACATGTATGTTGGTTGTTGTATGGTTGGGAAATTTGTGTAATGATGTGGGACATGTATATTCGATGTTGAATAGATGGGAAATGGTGTAATGATGTTGGACAAGTATGTTGGGTGTTGCATGGATGGGAAATTGGTGTAATGATGTGGGACATGTATGTTGGGTGTTGCATGGCAGGGAAATGGGTGTAATGATGTGGGACATCTATGTTGGGTGTTGCATGGATGAGAAATGTGTGTAATGATGTGAGACATGTATGTTGGGTGTTGCACGGATGGGAAATTGGTGTAAAAATTTAGGACATCTATGTTGGGTGTTGGAAGGATGAAAAATGTGTGTAATGATGTTAGACATTTTTGTTAGGAGTTGCATGGATGGGAAATAAGTGTAATGATGTGTGACATGTATGTTGGGTGTTGCATGGATGGAAAATGTATGTTGGGTGTTGTATGGATGGGAAAAGGGTGTAATGATGTGGGACATGTATGTCGGTAGTTGTATTGATGGGAAATGGGTGTAATGATGTGGGACATGTATGTTGGATGTTTTATTAATGGGTAATGTATGCAGTGATGTGGGATATATTTGTTGGGTGTTGAATGGCTGGGAAATGGGTGTAATGAAGTGGACATGTATGTTGGGTGTTGTATGGATTGGAAATGTGTGTAATGATGTTGGACATGTGTGTTGTATGATGCAAGGATGGGAAATGGGTATAATGATGTGGGACATGTATGTTGAATTTGCATAAATGGAAAATGGGTGTAATGATGTGGGACATGCATGTTGAATGTTGCATGGATGGGAAATGAGTGTAATGATTTGAGACATGTATGTTGGGTGTTGTATGGATTAGATATGTGTGTAATGATGTGGGACATGTACGTTGGATTTTGCATGGATGGGAATTGGGTGTAATGATGTGGGACATGTATGTTGAATTTGCATAAATCGGAAATGGGTGTAATGATATGAGACATGTATGTTGGATGTTGTATGGATTGCATATGTGTGTAATGATGTGGGACATGCATATTGGATGTTGCATGGATGGGAAATGGGTGTAATGATGTGAGACATGTATGTTGGGTGTTGTATGGATGCGAAATAGGTGGAATGATGTGGGACATGTATGTTGGATGTTTCATGGATGGGAAAAGGGTGTAATGATGTGAGACATGTATGTTGGGTGTTGCATGGTTGGGAAATGGGTATAATGATGTGGGACATGTATGTTGGATGTTTCATGGATGGGAAAAGGGTGTAATGATGTGAGACATGTATGTTGCGTGTTGCATGTTTGGGAAATAGGTTTAATGATGTGAGACATGTATGTTGGGATTTTCATAGTTGGGAAATTGGTGTAATGATGTGGGACATGTATGTTGGATGTTGTATTAATGTGTAATGCGTGCAATAATGTGGGACATGTATGTTGGTTGTTGCATGTATATGAAATGTGTGTACAGATGTAGGAAATGTATGATGGATGTTGCATGGATGGGAAATGGGTGTAATGATGTGAGACATGTATGTTGTGAGTTGCATTGATTGTATATGTGTGTAATGATGTGGTACATGCATATTGGAAGTTGCATGGATGGGAAATGGGTGTAATGATGTGAGACATGTATGTTGGGTGTTGAATGGATGGGATATAGGTGTAATGATGTGTGACATGTATGTTGGATGTTTCGTGGATGGGAAATAGGTGTAATGATGTCAGTCATGTATCTTGGGTGTTGCATGGTTGGGAATTATGTGTAATGATGTGGGACATGTATGTTGGGTGTTACATGTTTGGAAAGTAGGTTTAATGATAGGAGACATGTATGTTGGGTGTTGCATGGTTGGAAAATGGGTGTAATGATGTGGGACATGTATGTTGGATGTTGTATTAATGTGTAATGTGTTTAATGATGTGGGACATGTATGTTGGTTGTTGCATGGATGGGCAATGGGTGTAATGATGTGGGACATGTATGTTGGATGTTGTCATAATGTTCAATGTGTGTAATAATGTGGGACATGTATATTGGTTGTTGCATGGATGGGAAATGGGTGTAATGATGTGGGACATGTATGATGGATGTTGTGTGTATGGGTAATGTGTGTAATGATGTGGTACATGTATGTTGGTTGTTGCATAGATGGGAAATGGGTGTAATTATGTGGGACATGTATGTTGGTTGTTGCATGGATGGGAAATGGGTGTAATGATGTGGGACATGTATGTTGGATGTTGTATTAATGGGTAATGTGTGTAATGATGTGGGACATGTATGTTGGGTGTTGTATGGAAGGGAAAAGGGTGTAATGATGTAGGACATGTATGTCTGTAGTTGTATTGATGGGATATGATGTAATGATGTGGGACATGTATGTTGGATGTTTTATTAATTACTAATGTGTGTAATAATGTGGGACATGTCTGTTGTGTGTTGTATGGCTTGGATATGTGTGTAATGATGTGGGACATATATGTTGGATGTTGCATGGATGACAAATGTGTATAATTTAAGTGAGACATGTATGTTCTTTGTTGCATGGGTGGGAAATGTGTGTAATGATGTGGGAAATGTAATTTGGATGTTTATGGATGGGTAGGCGGTGTAATGATGTGGGAAATGTATATTGGCTGTTGCATTGATGGGAAATGGGTGTAATGATGTGAGACATGTATGTTGTGTGTTGTATGGATTGGATATGTGTGTAATGATGTGGGACATTCACGTTGGATGTTGCATGGATGCGATATGGGTGTAATGATGTGAGACATATATGTTGGATGTTTCATGGATGAGAAATGGGTGTAATGATGTATGACATGTATATTGGGTGTTGCATGGTTGGGATATGGGTGTAATGATGTTGGACATGTATGTTGGATGTTTCATTGATGGGAAATGGGTGTAATGATGTGAGACATGTATGTTTTGTGTTGCATGGTTGGGAAATAGGTGTAATGATGTGGGACATGTATGCTGGGTGTTGCATGGTTGGGATATGGGTGTAGTGATGAGGGACATGATTATTGGATGTTTCATGGATGGGAAATGTGTGTAATGATGTGAGACATGTATGTTGGGTGTTGCATGGTTGGGAAATGGGTGTAATGATGTGGAACAAGTGTGATGGGTGTTGCATGGTTGGGAAATAGGTGTAATGATGTGAGACATGTATGTTGGGTGTTGCATCGTTGGGACATAGTTGTAATGATGTGGGACAAGTATGTTGGGTGTTGCATGGATAGGAAATTGGTGTAATTATGCTGGACATTTATGATGGGTGTTGCATGGATGAAAAATTGGTGTAATGATGTGGGACATGTATGTTGGGCATTGCATGGCCAGGAAATGGGTGTAATGATGTTGGACATGTATGTTGCATATTTGCAAGGAAGGAAAATTGGTGTAATGATGTGGCACATGTATGTTGGGTGTTGCATGGCTGGGAAATGGGTGTAATGATGTGGGACATGTATGTTGGGTGTTGCATGGATGGGAAATTGGTGTAAAGATGTAGGACATGTATGTTGGTTGTTGCATGGATGAGAAATGTGTGTAATGATGTGAGACATATATGTTGGGTGTAGCATGGATGGGAAATTGGTGTAATGATGTTGGACATGTATGTTGGGTGTTGCATGGATGAGAAATGTGTGTAATGATGTGAGACATGCATGTTGGGTGTTGCATGGATGGGAATTTGGTGGAATGGTGTGGGACATGTATGTTGGGTGTTGCATGAATGAGAAATGTGTGTAATGATGTGAGACATGTATGTTGGGTGTTGCATGGATGGAAAATTGGTGTAATGATATGGGACATGTATGTTGGGCTTTGCATGGCTGGGAAATGGGTGTAATGATGTTGGACATGTATGTTGCATATTTGCATGGATGGGAAATTGGTGTAATGATGCGGGACATGTATGTTGGGTGTTGCATGGATGTGAAATCGGTGTAGTGAGTTGTGATGTATGTTGGGTGTTGCATGGATGAGAAATGTGTGTAATAATGTGAGACATGTATGTTGGGTGTTGCATGGATGGGAAGTTGGTGTAAAGATGTAGGACATGTATGCTGAGTGTTGCATGGATGAGAAATGTGTGTAATGATGTTAGACATGTATGTTGGGTGTTGCATGGATGGCAATTAGGTGTAATGATGTTGGACATGTATGTTGGGTGTTGCATGGATGAGAAATGTGTGTAATGATGTGAGACATGTATGTTGGGTGTTGCATGGATGGGAAATTGGTGTAATGATGTGGTACATGTATGTTGGGTGTTGCATGAATGATAAATGTGTGTAATGAGAAGAGACATGTATGTTCGGTGTTGCATGGTTGGGAAATAGGTGTAATGACGAGTGACATGTATGTTGGATGTTGCATGGATGGAAATTGGTGTAATGATGTGAGACATGTATGTTGGGTGTTGCATGATTGGGAAATGGGTGTAATGATGTAGGTCATGTATGTTGGATGTTTCATGGATGGGAAATGGGTGTAATGATGTGAGACATGTATGTTGGGTGTTGTATGGATGGGAAATAGGTGTAATGATGTGGGACATGTATGTTGGATGTTTCATGGATGGGAAATGGGTTTAATGATGTGAGACATGTATGTTGGGTGCTGTATGGTTGGGATATGGGTGTAATGATGTGGGACATGTATGTTGGATGTTTCATGGATGGGAAATGGGTGTAATGATGTGAGACATGTATGTTGGATGTTGCATGGTTGGGAAATAGGTGTAATGATGTGGGACATGTATGTTGGGTATTTCATGGTTGGGAAATAGGTGAAATGATGTGAGAAATGTATGTTGGGTGTTGCATGGTTGGGAAATGGGTGTAATGATGTGGGACATGTATGTTGGATGTTTCATGGATGGGAAATGGTTGTAATGATGTGAGAGTTGTATGTTGGGTGTTGCATGGTAGAGACACAGGTGTAATGATGTGGGACATGTATGTTGGTTGTTGTATGGTTGGGAAATTTGTGTAATGATGTGGGACATGTATATTCGATTTTGAATAGATGGGAAATTGGTGTAATGATGTGGGACATGTATGTTGGGTGTTGCATGGCAGGGAAATGGGTGTAATGATGTGGGACATCTATATTGGGTGTTGCATGGATGACAAATGTGTGTAATGATGTGAGACATGTATGTTGGGTGTTGCACGGAAGGGAAATTGGTGTAAAAATTTAGGACATGTATGTTGGGTGTTGGAAGGATGAAAAATGTGTGTAATGATGTTAGACATTTTTGTTGGGTGTTGCATGGATGGGAAATAGGTGTAATGGTGTGTGACATGTATGTTGGGTGTTGCATGGATGGAAAATGTATGTTGGGTGTTGTATGGATGGGAAAAGGGTGTAATGATGTGTGACATGTATGTCGGTAGTTGTATTGATGGGAAATGGGTGTAATGATGTGGGACATGTATGTTGGATGTTTTATTAATGGGTAATGTATGCAGTGATGTGGGATATATTTGTTGGGTGTTGAATGGCTGGGAAATGGGTGTAATGAGGTGGACATGTATGTTGGGTGTTGCATGGATGGGAAATTGGTGTAATGATGTGGTACATGTATGTTGGGTGTTGCATGAATGATAAATGTGTGTAATGAGAAGAGACATGTATGTTCGGTGTTGCATGGTTGGGAAATAGGTGTAATGACGAGTGACATGTATGTTGGATGTTGCATGGATGGAAATTGGTGTAATGATGTGAGACATGTATGTTGGGTGTTGCATGATTGGGAAATGGGTGTAATGATGTAGGTCATGTATGTTGGATGTTTCATGGATGGGAAATGGGTGTAATGATGTGACACATGTATGTTGGGTGTTGTATGGATGGGAAATAGGTGTAATGATGTGGGACATGTATGTTGGATGTTTCATGGATGGGAAATGGGTTTAATGATGTGAGACATGTATGTTGGGTGCTGTATGGTTGGGATATGGGTGTAATGATGTGGGACATGTATGTTGGATGTTTCATGGATGGGAAATGGGTGTAATGATGTGAGACATGTATGTTGGATGTTGCATGGTTGGGAAATAGGTGTAATGATGTGGGACATGTATGTTGGGTATTTCATGGTTGGGAAATAGGTGAAATGATGTGAGAAATGTATGTTGGGTGTTGCATGGTTGGGAAATGGGTGTAATGATGTGGGACATGTATGTTGGATGTTTCATGGATGGGAAATGGTTGTAATGATGTGAGAGTTGTATGTTGGGTGTTGCATGGTAGAGACACAGGTGTAATGATGTGGGACATGTATGTTGGTTGTTGTATGGTTGGGAAATTTGTGTAATGATGTGGGACATGTATATTCGATTTTGAATAGATGGGAAATTGGTGTAATGATGTGGGACATGTATGTTGGGTGTTGCATGGCAGGGAAATGGGTGTAATGATGTGGGACATCTATATTGGGTGTTGCATGGATGACAAATGTGTGTAATGATGTGAGACATGTATGTTGGGTGTTGCACGGAAGGGAAATTGGTGTAAAAATTTAGGACATGTATGTTGGGTGTTGGAAGGATGAAAAATGTGTGTAATGATGTTAGACATTTTTGTTGGGTGTTGCATGGATGGGAAATAGGTGTAATGGTGTGTGACATGTATGTTGGGTGTTGCATGGATGGAAAATGTATGTTGGGTGTTGTATGGATGGGAAAAGGGTGTAATGATGTGTGACATGTATGTCGGTAGTTGTATTGATGGGAAATGGGTGTAATGATGTGGGACATGTATGTTGGATGTTTTATTAATGGGTAATGTATGCAGTGATGTGGGATATATTTGTTGGGTGTTGAATGGCTGGGAAATGGGTGTAATGAGGTGGACATGTATGTTGGGTGTTGTATGGATTGGAAATGTGTGTAATGATGTTGGACATGTGTGTTGTATGATGCAAGGATGGGAAATGGGTATAATGATGTGGGACATGAATGTTGCATTTACATAAATGGAAAATGGGTGTAATGATGTGGGGCATGCATGTTGAATGTTGCATGGATGGGAAATGAGTGTAATGATTTGAGACATGTATGTTGGGTGTTGTATGGATTAGATATGTGTGTAATGATGTGAGACATGTACGTTGGATTTTGCATGGATGGGAATTGGGTGTAATGATGTGGGACATGTATGTTGAATTTGCATAAATGGGAAATGGGTGTAATGATGTGAGACATGTATGTTGGGTGTTGTATGGATTGCATATGTGTGTAATGATGTGGGACATGCATATTGGATGTTGCATGGATGGGAAATGGGTGTAATGATGTGAGACATGTATATTGGGTGTTGTATGGATGCGAAATAGGTGGAATGATGTGGGACATGTATGTTGGATGTTTCATGGATGGGAAATGGGTGTAATGATGTGAGACATGTATGTTGGGTGTTGCATGGTTGGGAAATGGGTATAATGATGTGGGACATGTATGTTGGATGTTTCATGGATGGGAGATGGGTGTAATGATGTGAGACATGTATGTTGGGTGTTGCATGGTTGGAAGTTAGGTGTAATGATGTGGGACATGTATGTTGCGTGTTGCATGTTTGGGAAATAGGTTTAATGATGTGAGACATGTATGTTGGGATTTGCATAGTTGGGAAATTGGTGTAATGATGTGGGACATGTATGTTGGATGTTGTATTAATGTGTAATGCGTGCAATAATGTGGGACATGTATGTTGGTTGCTGCATGTATATGAAATGTCTGTACTAATGTAGGAAATGTATGATGGATGTTGCATGAATGGGAAATGGGTGTAATGATGTGAGACATGCATGTTGGAAGTTGCATGGATGGGAAATGGGTGTAATGATGTGAGACATGTATGTTGGGTGTTGAATGGATGGGAAATAGGTGTAATGATGTGTGACATGTATGTTGGATGTTTCGTGGATGGGAAATGGGTGTAATGATGTGAGAAATGTATCTTGGGTGTTGCATGGTTGGGAATTAGGTGTAATGATGTGGGACATGTATGTTGGGTGTTACATGTTTGGAAAGTAGGTTTAATGATGGGAGACATGTATGTTGGGTGTTGCATGGTTGGAAAATGGGTGTAATGATGTGGGACATGTATGTTGAATGTTGTATTAATGTGTAATGTGTTTAATGATGTGGGACATGTATGTTGGTTGTTGCATGGATGGGCAATGGGTGTAATGATGTGGGACATGTATGTTGGATGTTGTCATAATGTTCAATGTGTGTAATAATGTGGGACATGTATATTGGTTGTTGCATGGATGGGAAATGGGTGTAATGATGTGGGACATGTATGATGGATGTTGCGTGGATGGGTAATGTGTGTAATGATGTGGGACATGTATGTTGGTTGTTGCATAGATGGGAAATGGGTGTAATTATGTGGGACATGCATGTTGATTGTTGCATGGATGGGAAATGGCTTTAATGATGTGGGGCATGTATGTTGGATGTTGTAGTAATGTGTAATGTGTGTAATGATGTGGGACATGTATGTTGTTTGTTGCATGGATGGGAAATGGGTATAATGATGTGGGACATGTATGTTGGATGTTGTATTAATGTTTAATGTGTGTAATAATGTGGGACATGAATATTGGTTGTTGCATCGATGGGAAATGGGTGTAATGATGTGGGACATGTATGATGGATGTTGTGTGTATGGGTAATGTGTGTAATGATGTGGTACATGTATGTTGGTTGTTGCATAGAAGGGAAATGGGTGTAATTATGTGGGACATGTATGTTGGTTGTTGCATGGATGGGAAATGGGTGTAATGATGTGGGACATGTATGTTGGATGTTGTATTAATGGGTAATGTGTGTAATGATGTGGGACATGTATGTTGGGTGTTGTATGGCAGGGAAAAGGGTGTAATGATGTAGGACATGTATGTCTGTAGTTGTATTGATGGGATATGGATGTAATGATGTGGGACAAGTATGTTGGATGTTTTATTCATTAATAATGTGTGTAATAATGTGGGACATGTCTGTTGTGTGTTGTATGGCTTGGATATGTGTGTAATGATGTGGGACATATATTTTGGATGTTGCATGGATGAGAAATGTGTATAATTTAAGTGAGACATGTATGTTCTTTGTTGCATGGGTGGGAAACGTGTGTAATGATGTGGGAAATGTATGTTGGATGTTTCATGGATGGGTAGTCGGTGTAATGATGTGGGACATGTATATTGGCTGTTGCATTGATGGGAAATGGGTGTAATGATGTGAGACATGTATGTTGTGTGTTGTATGGATTGGATATGTGTGTAATGATGTGGGACATTCACGTTGGATGTTGCATGGATGGGATATGGGTGTAAAGATGTGAGACATGTATGTTGGGTGTTGAATGGATGGGAAATAGGTGTAATGATGTGGGACATGTATGTTGGATGTTTCATGGTTGAGAAATGGGTGTAATGATGTGAGACATGTATATTGGGTGTTGCATGGTTGGGATATGGGTGTAATGATTTTGGACATGTATGATGAATGTTTCATTGATGGGAAATGGGTGTAATGATGTGAGACATGTATGTTTTGTGTTGCTTGGCTGGGAAATAGGTGTAATGATGTGGGACATGTATGTTGGGTGTTGCATGAATGAGAAATGTGTGTAATTATGTGAGACATGTAGGTTGGGTGTTGCATGGTTGGGAAATAGGTGTTATGATGTGTGACATGTATGTTGAATGTTGCATGGATGGAAATTGGTGTAATGATGTGAGACATGTATGTTGGGTGTTGCATGGATGGGAAATTGGTGTAAAGATGTAGGACATGTACGTTGGTTGTTGCATGGATGAGAAATGTGTGTAATGATGTGAGACATGTATGTTGGGTGTAGCAAGGATGGGAAATTGGTGTAATGATGTTGGACATGTATGTTGGGTGTTGCATGGATGAGAAATGTGTGTAATGAAGTGAGACATGTATGTTGGGTGTTTCATGGATGAGAATTTGGTGTAATGATGAGGGACATGATTATTGGATGTTTCATGGATGGGAAATGTGTATAATGATGTGAGACATGTATGTTGGGTGTTGCATGGTGGGGAAATGAGTGTAATGAAGTGGAACAAGTATGATGGGTGTTGCATGGTTGGGAAATAGGTATAATGATGTGAGACATGTATGTTGGGTGTTGCATCATTGGGAAATAGTTGTAATGATGTGGGACATGTATGTTGGGTGTTGCATGGATGGGAAATTGGTGTAATTATGCTGGACATTTATGATGGGTGTTGCATGGATGGAAAATTGGTGTAATGATGTGGGACATGTATGTTGGGTGTTGCATGGCTGGGAAATCGGTGTAATGATGTTGGACATGTATGTTCCATATTTGCATGGATGGAAAATTGGAGTAATGATGTGGCACATGTATGTTGGGTGTTGCATGGCTGGGAAATGGGTGTAATGATGTGGGACATGTATGTTGCATATTTGTATGGATGGAAAATTGGTGTAATGATGTGGCACATGTATGTTGGGTGTTGCATGGCTGGGAAATGGGTGTAATGATGTGGGACATGTATGTTGGGTGTTGCATGGATGGGAAATTGGTGTAAAGATGTAGGACATGTATGCTGGTTGTTGCATGGATGAGAAATGAGTGTAATGATGTGAGACATGTATGTTGGGTGTAGCATGGATGGGAAATGTGTGTAATGATGTGAGACATGTATGTTTGGTGTTGCATGGATGGGAATTTGGTGTAATGATGTGGGACATGTATGTTGGGTGTTGCATGAATGAGAAATGTGTGTAATGATGTGAGACATGTAGGTTGGGTGTTGCATGGTTGGGAAATAGGTGTAATGATGTGTGACATGTATGTTGGATGTTGCATGGATGGAAATTGGTGTAATGATGTGAGACATGTATGTTGGGTGTTGCATGGTTGGGAAATAGGTGTACTGATGTGGGACATGTATGTTGGATATTTCATGGATGGGAAATGGGTGTAATGATGTGAGACAAGTATGTTGGGTGTTGCATGGTTGGGATATGGGTGTAATGATGTTGGACATGTATGTTGGATGTTTCATGGATGGGAAATGGGTGTAATGATGTGAGACATGTATGTTGGGAGTTGCATGGTTGGGCAATAGGTGTAATGATGTGGGACATGTATGTTGTGTGTTGCATGGTTGGGAAATAGGTATAATGATGTGAGACATGTATGTTGGGTGTTGCATGGTTTGGAAATTGGTGTAGTGATGAGAGACTGATTATTTAATGTTTCATGGATTGGAAAAGTGTGTAATGATGTGAGACAAGTATGTTGGGTGTTGCATGGTTGGGAAATGGGTGTAATGATGTGGGACATGTATGATGGGTGTTGCATGGTTGGGAAATAGGTGTAATGATGTGAGGCATGTATGTTGGGTGTTGCATGGCTGGGAAATAGCTGTAATGATGTGGGACATGTTTGTAGGGTTTTGCATGGATGAGAAATTGGTGTAATTATGTTGGACATGTATGTTGGGTGTTGCATGTATGGAAAATTAGTGTAATGATGTGGGACATGTATATTGGGCACTGCATGGCTGGGAAATTCGTGTAATGATGTTGGACATGTATGTTGGATGTTGTTTGGATGGGAAATTGGTGTAATGATTTGGGACGAGTATGTTGGGTGTTGCATGGCTGGGAAATAGGTGTAATGATGTGAGACATGTATGTTGGGTGTTGCATGGATTCGAAATGTGTGTAATGATGTGAGACATGTATGTTGGGTGTTGCATGGATGGGACATTTGTGTAAAGATGTAGGACATGTATTGTGGGTGTTGCATGGATGAGAAATGTGTGTAATGATGTTAGACATGTATGTTGGGTGTTGCATTAATGGGAAATTGGTGTAATGATGTTGGACATGTATGTTGTTTCTTGCATGGATGGGAAATGTGTGTAATGATGTGAGACATGTATGTTGGCTGTTGCATGGATGAGAAATTGGTGTAATGATGTTGGACATGTATGTTGGGTGTTGCATGGATGTGAAATGTGTGTAATGATGTGAGACATGTATGTTGGGTGTTGCATGGATGGGAAATTGGTGTAATGATGTGGGACATGTATGTTGGGTGTTACATGAATGAGAAATGTGTGTAATGATGTGAGACATGTATGTTGGGTGTTGCATGGTTGGGAAATAGGTGTAATGATGTGTGACATGTATGTTGGATGTTGCATGGATTGAAATTGGTGTAATGATGTGAGACATGTATGTTGGGTGTTGCATGGTTGGGAAATGGGTGTATTGATGTGGGACATGTATGTTGGATGTTTCGTGGATGGGAAATGGGTGTAATGATGTGGGACATGTATGTTTAGTGTTTCATGGTTGGGAAATGGGTGTAATGGGTGTAAATGGGTGCAATGATGTTTAGTGTTGCATTGTTGGGAAATGGGTATAATGATGTGGGATGTGTATGTTGGATGTTTCCTGGATGGGAAATGGGTGTAATGATGTGAGACATGTATGTTGGGTGTTGCATGGTTGGGAAATGGGTGTAATGATGTGGGACATGTATGTTGGGCATTGCATGGCTTGGAAATTGGTGTAATGATGTGGGACATGTATGTAGGATGTTTCATGGATGGGAAATAGGTGTAATGATGTGTGACATGTATGTTGGATGTTGCATGGATTGAAATGGGTGTAATGATGTGGGACATGTATGTTGGATGTTTCATGGATGGGAAATGGTTGTAATGATGTGGGTCATGTATGTTGGGTGTTGCACGATTTTGATATGGGTGTAATGATATGGGACATGTATGTTTAGTGTTGCATGGTTGGTAAATGGGTGTAATGATGTGGGATGTGTATGTTGGATGTTTCATGGATGGGAAATGGGTGTAATAATGTGAGACATGTATGTTGGGTGTTGCATGGATGGGAAATTGGTGTAATGATGTTGGACATGTATGTTGGGTGTTGCATGGATGAGAAATATGTGTATGATGTGAGACATGTATGTTGGGTGTTGCATGGATGGGAAATGGTGTAATGATGTGGTACATGTATTTTGGATGTTTCATGGATGGGAAATGGGTGTAATGATGTTGGACATGTATGTTGGGTGTTGCATGGTTGGAAAATTGGTGTAATGAAGTTGGACATGTATGTTGGATGTTGCATGGATGGGAAATGGGTGTAATGATGTGGGACATGTATGTTGGATGTTGCATGGATGGGAAATGGATTTTTTGAACTTTCAGATTGTTTTTTTTTCAAACTTTTCCCAACTTGAATATAAACACTTAAAAATGGCTAAAATTATATTTTAATGTATCTCAAAATCCTGTGGACACTTTTATTTGTAGACATATTTTCAGAAAATACTCTTGCTGGCTATAATATGTCTTCCATTTTTAAATAATTTAAATATGAACTATTTGACACTATATAACAGCCCTCAATAATGTTCTTATGGCCACTAACACCCTACACACTGTCCTGCTTTCTCATCACTAGAGATGAGCAGATCGGTTTTTGAGAAAACCGAACATATCCAAACTTCGAGGTTCTGAGTCAAACCGAGTCCCAGTTCGGAATAACTTTGGAGTTCTGAGCCCTGACGCGGGTTTTCTCGCAATTGGGAACTCAAATTTATAAAGCAAATCTTGCCTGTTTAGGAATTCAGGGCCTGATTCAGAGCCACCCGCTCTGACAGAGTGCTTACTTTCTCACTATAGAATTAATGTGCAATATTGCCGCGATGTCCATCTAAAGTTAAAGAATTATGGGGGCGCTTGGTGAAAATAACCTGCAAAGTTTGTAGTAAAATAACCTGCAATATCCGAAGATAGAGCTAATCGAATTCGGCCCATAGTCGTCATTTAATCCACAAGCAGTAACTGATTTGTCCACATACTTGCTTCTGATAGGAGGAGGAGCTGGGATGCTTCTGTATAAGGTCCCTTTAATATCACCACAGCATACACAAAGCAGCACATAGTATTTCAGGTGATGATTGTGTGATCAGGTGGGAGGCATTGCTATGCCCAACATTGCGATTACCTAAGTGCGGTCAGGAAAGAATGTAATAGGGAGTGGGGAAGGTGCAGTGACATGATGTGAGGAGGGGAATGGAGGCAGCAGGAAGTCACAGACTGGGAGTTATATAGAGGGAGGAGCATGGTCCCCAGCAGCACAGAGTATATCAGGAGATGAGTGATGTGTTAGTGAGGACAGGACTGCATGTGACAGGGGCAGTGACAGGATGTGAGGAGGGGAATGGAGGCAGCAGGAAGCCACAGACTGAGAGTTATATAGTGGGAGGAGCAGGGTCCCCAGCAGCACAGAGTATATCAGGAGATGAGTGATGTGTTAGTGAGGACAGGGCTGCATGTGACAGGGGCAGTGACATGATGTGAAGAGGGAAATGGAGGCAGCAGGAAGCCACAGACAGTTATATAGTGGGAGGAGCAGGGTCCCCCCAGCAGCACAGAGTATATCAGGAGATGAGTGATGTGTTAGTGAGGACAGGGCTGCATGTGACAGGGGCAGTGACAGGATGTGAGGAGGGGAATGGAGGCAGCAGGAAGCCACAGACTGAGAGTTATATAGTGGGAGGAGCAGGGTCCCCAGCAGCACAGAGAATATCAGGAGATGAGTGATGTGTTAGTGAGGACAGGGCTGCATGTGACAGGGGCAGTGACATGATGTGAGGAGGGAAATGGAGGCAGCAGGAAGGCACATACAGAGTTATATAGTGGAAGTAGCAGGTTCCCCAGCAGCACAGAGTATATCAGGAGATGAGTAATGTGTTAGTAAGGGCAGGGCTGCATCATATAACATAATTTATTTCCTAAAAGAACCATGAATCAGAACTGCTACATTGTTATCAGTTTTCTTAACCTGGGCATCCACTATACAATTTTCTGTCAGATATCTGTCCAATCTGGCTGGTTGGAATGAAACCTGGTAATGGAAACACTGGAAACACTGGAAAATAGCCAAAAAATGGTTGTTCAGACAAATTGGTTAAAGCACACAAATGTAACCAATTTGAACACATTTTTTTGTCCTGGTTTCAGTGTTTAAAACCATATGATCGACTGTCATTTGCTCCCATACATTACCAGGTTTTTATTTCAACCAGCCAGATTGTACAGATATCTGACAGAAAATTGTATAGTGAATGCCCAGCTTTACACCAGCATTCACTATGAATTCCCAATCTTCTTCCCAATAAGGTCAATGATCATTATTTCACTTTATGTTAAATGTTACATGCAACTAACTGCACACAGCATACATTGGGCAAAGAAAAGCAGTTTAGCGCCTAGGATTATTAAGTCTTAAACGTCTTTTCCTCTAAAATAAAAATACCCTCTAAGTGTATACTCTGTAAAGTAATAGTGATTACGCCCCTCTCTCTCTCTGTGACATCATTGCTATCACCCATTAAGCAGTGTTATTGGCTGCTGTATAATTACATTCAGTAAATCATTGCCTAGAAAAGAAACATTGCCCAGATTTTGTGTGTAGCTAATTATTAATGTATCAATTCACAGGAAATGATACAGCGACAGCAACAATTGAATAGAACGTTACAGCAAACTTACAATGCACTGCTGCCCCCTGTGGTCACCGCTATGCTCATCTTTCATAAAGTTATGTCTACCTGATCTATTCGCAGGCTAAATTTAATTACGAAAATATTGTGCCATCATTTTTGACAATTTTTGACTAATATATTTATCAATTTGACATAGTGATATTTATGCCCGTCTCTTACCAGAAAATAAACTGCAATGTTTACTTAGCTTGCATTTTACCTCTTCATATATCAGAACAATAGTTAAATAGAGCAAGGCGTCATCATAATAATCTTATTTTTAGTGGCTTCAGTATAAACAACAGTCAGTATATACAGAGCCTCTACAAGAAACTAAGGAGCTCATTCAGACCCACTCGCAAGTTGCAGCAAACGCCTGCGTCCGCTACACCACTCCCCCGTTAACAAGCATCTTCCCCAGTTACCACCCACAAACGGCGCTATCTGTCACTCAAAGCAGCGACCTGATAGTGGCTTACGTGCAAACAAACACAGATCACAAAGACTGGCTTGCGCACGTGCACTGCAAATTTTACGCATGCGCAGACGGGAGGCAATCGCTCAGAGCGAGCGAGCACAACTTAGCGACTGGGTCTGCATCAGGTCCTGAATGCTATAATATTTTTTATTGAATGTATCATGTATAAGATGTATCCTGCTTTAACTCAGCACGATAAGTGCATTATTGCTTATTGCTTTAAATCAGAGGTTCTCAAACTCGGTCCTCAGGACCCCACACAGTTCACGTTTTCCAGGTCACCCAGCAGGTAATTTGAAAGATCCACAGGTGGAGCTAATTATTTCACTTGCGATTCTGTGAGGAGACCTGGAAAACCTGCACTGTTTGCAGAGTTTGAGAACCTGTGCTTTAAACAAATCTTTTTCTTTTCGATCGGTCGATGTTTTGGGGACTGTACATGAGCCGGTACCGCAATGCCCTTGTGCTGAGATCCCACTGCAGCCATTTGGGGGTGAGGTGGGGGTGGCGACGATGTCCGTTTTCCAAAACGAGTGCGTGTCTCCCCCATTTTGTAGGCATCCGGAGGCCAGGGTCTGCGTCTTTTGACGCAGATTTCCTGGCCGTGGCAGAGGAGTTGTGGCAGACATTCTGATGGAGTGTAGACTTACTCAGATGGCCGATGGCTGCCCGATAGTGATCCATTGCAGCGTCTTCGGACACAGTGGCAGAGGGCGTCTCTTGCCTTCAAACGCCTCCAGAGGCATCACCATTTTTTTGCATCGCTGCTGCGTCCAATGCTAATACAGTCCACCTCTGAATCAGACTCTATCTATATTTGATTCATAATATATATTTTTTCTTGCTAGCAATAAACAAAATGATAGAAGATAGATAATACAGTTGCTGTGTTTAGTCATGGAAGTAAGGGCCTGATTAGAGCCGTATGCTCTTGAAGAGCGCTCGCTCTGAATCAGGGCGTTTTGTTTTTTTTGCGGCCTCCTGGCCGCTCGCTGTGCTGTTGGTGACCACCCACAGCTTTTGCGACTGCCCAGGTGATGGTCGCGATGGTCGCGACGAGGCCCTTGTGGTAGGGTCTCGTCCGTCACAACCCCCACAGAGCTTCTTGCTCTAACGGAGCAGGAAGCTCTCCACTGACATCACTGGTGATGTCAGTGGTGCCTCCCACAGACGGCAGGCGTTCCTTTGGGAATGCCTCCGTTTGTGTAGCCACCCGACCCCCCCCGCCTACAAAATGGGGCGAGCTGTCGATCAACATCGACAGCCGCTCCTTCTGTAGTGAGTCCCGGAGCAAGAGAATTTCTCTCTAGCTCCGGGGCTTGCACATGCGCGCGACGTGCGTGTGCAGTACGCCACCATCAACCTGCTTGCGAGCTCCATGCGCTCGCGAGTTGGTCTGAATCAGGCCCTAAGTCCAGCAAAACCTGTTGCTCTGTGCTAGGAGAGGATGAGCTGTTCTGTCTCCTCTATCCTTTCTGAAGAGCTCTGCCTACTAATAGCCCTTTTACACCGGAGTTAAAACCCGGGTTTTTGAAGGGTTAACCCTGGCAGCTCCCTGGTGTAAAAGGGGAGAGAGTTGGATTGCCGGGTCGAGTGACCCGGCAATCCAACCCAGGTAACTAGCAGGGTTTAACACGGGCGCAGCCCGTGAAACCCTGCTGTGAGAACAGCGCACTCCGGGTCACGATGACCTGGAGTGCGCTGCTAGCCGGCCGATTGGTCCGGCTTCAGTGGCGCTTGGAGATGATGTCATCTCCAAGCGACCACTTTCACTCTGCAAAAGCCAGGACTATGCAGACCCGACTGCGGTGTGAGCGGCGCTGACTCAGGAATATCCCGAGTCGGCGCCGGCAAAATTCCGGGTCTGATCCGGATAGGAACTTTGTTCCAACTCCGGGTCAGACCAGGAATTTAGGTGGAAAAGGGGTATAAGAAACAAAAGTATCCAGTGTATAATGCATAACCCCATTATCTGTCACCCATTATACAGTATATAATATATACCGTACAGAGCCACATAAGCCAGTGAGCGGTATACAGATCCAATGGCCAGTATACCATGGAGTGCCCCAGCATCTGAGCCCCATTACTCACCCCCAGTCCCCAGCCACAAATAGCTCCTATTCTCCTACTCTCTTATAATTAGTGACACTATCACTAATTCTAAGCAATAATTACTCTAATTGGCTCTAACTGGTTTATTTTCCTCCATGAAGCTCCACCAGCCAATTTGTGATGATGGAAGGTTAGTGAATCCCAATAAACAGTTGGAGTTCGTAGAAGGTAATCCAAAAATAAAAGACAGTGACAGCAGTACAGGGGGAGATGTATCGAGCTTTGGGGAGAGATAAAATGGAGAAGTTACCCCAAGCTTTGAACTGTCATTTCATAGACTGTGCTAGATAAATGAGAGAAGCTGATTGGTCGATTATCTTTCTCCAAGACTTAATACATCTCCCCCCCAAATAAAGCCTTTCTTCCCCCGGGTTCCCAGACATGGCACAGTAGCATGCCACGGGCAATATCAATGTTGGGGAGGAAGGTTGTTGCATCTTGAGACCAGGGGACAGTCAGACAGATAACACAAGTGTGTAACCACAATATAGTAGCATACAACGGTAACGCAAACCATGACTTGCAAAACAGCAGCTAAGATCCTCAAAAAACAGTCTACCCACATAGGATATAATATAGTTGCCAGCTATCTCCTCTGTGCCCTGTTCTGCCTCTGGTAAGGCCGGGCAGGTCCTCATGTCTTCTATCAGTACAAGCAGCCTTATAAATCACTTAGGGCTCCTAGAAAGAGGGGGAGCCAGTGACTCCAGCCCTGTTTGTTTTAGCAACAACATTCTGGCAGGTCCATTATGTACAGTATGTAAGTAACTACGCGCTCACAATATTACACTGCACACCGGCTCTGAGGTGATGAGCACCAGCCATTTTCATTTGTCACTTTTATTTTTACCATAATCCCTCTGGGCGTCCTTCGCGCATTGAACCTGGAAACAAGTTTAATGGGATCGGGTGACAAATCTGTTACTTCATCGCTATCAAGGTGCTGGAAGCTGAAAGGGAACAGGACAAAGGACAGACACTTGGCAACAAGAAGATTATAAAGTGTGACTACGCTATATATCATTGCGTCACTGTGAGATGTGCGACAGCCTGTCAGGTACATCTACAACACAGCTGTATTATATGGGATGTAGTCAGGAAGCCCACGGTCGAAATGCCGACCGCCGGCTTTCCGGCTGTGAAATCCCGGCATGGGACTAATGAGAGGGAAGTTGCATTACCGACGCCTATCATTATCTAGATGCCGAGATCCCGACGCCCGGCATACCGAATGAAAGTAAGCCAGGCTTCGGGACCTCTATGCCGCAGGATAGGGGGGTTAGGTTTAGGGACTCCCGGGGGGACTTAGGGTTAGGCACCCCCTCCAGGAGGTTTAGGGTGCAGGGAGGGGGAGTTTGGTTTAGGCACCCCTGGGGGAGTATTAGGGTTAGGCACTAAGGTGGGAGGTTAGGGTTAGGCACCCCTAAGGGATGGTGATTTGCCCTGTCAGAGAAGGAGTCATACAGTGCTCTGTGTGATCTGTGAGTAAGGGGAGGGGTGGAGTCATACAGTGCTCTATGTGATCTGTGAGTGAGGGGAGGGGTGGAGTCATACAGTGCTCTGTGTGATCTGTGAGTGAGGGGAGGGGTGAAGTCATACAGTGCTCTGTGTGATCTGTGAGTGAGGGAAGGGGTGGAGTCATACAGTGCTCTGTGTGATCTGTGAGTGAGGGGAGGGGTAGAGTCATACAGTGCTCTGTGTTATCTGTGAGTGAGGGGAGGGGTGGAGTCATACAGTGCTCTGTGTGATCTGTGAGTGAGGGGAGGGGTGGAGTAATACAGTACTCTGTGTGATCTGTGAGTGAGGGGAGGGGTGGAGTCATACAGTGCTCTGTATGATTGTTTTATCAGACAAGGAAATGCAGTGCTCTCTGTGGGGCCTACTCATGATGTTAATTATTGGGGTCCAGACCCCGATAATTAACATTATAACTCGCTGCGGCTGCCGGAGCAATTCATCATTGCTGTCCCCGCGAGCGGCTTCACTGCTCCTTTTTGGATCATCTTGTTCTGACATTAGAGGCCACCAGTTATACAGACGCCATTTACAGTACAGTCAGTGAGTAATGACGGGCGGCTCTAGGAAGTGGCCCATGTGCCAGGTTGAGCTCTCCACATATACTCGTCCTTGGGAGAAGTGCGATGGCAGCTGATCCACCCCCTGATGGACTGATTTATACAATCTCAGACCCTGAATGTCAACAAACAAGAAAAATGCCCTTCCCCAAACACGTTCCAGCAGTGCGGTGTGGACAGAGGGGGGGAAGGGGCTGTTTTGGCCAAGCCAGTGTCTTCCTCCCCTCCCCTCCCCTCTAATGAGAGCCATTAAGCGTATTATTGATGTCAGGCTCTGCTGTGAGGTCCTGGACTTAATGAAATGATGGGGATTCCTACCGAGGGTAGCAGTGATC
Organism: Taudactylus pleione; assembly: GCA_031769625.1. Classification (NCBI taxonomy): domain Eukaryota; kingdom Metazoa; phylum Chordata; class Amphibia; order Anura; family Myobatrachidae; genus Taudactylus; species Taudactylus pleione. The sequence continues at coordinate 1,302,315 of JAUIMM010000927.1, forward strand.
TGATCTGTGCCACCTGGCTGTAACCAAAGAAAGCCACCACTTTATTAATGGGTTTAGCCTTTGCTAATTGGTGTCTTAAAATATTTGCTGATTTCTCCTTGCAAAGCTGGGGAGATATTCCTTACACCGGCATCCGCTCCTACAAAGAGATGACTTCAGGCAGGAAACTGGAATGAAAACATATTTAAATCCCGCAATGAGACACTAATGGAGGAGATGCCCTAATACACAATGTGACCGTTTATACTATTCAATAGTTATATTAGTAGTGTATTTGGTCAACTTTATATATTTACACAATACATAAATGTGTGTGCGTGAGTGCGAGCACGCGTGTGTACATTTAGCACATATATGTTGTGCATGGTGTTTATGTTTTTATATATGTCTATAGAAATTCAAATAAAAGTTTACAGTATTTTGGGGGACATTAAAAAGTATCTATAATGATTTTTAAGTGTTTAAACATGTATTTAAGTTTGGAAAAAACACTTGCAACTACCATCTGCAAGTTTAAAAATACACATCCCACATCGTTAGACTCATTTCTCTGCATTTTAGAAATAATGATATGATTAATGTTAAAATAGTTTTTATTGGTCACATTTTACTACTTAAACGCCTATATTATCCATAGTGAAGGCTGTAGCAGATGTACTGCGCTATGGGCCTGATTCAGACCCGCTCGCGAGCGGGTCGATGTTTGGCCACTGCACATGCGCACGCCGGAGCCAGCTCCGAAGTGTGCACGCGCGACACCCGGCTAGCGACATGCGCTCCGTCGCTATGGGTCTCGCACCAAAGCGGGGCAGCTGTCGATTTTGATTGACAGCTTTCCCCGTATTGGAGGCGGGCAGGGGGGGTGGCTAGCCAAACAGAGGCGTTCCTTAAGGAACGCCTGCCGTTTGGGGGCTGCCCCACTGACATCACGAGTGATGTCAGTGGGTGAGCTTCTGACTCTATTAAGAGCCAGAAGCTCACTGGGGCTTGCGGGAACGAGACCCTACCACAAGGGTCTTGTCGCAAGCCGACCAGGTGATGGTCGAGACGAGACCATCGCGACCATCACCTGGCCACTCGCAATAGCTGTGGGTGGTTACCAGGAGGCCGCTCAAAAAAAAAATGCCCTGATTCAGAGCGAGCGTCCGGCTCTGAATCAGGCCCTATGTTGTGACATTTTTACATTAGAATCAGGACTCCTTCATAGTTATCACCTGCTCTGGATGTGCGATTTCTCCCTTTGAAACCCAGGATATCTTAACGCTAATATCTAACCGAATAGCAAAAAATTAAGACTATCTAAGGGCCCATTTATTAAAGTGTATTTGAGGTAACATCTCTGAAAACACACGTTTTCCGGGGTTTACCTCAAATACTAAGCATCCCCTGTATGTACTAAGGAAGGACCACAGCATGTATCTCTGACACCTGCTGTGATCTCTCTATTGCCGCTGGCAGACGCCCAGGGCTGGCTCGAGGGGTAACCGCGCCCTTACTTGGATGGGTAAAATGCGTCCTCTAGTTGCGTGTGACCGAAAATGGGGATGTGGCCTAATCACCATAGGCCTTGCCCCCTAAGTGACGCTATTTGGGGGCGTGCCCGCATGGCATGCCTCCCGTGTAATGTCAGGCCTGGGGCGAGCCCAGAATCTGTGCTGTCCCGATGAAATCGGGATGTTGGGAGGGGTGCACCCTCTATGGGACGGTGTCCCTGTTCAACCACACTGGTCGAACACACCAAGAGCCGGCCCTGCAGCCGCCACCCCTATAGGTTTCTATGGGGTATGCGATGGTGCCAAATTTACTAATATCCGGAATGCGATGCATTCCAGATATTGGGCCCCGCAGCTTACGCCATCTGAAGATGGCGTAAGCTGCTGTAGCCTATGGGCCATAGCCGGAATCCTCCCCGGCTATGGCGGATGTGCATGTGCAGTCCACGGGACTGTGTATGTGCACCACCACCCCCTGCACTGGCCGTCAGCTCTCTGGAGACATCGCAGGGACCCTGCATGTACTGTGTGATACTTCTGGCCGATAGGATCGCATTTTGTAATGCGATCATGGGCGTTACTGGCAAGACCTGGTCACATTGCAAAATTGATCATTGATAAATGGGCCCCTAAATTTGCAATTAATTTAATCTACCTCAATGTTTTACCCTGTGCTTCTGGTATTGAAATTATTTTCTGCACATGACCAAGTGTAAAAATGTTGAGATCCCCCTGGCAGCGTTTGATGGCGTGGTCGGTTGTACTAGCCACTAGAGGGCAGCATATGGGATTACATCACGGAATAGCAGGGCACTAACAATAGATAGAAGGAGCTCAAAGGTTTGGGTAGAAATAAGTTAAATGAACAAACCATACGCAGCCCGAGTACTCACTGCGTGCAGGGTCATGTCAACCACAAGTGTGCGTGCAGCTCCGATGTTACTCGATGTTACCGATGATTTCACATATTTCAACATTAGTACGGATGTGAGAAGAGGGTAAAGGGGGCGGCATTATTTAGTGCTGGGTGTCTGCATCTTGAGCTGTGACAGCAGTGAGATTGCATTCATTAGCATATTTTCGCAGTGGCCGGTTGCGTGCGAACGCAGCATTGCGATCCAACCTGAATCAGGCCCTTAGTGTACATCATCCTGACACCCTCTCCCCTGGGTCTCCTTTTCCTGTTACTCCCTCCCCTCTGCTGGGACCCTCTCACCCCACCTCTAGTCTTGGCGCCCACTACTGCTTCCTGGTTCCTTTTACCCTCCCTCTCGTTGGCACCCTGTCCTCCTAAACCACAATCTTGTGGCCCTTTCCTCTGGGATATTGTCCCCTGGTAACCTCTTCTCTCTTTGGGCCTGATTCAGCGAGGATCGCAACTGCGATTACGCACGCAATTGGCCGATTGTTACATTCTGCGCATGTCTATGCATCGCAGTGCGCATGTGCAAACCAGCCACTTCGATCAGGACAGCAGTGACTACGCAAACCCATCACAGAGTGATTGACAGGAAGTGCCATTTGTGGGTGGTGACGGGGGGGTGGGCGGCGAAATGCAGCCGTGCCAGTGCGTTTGAACACCGTTAGAGGGGCGTGCATAGATTATCCAGTGCGATGCCATACGCAGCATGAGCTGTCATAGCGTGTGACAAGGTTAGCAATTCCTGATTGCGGTCAGAGCTTGTGTAAGTGTACGCGAGGCTGCGATGGTACTCCATGTTACCGATGGTTTCGCAGTTTTGCTAAGGATTACGGATATGTGTAAGGTAAAGTGGGCGTCCTTATGTTGTGCTGCTGTGGCATAGCAATCGCAATAGATTAGCATACTATCGCAGTGAGACCGCGTGCGTAATCGCTATTGCAATCGCAGTTGCGATCTGTAGTGAATCAGGCCCTTTGTCGCCTTGTTTAAAATAAAAAAAGATATCACCTGATAATAAGGATATTTTAATCATATTTTTAGGTTATATTTGTTTCACAAGCGCTGAAAATCGTACATTAATAAACACTGAAAACCGGAAACGCTAAATATAAACTCTCCTGATTATCTCACGTAGATTATACAGACACGGACTACACAGCTGTAATAATCTTAAATAGTAGCGTTATTTGCTTATTATGGAAAGAAGGGATTGATCCAGAGATGGACGCTAATGCCTGTCGCTGATGCGTCTTTGTATGCAGCTGCTGTGCGAGAATGTGCAAAATGTCTGTATTGAGACACGCGCACATCCAAGCGAATGCGTACCAACACATGGCATCAGACCCACCGATAATCAGCCTCCTGTAGTCCTATGGCTGCGCAGAATGGCTGCTTGTACTGAGATGCCAGCGCCATGTTATTTACGTACTGGATAGCAGACGCAGGCTGTGATCCGCCCTGAAAAACCGTCGCGACACAGCTGCATATTTGCTGCCATTCCCCCATTACCTCTCCCACACAGTGCCCGACGGTCAGTCACCCTGCGTGCAGATTGCCGCTGCAGACTTCTACGGTAATGGACTTTGACGCATGTGACATTCAACTCAGACGCATGTGCAGACTGGCGATTATCGCTCAACTGCGCCAACATCGGGTCAGGGCATTTTTGGTGGAAATCTGGAATAACAATGTCTCCAATAAATGTGGATTCATGGAATCTTCTTACACAATGTTCAGTGTAGAATGTGTTTGGCTGACTTGCCTATGACGTGGTGAAGCCCTGTGTCAGGCCAGTCAGTTCCCCCATCGGATGCTCTCTGTGGCCAGTTGTTATCACAGGGTGGCTACAGTGGATTCTTCCTGTGTGGCTGGGCCAGAGTAATAGATAAACAGCTCCACAAATCACCGCCAGTAATTTATAGGCCAATGTGTCACCAGACTTGTAAAACAAATATTTACAGGTCCCGGGCAGCCGGCATAAATCACCCAGTGTGTGTAGTCACTCGTGGTGATTAGGGTTAGATATGGTACAAGAAGAGGCTGCTATTGGGAACCCAAATACCATTTTCCAATAGTTTAGGACATGACGGAGACAGGAATCACAATCAGCCATTTTTTAAGGGATACAGGACCTCATTCAGAGTCGGTCGTTGTGGCCGCTCAGTCGTAAGGTAAAATGGGCCGGATATGCAAATGAAGCGCTCGCAAGTTGCGTCGTTAAGATGGGATCGTTAGCTGGACGAGCGAGGGGAGGATGCGGCCATAACACTAAAAATACACCCCCTTCTCGTTCGCATTACACGTCATCTCCAGGCATATAAGGATTAATTGAGACCATCGGAAACCATCGGAGCTGGTCGTAGAGCTTAAGGTTGACCATACCCTCTCTTAAGCTCTACGATCAGGTCAGTGTAAAAACCTCCCATGTCACATGTTGCATGACACTACTTAGTTAGTTATGCACTCCCATAAAACGCTGTTTGCATAGTCAGGCATGCCTGCTTTCGGATCTCCACTCCCCCGTTCACAAGCACCTTCCCCTGTTACCACCCACAAACGCCTCATCCTGTCACTCAAAGTAACGACCTGGCCAAGTTGAAGGAGAGAGAAATTTCCGATCATAACAGCTAGTTTGCGCACGTGCATTGCGAAACTTAGGCATGTGCTGTTTTGCGAACATCGCTGGGTACGACCGAGCGACTCTGAATGAGGTCCACAATCTCATGTATCTAAAAGGCAACCTGTGTCTATGGCAGCATGGTTGGTGTAATGGTTAGCATTACTGCCTCACAGCACAGAGGTCTTCTTGGGTTCGATTCCCACAATGGCCCTAACTGTGTGGAGTTTGTACACTCCCCCCATGTTTGCCTGGGTTACCACCGGGTGCTCTGGTTTCATCCCATAATCCTAAAACATATACCGGTAGGTTAACTGGACTCTGACAAAATAAACTTAAACCTTATTGTGGGGGAGAAGCCTGGGAGAGAGAAAAAGTGTAGATAAAGTTCCAACCAATCAGCTCCTAACTTCCATCTTACAGACTGTTCGAAAAATGACAGTTACAGTAGGAGATGTTTGGTTGGTTCTTTATCTCTCTCCACGTTTTATATATATATATATATATATATATATATATATATATGTGTGTGTGTGTGTGTGTCCATGTGGTAGGGAATAGGGAGTAAGCTCCACTGGGACAGGGACTGATGTGAGGGACTGACATATCCTCTGTATAGCACTACAGAACATGTGTGCACTATATAATTATCTGTTAATAAATAGATAACTGCAGATTATATTGGTGTATCCAAGTTGACGTGTAGCAACATGCTGGGAATTTTAATTCTACAATAGCAGGAAATCCACAAAATGTCGGATCTGCTATACTGCAACAAACCTAACTTTAACTGAATAAAAATCACAGCAAAGTTAGGGGGGGGGTGTTTAAGATAACAAGGGAGGCGGGAGGTGACATCCCCACCAGGGGGTCATTTACAATGTACAAATGTGAGTACTTAGCACGTGTTATGTTGCACAAATGCCCCTAATCTTCCTCCCATGGGCCAAAGACTAGTGCCCTGTGTGGCATCAGGATCACCAGGAGCCGGTGTGTGTTTGTGTGTCTGTAATAGGGAAATTCTGTGACTGCGCAGCGCTGCGGAATAGGAGGCGACTTTTATAGGCTAAACAAAATCTGATCCATTTGGCTGCTGTTATACATTTCCGCACAGATTACAGGTATATATAAATGGAAAGTATATTGCCAGCTCTGCTGCTTACTTGTTTTAATCAGTTGCTGTCACTTGATTATAAAAGTTGCTATAACTTTGCTAACATTCCCTATTGGATCAAACAGCGATCTATTCTGACAATCTATCAGCTGATACACTGACACTAACATGCTGCTTAATGGAATCGAATGCTGGCCCTTGTGCTGCTACATTTTCTAAATTGCAACATATTTTCAACATTTGGGGGTAAATTTGCTAAAGTGAGAGTTTTCAGAAGTGAGTTTTAGAAGAGATGTTGCCTATAGCAACCATTTAGATTCTAGCTATTATCTTCTAGAATGTTAAGTAGAATCTGATTGGTTGCTATGGGCAACATCTCTTCTAAAACTCACTTCTAAAAACTCTCACTTTAGTAAAATTACCCCTTGGAATCATTCATGTGTACAAAAAAAAGCAGAGCTCAAATCCGCACAGACCATAAATTATTATAAGTTCTCCCTATTGGATTTAATATACTGTAGATTGTCATTTCATTTTTCAGTGGGGGAGGTGCACTCAGGAACAGATATACACACATGCAAACAAAAATAGAGAAACGTGTTCCTGTATTGGGGTTGTTTAGTAACAGCGAACTGCTCCTGAATTAATAATGAATTGGATATATTAAAGTAGCATAGGTCCCATCTATTGCGATATACATGGGATCTGCAGCAATTCCTAAAAGGTTGATGAAACAAACCTAGTTAAACAGACGATTCCCTAATGTGCTATAATATAATTTGGATACACAGTTTATTATAACTTCAATCGGTCTCTGAAAGGGTAGGATCCATGGAGACTTGATAATATGGGATCTGCTATAATCCCTAAGTGAACACGATTTATGCTATTTGCTTCTTTATATGGGATTGAGCGAAACTCCTAATTCAATTATATATTGAAGGACCTGATCACGGAAGGGAAATTGAGATGGACACATGCTAAGGGTATGGGCTATTATAGCTTCATGAAGAGTACATTAGCCCAACTAATGGGCCTTATCCATCTGCGATGGATTGCCGCGATCCCGCTATGCTGCAACCCGGCATCGCGGGATCGCAGAAATCCAACATGTTGGATTTTGCCGATCACGATCAAAAAATGATCGTGATTGTCAAATAACATGGCAAATGTCTGCGATCCGGCGACGGATTGCAGAACATCGATGGTGGGCGATCGGAAGTTTCCGATGGGCGATCTGAAATTTCCGATCACATCCCTGCATCGCGACGATCTGTCGCAGATGTATTGCCACCTTAAGAGATTTCAGGGCTATTGAATTCAAAATGATATGTTATTATGGTGGCAGTGAGGATCATATAGTTAGACCCTTGAAATACATTATAATTACATATTACTTTTGAACTGTAAATGAGCATCCTATGTCCTTGTTCTATGGACCCCCGTCTGATATATTTATAATAATTACATAATTACATATTGATATGAAGATGATATGAATATATAAGTAATAACAGACATCATATTGGTGGTAACAATACATTTTATTTTCACAATTGTTTATTTTTAACACTGAAAAGAAAAAAATACAAAAACACAATTAAAAATATAAATATTTTGCTGAACTAATTTTAAGGATAAATTAAAGGTTATGTTTTATAACAATTTTTGGGTAATGATGGGTCATTAGAAACAATACATGTACTATAAGACTTGGTAAAGATTTATGTTTAGTGCGTGAGCGCCCCAATACAGGAATACTTTTCTCTTTATTTGTTTGCTATTATTCATGTGTGAAAGGACTATGGGCCTGATTCAGACCCGGTCGCAAGCGCTGAGCGCTCGCAACCGGGTCGATGGTGGCCCAGAGCGCATGCGCACGATGGAGCCGGCTCCGTCGTGCGCATGCGCGAGACCCGGATAGCGACGGACAATCCGTCGCTCCGGGTCTCGCACCAAAGGGGGCGTGCTGTCGATGTTGAGTGACAGCACGCCCCCTTTGGTGGGCGGGCCGGGGGGTGGCTGCCCAGATGGAGGCGTTCCCATAAGAACGCCTACCGTTTGGGGGCGGCCACACTGACATCACAAGTGATGTCAGTGGGAGAGTTTTCGGCTCTGTCTGAGCCGAAAGCTCTCTGGGGCTTGCGGCCATGAGACCCTTGAGGTAGGGTCTCGTGGCCGCAAGCCCCAGAGAGCTTTCGGCTCTTGGCCATCGCGTCCATCATCCTGGCCGCTCGCATTAGCTATGGGTGGCAACCCACAGCAATGCGAGCGGCCAGGAGGCCGTTCCATAAAAATAAAAAAGACGCCGTGATTCAGAGCGAGCACTCTGTCAGAGCGTCCGGCTCTGAATCAGGGCCTATGTCAGGCTTATTATCCATTAACAATTAGGGGCATAGCAAAACGGGTGTGGGGTTTACCCCGGGGCTAATTGTCGTCTCGGACCTACAGTATTCAAATAGGTCCTTTATCCCCCGTCCGTTAAATCCCAAGGGTGCACTCTTCCTCAAAGCCTCAGGACCAGTGAGTAAAACCTAAAATGCACAATGTTGGATTTATTGCACAGGGAAACCTATAGATTCTGCATTTTCTGTTGCACGAGGGTTTACCACGCGGGGAAAATGCCGGCTAATTGTATATACCTTGTATATTGTATATTATACTAGCGACCTGCCCCGGGTTTGCACGGAAGCAGTTTCATCCCGCCAAAGCCCCCTGCATCTCATAACAATCTACGCCATGTCACCACAGTCCCCTTCATCTCCCCACAGGCTCCCTGCATCTCCCCATAGCCCCCTGCATCTCACCACAGCCCCCTGCATCTCACCACAGGCCCTGATCTCCCCACAGCCCCCTGCATCTCACCACACCCCCTGCATCTCACCACAGGCCCTGCATCTCCCCACAGCCCCCTGCATCTCACCCCAGCCTCCTGCATCTCCCCACAGGCCCTACATCTCCAAACAGCCCCCTGCATCTCACCACAGGCCCTGCATCTCCCCACAGCCCCCTGCATCTCACCATACCCCCCTGCATCTCCCCATAGCCCCCTGCATCTCACCACAGGCCCTGATCTCCCCACAGCCCCCTGCATCTCACCACAGGCCCTGCTTCTCCCTCCTACTTCTTACCACAGCCCCCTGCATCACACCACAGCCCCCTGCATCTCCCCACAGGCCTCTGCATCTCCCCACAGCCCCCTGCATCTCCCCACAGCCCCCTGCATCTCCCCACAGCCCCCTGCATCACACCATAGCCCCCTACATCACACCACAGTCCTCTGAATCTCACTACAACCCCCTGCTTCTCACTCCTGCCCCATGCATCTCACCAGTATCACCACATCCCCCCCTACTGCTGCCCTGCAGCTGGCTGTGGCCCGGCCACTGGGATGTGCTGGTTAAGGGCAGGAGGATCATGGATGAGAGAATTGTATTGCAGCTACCGTAAGCATTATCTGCAGCATGTCCCCGGGGCTGGGGCACCTGTGCATATTTTCACAGCCTCCATGCGCACCCTCTCCGGCTGCCGAACATGGCAATGAGCAATGTCCTCTTTGCACAGTGTACCCTGTATTTCCTGGGCTTCCTGTTGAGCTTCCTCGCCATGGTGCCCCTGTCTGAGAACAGCGCTGACTTCCATGGGAGGTGCCCGCTGTTTGCCTAGGGCGTGTGGCTGAGCGAGAACATCACGCTGGAAAGGGAGCACTTCACAGTGGGGGAGTGGTGGGTGCAGTCAGTCTGCAGGTTCAGCGTAGGGATGGACATCAGAATCTGATGGTTACTAAACATCGATATTTTTGTTCCAATGGTAGTGTTTTTACCATTTGATTGTGTCTGTATGATGTTTGCCACCATCGAATGAAAATCAATTTTTGGTGTTCCGATGTTTCGTTTTGTTTTTTAATTCCTGACAACTCTGCCTCCCGTGGCTCCTTCCTGGCTCCTTCCTCTCTACATCGGGGCATCTTCTTGGTTTCGTTGGTGGCTGTCTTTTGTAAATCGATCCTCCTCTCCACAGTTTGTCCCATCTCTCTAGAGTGGGAGCCATAGGGGCTCACACCCAGGATTCCGCTATGCGCGCACTGAGGAGATGGAACAGGCCTTACACAATTATTATGTAGATTCCCATACTTACTGACATTTTTATTGCCCCCCCCCCCCCATGAAATCTCAGGGAGGGACCTCCAGGTGGGAGGTAGAGGAGGGCATGGTGCTGCAAATTGCATCATAGTGGCCCCCATACATCACTGCTAAAGTCAGAGTTTTGTGAGCTCTGGGGGTGGGGTCACAATGACAATATTCATCGCAAATCACATCATTAAACCCATTGACCACCAACCACTTGGAAATATGGGGGAGAGCTCGGAAATTCTGCAGTCTCCCTGACATTCTGGGAAACATGGGGATACGTTAGTGATACAAATAGTGGCACTTTGCATCTGAAATATAGCTCTAGGGCCCTATGTCAATCAAAAGAGCCCTCCGTGGTTCAGACATTTATTGGTGGCAGTAGTCAGGCGCTGTGGCTGATGATTCCCCAATGTCCCAAACTACAGAGCTCCGCAATGCAGCTCTCCAGGTTACAGTGGCTGCAGCATTCAGCAGTGGGTCAGCGGGTCTGGACATTAAGCCACCTGCCCTATCCACCTGTCCTATCCAGTAATCTGACACGCAGACAAGCTCTGTGCATCAGCAACTGTGGGGTTCCATCTTCTGGCCAGGAGAAGCTATTCTAAACACATTCATCCCTGCAGAAATGTTCTGCTGCTGCCACAGGGGACCTCAGTAATTTTCTTTATAAACACCCTGATCACATTAAATGTCTTTGTGCTCAATTTCACGATGAGTGATCTTTTCAGCAGCTGAGCTCACACTGACTTATTTACTGTGTGATAGGTCGTATGACCACTAACTTACACAATCCTCACTGCACACATATAGCCTGCGCAATAAGCCCAACATAACATGATTTACTGTATGGGTGCAATCATACAAAGACCATCAACATACCATCATACACTTTGTAAGAAACAGGAGATAGATAGATAGATAGATAGATAGATAGATAGATAGATAGATAGATAGATAGATAGATAGATATGAGATAGATAGATAGATAGATAGATAGATAGATAGATAGATAGATATGAGATAGATAGATAGATAGATAGATAGATAGATAGATAGATAGATAGATAGATAGATAGATATGAGATAGATAGATAGATAGATAGATAGATAGATAGATATGAGACAGAAAAATAGATAGATATGAAATAGATAGATAGATATGAGATAGATAGATAGATAGATAGATAGATAGATAGATAGATAGATAGATAGATAGATAGATAGATGCTGTAGAGATATACACTGTAGAGATAGATAGATAGATAGATAGATAGATAGATAGATAGATAGATAGATAGATATGAGATAGATCAATAGATAGATAGATAGATAGATAGATATGAGCTAGATAGATAGATAGATTTATAGATATGCGATAGATAGATAGATAGATAGATAGATAGATAGATAGATAGATATGAGATAGATAGATAGATAGATAGATAGATAGATAGATAGATAGACAGATAGATAGATAGATAGATAGATAGATAGATAGATAGATAGATAGATACTGTAGAGATATATACTGTAGAGATAGATAGATAGATAGATAGATAGATAGATAGATAGATAGATAGATAGATATGAGATAGATCGATAGATAGATAGATAGATATGAGATAGATAGATAGATAGATAGATAGATAGATACTGTAGAGATAGATAGATAGATAGATAGATAGATAGATAGATAGATAGATAGATTTGAGATAGATAGATAGATAGATAGATAGATAGATAGATATGAGATAGATAGATAGATAGATAGATAGATATGAGACAGAAAAATAGATAGATATGAAATAGATAGATAGATATGAGATAGATAGATAGATAGATAGATAGATAGATAGATAGATAGATAGATAGATGCTGTAGAGATATACACTGTAGAGATAGATAGATAGATAGATAGATAGATAGATAGATAGATAGATAGATAGATAGATATGAGATAGATAGATAGATAGATAGATATGAGACAGAAAAATAGATAGATATGAAATAGATAGATAGATATGAGATAGATAGATAGATAGATAGATAGATAGATAGATAGATAGATAGATAGATAGATAGATAGATAGATAGATAGATGCTGTAGAGATATACACTGTAGAGATAGATAGATAGATAGATAGATAGATAGATAGATAGATAGATATGAGATAGATCAATAGATAGATAGATAGATAGATAGATATGAGCTAGATAGATAGATAGATTTATAGATATGCGATAGATAGATAGATAGATAGATAGATAGATAGATAGATAGATATGAGATAGATAGATAGATAGATAGATAGATAGACAGATAGATAGATAGATAGATAGATAGATAGATAGATAGATAGATAGATAGATACTGTAGAGATATATACTGTAGAGATAGATAGATAGATAGATAGATAGATAGATAGATAGATAGATAGATAGATAGATAGATAGATAGATAGATAGATATGAGATAGATCGATAGATAGATAGATAGATATGAGATAGATAGATAGATAGATAGATAGATAGATAGATAGATAGATATGCGATAGATAGATAGATAGATAGATAGATAGATAGATAGATAGATAGATAGATACTGTAGAGATAGATAGATAGATAGATAGATAGATAGATAGATAGATAGATAGATATGAGAAAGTTATATACTGTAAATAGGGTTAGAGAGAGATTTATTGAGATCACTCAAACACAAATCAGGCAAATCAGAAAATAAATACACGTGGCCCATGTAAGCTCTGTGTGTGTGACCTGGAGGGTGAGTTTACAGAATTCTGTTCCTTCACAATAATAGAAATTTGGTGAGAGAGGTGGAGAGACACTATTTTATTGAGGTTTGTGTTACTGTAGTCACTGCGCTATATGCTGTGCACACACTTTTATGTTTATATGTTTATAATCTATGTGTTTTAGAACCTAACAGGTAAAACCGATTAAATATTTGTGTAATTTCCCGCACAGAATTGTTCCCGGGTATGACAGGTGCAGCCTCAGACGCAGGGAGACCTCTGTGCACAAGCCCAGCCTTTCTAATGGAATCCGCATTTTACATTGATATTTTTCCCAGGAAAATCCTAAGCCCCGTCTCCTGCATATTGGTTGTAGTACCGGAGTTTACAGAGTGTAATCAGCCTATAGGACGCCAACAAGTCCAGGTCTTGTTACCGTGATGTCACGCTGATTAATAAATAGTATTATTTTACAGATTAAGTATTAAAACAAATATTACATATCCTGACACAGACCTGAAAGACTTGAGTCATGGCAGAAGGCTGTTCACACTCAATCAATCACTTGTATTACACCAGCAGGGAGCATTCACAGCACTTATAATGGCAGAAGCAGGGACCAATACACGTCATCTCATATATATTGGTGCATAAATATATAGGTGGGGCTCAGAGTTTAGAAAATAGTTATAGAATTCTACAATGTATTTTGCAGAAAGACATGTTAGTTTTGGAATGGGGTGCAGTTTATTTATACAGGTACAGCATTGTTTTGTGTGAGATTGTGGTGTCGACATGTTTACTGTCGACCATGTGACCGGATGCCGACGTCTATACATCATGTATCTAATATTATATATTAAAATGAAATGTCATTTTCCCCTCAGACAGGTTTCAGTTATGTGAAAACCACCTGGAGAAGGCTGCCCCGTGTGCAGCACTAATATAACATAATATCCCTACCTGGGCACATGCAATGAATTAGTGTCAGCTGAGGCTACAGTAGCAGCCTGTGTGTGTTTTTACGATTGTGCAGGACCCGGGTCCTATACAAGCAGTCAGTGCAAAGCCCCTGTTTTATGGCTCCATCCCCACAGCCTGAAAAGACATTTTCTCTGCTCTGCTTTCCAGATATAGGTCCCCTCCACCAGTATCACACAGGGGTGAAGGCTCGGAGGGGGCTGCGGGGAACCTGGGAGCCTGAGAAGTGCTTTGTTCCTGCAGGAATAAATATGGGGTCTCCTTAGTGTCTCTGGTTAGGATACAGCAGCGATAGGACCAGGGCTAATTCAGCCTCTCTCAATGAGCAGGATTTCATTCATGATGTTACTAGTATCATTGTGGGGCACTGGAGAATTCCGGGGCAACGAAAATAGTTTTTGGGGGCTTAGGCAGCCAGTTTTGGAACTACAAGTTCCAGCAGGCAGGTCGTGCTGGGATTTGTAGTTCCACAAGGCATACCACTTTGCTCCTTTCACGTCAGAAACCACCATTTAACTGGGACACATTTATTTTATTTTATTTATTTTCCTGATTTTATTTTATTTCCCATTATACAACCCTGCAGGAAAGTACCCTCAGCTCCCAGATAATATAATGCTGCCACAGGACAACAATGTATCACGAAAAAAGTGATTATTTATTTTTTTTGTCTCATTTTATATATATTTTTTTTGTAATTATTATTACCCCTCTCAGGAACACTGGTGATTTTCAAACACGTACAACATTTATGACTGCGTGAATATAGAATTATTTATTTGAGGTATTCGTTGTAATTTCAAAAACTGTTTTTGTTACTTAGAACTTGGGGTAGACCGTTCACTTTGTAAAAAAAATATTACATTTCTTCTGAGAATGAATAATAATAAACTAATCAAAAGGGAACGAATGAGTCTGTATAAATCAAAAATACAGTAGCACAGTCAGTATTTGGGGGGAACTTAAACCCCATGTAACTAAATAGCAATTTGCTGTGACCATTCCATGCATGTAAAAACGAATGTATAATTCGATTCTATTGATTACAAAATACTTGTGGCTATTATTATTATTATTATTATCATTATTATCTAATTATGTTATGAAATATTAAAAATGTCAGACAGTCAGATCCCATAACGGATATATCCTAAACATTTTAATGATGTATGC
>JAUIMM010000927.1:1322500-1554722 GCA_031769625.1 Taudactylus pleione
TGATGTACTGAGCTCCTCTGGTTTGTGTTTAATTGTCCCAGAATTGAGGGAGGGTCGGTGAGGGGCTCTAGGGAGGCGAAGAACTGGCCGGTTGCAGACTGGATTTGGACCCCTGACTGGCGGCCTGAACTGATTAATGATGTCAGATCTGTGATTACAAAGGAGAGGTCTGTTATAGATGGTTATATAGATTGCACTGTGCCCACAGACATCCCAGCACCTGACCTGTGCCAGCGCTGCACCCCCTGTGCCCACAGACATCCCAGCACCTGGCCTGTGCCAGCGCTGCACCCCCTGTGCCCACAGACATTCCAGCACCTGACCTGTGCCAGCGCTGCACCCCCTGTGCCCACAGACATCCCAGCACCTGGCCTGTGCCAGCGCTGCACCCCCTGTGCCCACAGACATCGCAGCACCTGACCTGTGCCAGCGCTGCACCCCCTGTGCCCACAGACATCGCAGCACCTGACCTGTGCCAACGCTGAACCCCCTGTGCCCACAGACATTCAGCACCTGACCTGTGCCAGCGCTGCACCCCCTGTGCCCACAGACATTCAGCACCTGACCTGTGCCAGCGCTGCACCCCCTGTGCCCACAGACATCCCAGCACCTGACCTGTGCCAACGCTGCACCCCCTGTGCCCACAGACATCCCAGCACCTGACCTGTGCCAGCGCTGCACCCCCTGTGCCCGGGACAGCCTGGCCTCATTTCGTATCATTATTACTATATATTATCTGATTAATGTCATAATAGCTACACACATCTATGCAAACACCACATACAAAGCTCTCTGACTGGCGCACCTCCTGCAGGTGTGGATATTACACCAGTGATCGTCTGTTTATGCAGCGAGCAGCTAAATTGGAGATTTATTAAATTACTGTGGTCACTTTGACTTTTGTGATACTTATAAAATAATGGAACTTTATATATATATATATATATATATATAAATATATATATATATATTTATATATATATAGATATATATAAGTTCTCCAGTCTTTTTATAGTCTGTTATATATATAATAGTTCTCTAGTCTTTATAGACAATTTTTAAATAAGCCTAAGGAAACCACAGGCAGAGGTGACGAATAATAATACATAATGATTATGGGTAGAGCTGTGCTCTTCGGGATTTATTTGGAGCTGAATAGACCTGAATCCCCAGGACCTGGTATCTGTGTAGGTTGGACCCTAGAACCCGGCACGGGAAGTGTTAGATGCACATTGGTGAGGAAAATATTGAGATGCGTGAAATTCCCACAGGAATTCTTTTCTCTCATATTCTTTACATTTAGGGTATATAATATAGTATTAACAAATTATATATAAAAAACTCTGTATTCATTTTATTTACACATTTTAATTATCTCTCTATGAATATTATTTGCCAGTACGGATTACCTTCTTAGATCATATTATTTATATGTACTAAGTCGATCTCAATATATGAGTATTATATTCACAATCTAATTATTTATCAATATAAAAATATTATCTTTATGTACGAATTATCTGTTAGTATACGAATATTATCTACATGTACTAATTATCTCCCAGTATACGAATATTATCTATATGTACTAATTATCTCCCAGTATACGAATATTATCTACATGTACTAATTATCTCCCAGTATAGGAATATTATCTATATGTACTAATTATCTCTCAGTATACGAATATTATCTATATGTACTAATTATCTCTCAGTATACGAATATTATTAATCTTGGGGTATTTATCAAAGGTGAGAGAGAGTTCAAATTGTAAAAATTAATTACCAACCAATCAGCTCCTAAATATCATTTTTTAAACACAGCCTGCAAAATGTAAATTGGAAGCTGATTGGTTAGTACTTTATGTCTCACAATTTTATCTCTCTCCCAGCTTTGATGAATACCCAAATGTACTAATTATCTCTCAGACTACTTCTATATGTAATATTTATCTCTCAGATACGAGTATTTTCTACTTGTACTAATTAGCACTCCGTATACGAATATTATTTACAGGTATTAATTATGTCACAGTATAAGAATATTATTTACAGGTACTAATTATGTCACAGTATAAGAATATTATTTACAGGTACTAATTATGTCACAGTATAAGAATATTATTTACATGTACTAATTATGTCACAGTATAAGAATATTATTTACAGGTACTAATTATGTCACAGTATAAGAATATTATTTACAGGTACTAATTATGTCACAGTATAAGAATATTATTTACATGTACTAATTATGTCACAGTATAAGAATATTATTTACATGTACTAATTATCTCTCAATGTATGAATATTATTTGTTTATACCATTGACCTCTCCATATATATTATTTGCTTGTAGTAATAACCTCGCAGTCTATGAATCTGATTTGCATATAATTATCTCATCATATATGACTATTGTTTGCATATCATATGCATACAGTAATTACCTCTCAGTGTGTTGCCTTCTTTCAACTTGGGGTCAAACTCAGTAGACAGGATCCTATCAATGCCAAACTTGAGGTCCTTGCTGGAGGGCGCTGGCAGGGAGCTGCCATGCTGTACTCTGGCATTGCTGCAGATCCGGTGAGGCTGGTAAGGGGAGAGGGGAGAGAGCCTGTGGTGGAAGGCAGCAGATGAGTCTGGGGTGACCGGGGTGGGTCTGAGTGGGGAGCCTGCCTGCTGGTACTGTGCAGGGTGGATGACCCCCATGTGAGTTGCTGTTAGACCGGCAGAGCCAGGGGGGCTGTCCGGGTCTCCAACGTGCAGAATGTCAGCGATGCAGAATGAGGGCTTCTTACCCTGGTCCAGAGGGGGGAATCCTGCGCCCCCAACTCCAGCTCCCCCAGAGCAGTAAGCAGACCACAGATTGAAGTGAGAAGCTGCATAGAATGGGGCCAGCCCAGTGGTATACATCTTACTGCTTGGTCACAGGGGCCCCGGGCTGGTGTCTCACACTCTGCTCCTGCCTGGTCTCACAGGGGCCCTAGGCCGATGCCTCACACTCTGCTCCTGCCTGGTCACAGGGGCCCTGGGCTGGTGCCTCACTCTGCTTCTGTCTGGTCACAGGGGCCCTTGGCTGGTGCCTCACACTCTGCTTCTGTCTGGTCACAGGGGCCCTGGACCGGTGCCTCACACACTGCTCTTGCCTGGTCACAGGGGCCCTGGACCGGTGCCTCATACACTGCTCTTGCCTGGTCACAGGGGCCCTGGACCGGTGCCTCACACACTGCTCCTGCCTGATCACAGATACTCTTCTTGGCTGTTGAAGAAAGCTGGTTAGTGTCTGCTCCTGGACAGTGAGGGTCTGCTCCTGGACAGTGAGGATCTGCTCCTGGACAGTGAGGGTCTGCTCCTGGACAGTGAGGGTCTGCTCCTGGACAGTGAGGGTCTGCTCCTGGACAGTGAGGATCTGCTCCTGGACAGTGAGGGTCTGCTCCTGGACAGTGAGGGTCTGCTCCTGGTCAGTGAGGGTCTGCTCCTGGACGGTGGGGGTCTGACCCTCTGGGTTGTGGGAACCAGCCACAGACTGTAATGATATCCAGTGGTTCCCTGTGGCTGAGACACCCTGACACAGGCAACGCTCTCTGGGCTGTAGAAGTTTGGCTGATACTTTGTAACTCTGTACTGTACAAGAGATTTCCCCCTCCTGCGTGATTGGCCGCGGGCCCAGCCTATGGGCGCAGCCGCCCCCTTCTCCCAGACAGACTCCCCTCCCATTACTCTCTATGGCAGCAGAAGCCCCCTCCCTGTGTCCTCACATCAGCCAATCCCAGTGACATCCCAAACTCAGGAGAAGGCCTGCTGTCTGGGGTACATCGGGGTTCTCTCTGCATGCAGCCAAAATGCAATTATAGTCATTAACTACAACCAAGCACAATGTGCCCAGCATTTATTACACCTCCCTGTACACGTTCGTAGACGCATGGGTATCTATTGTGCATTATTAGTGGGTTCATACATGGGTCACGAATTGTCCTATTAAATCAGTGTCTACATAGAAAATACAATATATAAATGTGATAATCACAAAGGTATAAACTAATGTGTGATTATAACATATGTATGAATGATACAATCCGTATCTGTCATTGTAACGAAAATAAATTACTATTATGGGCCTGCATCCGTGTATGTACACATACATACATACATACATATATATATATATATACACACACACACACACATATACACATGCACACATGTACACTCATATACACATACACACATGTATACTCATATACACATACACACATGTAGACTCATATACACATACACACATGTACACTCATAAACACATACACACATGTACACTCATATACACATACACACATGTACACTCATATATACATACACACATGTACACTCATATATACATGCACACATGTACACTCATATACACATACACACATGTACACTCATAAACACACACACATGTACACTCATATACACATACACACATGTACACTCATATACACATACACACATGTACACTCATAAACACACACACACATGTACACTCATATACACATACACACATGTACACTCATAAACACATACACACATGTACACTCATATACACATACACACATGTACACTCATATACACATGTACACTCATATACACATACACACATGTACACTCATATACACATACACACATGTACACTCATATACACATACACACATGTACACTCATATATACATGCACACATGTACACTCATATACACATACACACATGTACACTCATAAACACACACACATTTACACTCATATACATATACACACATGTACACTCATATACACATACACACATGTACACTCATAAACACACACACATGTACACTCATATACACATACACACATGTACACTCATAAACACATACACACATGTACACTCATATACACACATGTACACTCATATGCACATGTACACTCATATACACATACACACATGTACACTCATATACACATACACTCACATACACATACACACATGTACACTCATATATTTACGCACAAGAGAGATTTATGTTGTGAGATAAATGTGTGTTTATATTGTGTGTATAGACGTGTGTATGTTTATATATATATATATATATATATATATGTCTATACATACACACACATGTGTATATATATATATATATATATATATATACATAAATTTTTCATGGTGTGGAGACATTAATGCATAGTCCTATGATCTATAGTACATATGGGACCATGAAAGTTGTTGCCAGTGGGATAAGATCTGATACATTGTATAGGGACAGGGAATGAGTTGGGAATGTCGGGACTGTGTGTAAATGATGTGCAGCAGATGCTAATCTTGTTGTTGAACTTGTGGCTGTCATACTCGGTGTCACCCTCCTGTTGTTGTTCTCCCTGGGGGTGATAAGGCTGTGATAGGACCCTGTAAATAGCCCCAGCAGGCAGAACAATGCCCCGGCTCATCCTGTTTGTCGTCCCCTCCAACCTCTTATAAATCAGCGGATTTTCCTGCCTGATCTCTTCCAAAAATAGAGCCAGCTCCAGTATTTTAAGGAACGGCAGCAAAGCCTTATTTCTTCCGGAGAAGCAGCACAAAGTGCCCCCTCCCCTGTAATAACTGCTAGAGAACTTCCTTTTCCAATATTTGTGAAACTTTATCTTCATCAACAACTTGCTCCCGATGACGCAAATCCGCCCTGAGCGCACAGAAATAGCGCAAGGAAACCCATTCTCCGCTAGCAATGAAAACATGAGCGCCCGGACCCCTGGCTTTAATCTCTCTTTCCTATGTACTGGCCGAGGGCAGATGATGGACTCACAGGAAACCATCTCCAGGGTCGTAAAGGGAAATAAATAATTGTATCACTTCACTGGTGGGGTGTCCTGGGGTGTCTCAGGCCCCCTGATCCCGGGTCCTGAGAGTACCGCAGAGACCCTGCCTGAGAGAGTAAAAGCTGCCCCATGTCACGTGTCCCCTGTATACAGAGAAACATCTAAATATTTATATCTGGGAGCTCTGTGATTATTATTATTGTTACTTTCAGGCTTAAAAGACAATAAACACTTCCGGTAATTTGCTAAGTTGTATCTTTGTAGCTGTATATATATATATATATATATATATATATATATATATATAACAATGATCTTTCCCTCTCTCTGTCTGTCTGTTTATTTATCTCTCTCTATTTATCTTTCTCTCTCTCTCTATTATCTCATATCTATCTATCTATCTATCTATCTATCTATCTATCTATCTATCTATCTATCTATCTATCTATCATCTAGTTAACTCTCTATTCATTCTCAGTTTCTCTTTATCTGTCCCTACATATTCCCACTCTCTCTATAAATATATTAAATCTATAAATCTATCCATCTATCTCTGTACATATATATATATATATATATATATATATATATATATATATATATATACATTCTCTTATCTTTCTATATTTATTTCTATCACACTAATGCATGAGTAGTATGAAATCGTATTATTAATATATAATTGTAATCAAGAAGCTTCTGTATATATATATATATATTTGTTCGTATAGGAAAATCCGATCTTTTTGGCAATAGAAATTACATCACATGAACAATAAGCTCTGATACAAAACGTACATTCACCCTCACGGTTAATTGCACCATAACCAGCGAATTGCCCCAACATAAACCACACATGAAAGGGTGGGTGTGTTATCTACCCCCCGGGGTTATTCAGGTTCCCCTCTGACCATATCTAGTGTCTAATAACAAATAATCATTTCCGAGGAGTTATTAGAAGTTTCCTCCCATCAGCTTTGTGCACAATATCTGTTTACATAATTGGGATAACTGAGCAGAATAATATCCTGCTTATTAAGCGATGTATTATTACCATACACAGCTATTGTCTACCTAATTACCAGGCCCAGCTCATTAATAACCACTTTCTGTAACAGGGCTGAGCTGGATCTATGTGTGCAATAATTATCCCTGTAATATGCTTATACAACGCTAATATACGTATATAATATATGTAATATACGATATACAACGCGCTAATCGCCTCTGTAACCAGATAATTCCTCCCATGTCATTTATAACGGTTTAAGGGGCCCATTTATTAATGTATGTTTTTCTGTCATTCCTGAGGCCACAAAAGTTGTTTCCTAAATATTTAAAACTTAGTGGCATCTGTTTAATGGTAGGAAAGATGAATATTCTCTCTCTACTTATTATTATTCTCTCTCTATTTTTTATTTATACATATATACACGTATTGTGTAAATGTATGTATGCGTGTACATATATATATATATATATATATATATATATAATTTAAATGTATGTACGTGTGTGTGTATATATATATATATATATATATATATATAACACACACACACACACACACACACAAATACAACAGTGATCCGGCACTCACTGTTTAAAACCACATAGTACCTGTTCTGGTGCCATCCTCACAGGGAACAGCGTCCCACCATATAGGTACTCAAGACGGCACTTTAGAGTATATTCAACGAAGGTAAAACAGTGCTGTGATTTATTCAATAATAATCAATAATTATATACATAATTTAAATGTTATGCAATATTCTATAGCAAATGAATTGTAATATGTAAAGGTAAAACATACAGTTAAATACATTTGGTAAAAAATGAAAGTACATAACTAAATAAAGCCTAGAATTGTGCACTAGTAGGTCTCTGGATAAATACCACTGGGCACTCCCGGCTATGTGTAAACGAAACATTAATATGTTTTTTTGTTTGTTTGTTTTTTAAAGGGTAATTTAAACAATTTAATTTTGTACTATTATCATTAAATATTAACGGTATAATTATCCCGCAAAGGTGCTTGTCCTAGAACACATTATATACACTTGCAGTAGATCGATAACTAAATAAAATGTAACTCACACACAACTCTAAAATAAATGCAGACGGTGAATGTTTGCGTCATTTCGTTCTTGTGTGTCTAGTTCACATACGGAGATAGGGAAGCTCTGGCACGCCATCTGTAATGGAACTACAAGTCCAAGCGTGCCATTGAGCCAGCAGCTTGCAGTGCATGCTTGGACTTGTTGTTCAACTGCATCTGAGGCAGCACGGTTTCCCCATCTCTGCATTAAATCATCGTAAATTTACCATCAAGGCGGTATATACAGATTTTGCACAGATTTCTGGGCCTGAAATTATACAGATAAACATTCTCCATTGCACAACGGCAGAAGCTGCTGATACATAGACGGAACATCGCTACATTAGTGAATCACAGCCCGCAGCAGGATTTTGCAAGAGTTGCAATTCAGTGTGGGAACAGGGAGCTCACTGTGCTTAGCCTGGCCTGGGACATCCTCGTGCATGACACCTGTGAGTGCAGAAACTGGTTCTCTGGCGCCATCTACAGGCAGATGTGCTAATGCGCGAGTGTCTTCAAGTTCATCTCCATAAAGTGTTTTCTCGCCCTGCTGAATTCTATCGACCTCTGTTTTATCATAGTACAGTATAGGTAAAATAGGCCTAGTTTATAGAGAGAGGGAGTATAGTATAAGGGCACAGTCGTGCCCTTATATTAAGGTCCGTATTCAATTCGCAGCGCAAAGTGCCGTTTGGAGAAAGTTTTCGCCGCTATGGCCGATGTTGGCACCTGTTTTTAACATCTCTGTATTCAATTAAAGGAGTGTTCGCCTAAGAGCTGCATTCAAATATAGCGGATACGCGATACTTTTCCTCATCCAAGACTTTCGCCTACATCGCGTCTTTTGTAGGTGGAAAAATATCGCGTCCGTGCCCGCTTCACCCCGTATTCAATATGGAAGTACCCAAAAACGGGACCCGGCGAAACCAGAACAGGCAGAAAGTGCTGTCAGATTTGGGGAAATCAGCCTGACACCCCCCAAAAGATGCTCAGACATGGGGGTTCACTATGGTACCCCACAATTTGGCTTGCTGAAGGTATTTGGTGTTTGTAAACGGGCTCAATAGCTGCTAAATAGCGTTTTTGTATACGTGGTGCAGAATAGTATTCAGGGGTATTTTTTTTCAGAAAATAAGTTATCCCAGCAAATTTGGGGTACTTGAAAATGGGGGTCAGCATATTTAAAAGTTACTATAGTTAAGTTGAAAAAATTGTGAAAAATCCACTTGCCACAAGCACCTGCAATCAAAAAAACACCTGGGGCATACTTGATCCCCCCCCCCTTCCCCGAGTCAAGTTCACTAGTTTTTAACTTTGTCCCCCCCCAATTTTTTTTTTTTCGCCCTCAAATTCAAAGTGATTTTTTGGGGTGTCATTAAGTGTTTTTTTAAAAAATTTTGACACAGTTTACCTTTGGGGGACTGTCTGAAGGCTGCACGGGGGTTCCTGCAACGTTGCACCCCAAAACCCCAATTCTGCACTTTTTTCCGCCTGCTATTTATAGGCAAAACTTTTTGCCTATTACTTTGCATTGAGTTTCCACCTAGGCGGAAAGTCTTCCAAATTGAATACGGCGTAAAATCAAAACAGGTGAAAATGATGTCATCGGCGAAAAGTTCTCACCAAAAACAAGCGAAAATGGCTTTTCGCTTCAAATTGAATACGGGCCAAAGTGGAAAAAAAACAGGAGACAGGTTTTCTCTATGTACTGTATAGACTGGTGAATTTGAAGAGCAAAATCACTATTTTGGGGTGCAAATGTGGGGATTTGGTCCAGAACCCTTTGGACACCCCCCTAATGACTACTCAGTCCACGAAACGTAAACATTTTTTTGAGAATACCCCATAAAATACATGTCATTTTTGGGGTGAAAATGAAGTAAGTGTTGGAAAATGGGTAAGAAGGTGGGGGGTCTGGTACTTTGGGGGCTATATGGATGAGGCAGGTGTTTTGGGGATTGCACGAGGCTGTAGCAGGTGTATTTATGAGATGTTCAAAATCTTCACTTTAGAGACATCACAATATACTGGTACCCATTTTCATGTAACCCAAATTTGACCTCGGTTACTTATTTTTCCCAAAGGAAATTGCTTTCTATAATTTTTCAGCACTTATGCATATAAGCATATAACAGCCAATTCTTTAAGAACACAAAACACTTTTATTAGGGCTATTAGGACACTTCTATATTGATTTCTAATGTTAGTGCAGCTTTTTCTGGGGTACAGACTGATTTCCCCAAAAACTTAGGGACTTTTCCCCATTCGCCAATTTTGCATGTTCGCCTTTTCGCATCTTTCGGAAGTGAATACGGAGATAAGTGTGAGCGCGCAGGGAAAAAGTATATAAAGTCTGAACTGTCAGTTTTTTCGGCCACTTTCAATTAGGACCACTTTTCCACTTGTAGTCTATGGGGGATTTTTGGGAAGGCGTAAGTCAGGGTGCAGGGTGAATTTAGACTTGGGGTTTGTTTTATTAGGTAGCTCGTGTTCCAGGGTAGATGCTTCTTAATTAAGAAAGTTACAGTTTTTAAACTATTAGCCCGCAAATGCCCCATTTTAGAGATCGGGAGCTTTAACTTGCTGAGCAATGTCAATTGGTGGCCTTCTGCAGGGGGTGTATACTTGCTTCAATTGGGTGAACAAACATGGCTGCTTTTTAGCCCGCACCCCAATTGTATTAGGTGTACAGTGTATATATTAGATGAATATGGAGTATATAGGTATATATAGTGTATGTATTGGTGTGCTATAAGATATATATGTATATACAGTCAGGTGCATAAATATTGGGACATTGACAGAATTTTCATATTTTGGCCTCTATTCACCACCACAATGGCTTTGAAATGAAACAAACAAGATGTGCTTTAACTGCAGACTTTCAGATATAATTTGAGGGTAATAACAAATCAGGTGAACGGTGTAGGAATTACAATGGTTTCTATTTGTGCCTCCCACTTTTTAAGGGGCCAAAAGTAATGGGACTATCAACTCAAAAGCTATTTCATGGACAGGTGTGGGCTATTCCCTCATTATTTCATTATCAATTAAGCAGGTAAAAGGTCTGGAGTTGATTCTAGGTGTGACATTTGCATTTGGAATCAGTTGCTGACTCTCAATATGAGATCCAAAGAGCTGTCACTATCAGTGAAGCAAGCCATCATTAGGCTGAAAAATCAAAAACAAACCCATCAGAGAGATAGCAAAAACATTAGGTGTGGCCAACTCAACTGTTTGGAACATTCTTTAAAAGAAAGAACGCACCGGAGAGCTCAGCAACACCAAAAGACCCGGAAGACCATGGAAAACAAATGTGGTGGATGACAGAATAATTATTTCCCTGGTGAAGAAAAACCCCTTCACAACAGTTGGCCAAATCAAGAACACTCTCCAGGAGGTAGGTGTATATGTGTCTAAGTCAAAAATCAAGAGTGGACTTCACAAGAGTGAATATAGAGGGTTCACCACAAGATGTAAAACATTGGTGAGCCACAAAAACAGGAAGACCAGATTAGAGTTTGCCAAACAACATCTAAAAAAGCCATTACAGTTCTGGAACAACATCCTATGGACAGATGAGACAAAGATAAACTTGTACCAGAGTTATGGGAAGAGAAGAGTATGGAGATGGAAAGGAACTGCTCATGATCCAAAACATACCACCTCATCAGTGAAGCATGGTGGTGGTAGTGTCATGGCGTGGGCATGTATGGCTGACAATGGAACTGGTTCCCTAGTATTTATTGATGATGTGACGGCTAACAAAAGCAGCAGAATGAATTCTGAAATGTTTTGGGCAATATTATATGCTCATATTCAGTCAAATGCTTCAGAACTCATTGGACGGCGCTTCACAGTGCAGATGGACAATGACCCGAAGCATATTGCAAAAGCAACCAAAGAGTTTTTTAAGGCTAAAAAGTGGAATGATATGCAATGGCAAAGTCAATCCCCTGACCTGAATCCGATTGAGCATGCATTTCACTTGAAGACAAAACTTAAGGGAAAAAGCCCCAAGAACAAGCAGGAACTGAAGACATTTGCAGTAGAGGCCTGGCAGAGCATCACAAGGGATGAAACCCAGCGTCTGGTGATGTCTATGCGTTCCAGACTTTAGGCTGTAATAGCCTGCAAAGGATTTGCAACAAAGTATTAAAAAGTGAAAGTTAGATTGAGGATTGTTTAGTTTGTCCCATTACTTTTGCCCCCTTAAAAAGTGGAAGGCACATATAGAAACTGTACTAATTCCTACACCGTTCACCTGATTTGGATGTAATTACCCTCAAATTAAATCTGAAAGTCTGCAGGTAAATCACATCTTGTTTGTTTCATTTCAAAGCCATTGTGGTGGTGAGTAGAGGCCAAAATATGAAAATTCTGTCAATGTCCCAATATTTATGCACTTGACTGTATCTTATACATGTCCTGTCACCTCAAATAAATGTCATATACACCTCCTAATATATCCTATACATGTCCTGTCACCTCAAATAAATGTCATATACACCTCCTAATATATCCTATACATATCCTGCCACCTCATATATATGTCATATACACCTCCTAATATATCCTATACCTGTCCTGTCACCTCATATATATGTCATCTACACCTCCTAATATATCCTATACATGTCCTGTCACCTCATATATATGTCATACACATCTCCTAATATGTCCTATACATGTCCTGTCTCCTCATATATATGTCATACACACCTCCTAATATATCCTATACATGTCCTGTCACCTCATATATATGTCATACACATCTCCTAATATATCCTATACCTGTCCTGTCACCTCATATATATGTCATATACACCTCCTAATATATCCTATACATGTCCTATCACCTCATATATATGTCATATACACATCCTAATATATCCTATACATGTCTTGTCACCATACATGTATGTCATATACACCTCCTAATATATCCTATACGTCCTGTCACCTCATATATATGTCATGTACATCTCCTAATATATCCTATACATGTCCTGTCACCTCATATATATGACATGTACACCTACTAATATATCCTATACGTGTCATGTCATCTCATATATATGTCATACACACCTCCTAATATATCCTATACCTGTCCTGTTACCTCATATATATGTCATATACACCTCCTAATATATCTTATACATGTCCTGTCACCTCATATATATGTCATATACACCTCCTAATATATCCTATACATGTCTTGTCACCATACATGTATGTCATATACACCTCCTAATATATCCTATACCTGTCCTGTCACCTCATATATATGTCATACACATCTCCTAATATGTCCTATACATGTCCTGTCACCTCATATATATGTCATATACACCTCCTAATATATCTTATACATGTCCTGTCACCTCATATATATGTCATACACACCTCCTAATATATCCTATACATGTCCTGTCACCTCATATATATGTCATATACACCTCCTAATATATCCTATACGTCCTGTCACCTCATATATATGTCATATACACCTCCTAATATATCCTATACGTCCTGTCACCTCATATATATGTCATATACACCTCCTAATATATCCTATACATGTCCTGTCACCTCATATATATGACATGTACACCTACTAATATATCCTATACGTGTCCTGTCATCTCATATATATGTCATATACGCCTCCTAATATATCCTATACATGTCCTATCACCTCATATATATGTCATATACACCTCCTAATATATCCTATACATGTCCTGTCACCTCATATATATGTCATATACACCTCCTGATATATCCTATACATGTCCTGTCACCTCATATATATGTCATATACACCTCCTAATATATCCTATACCTGTACTGTCACCTCATATATATGTCATATACTCCTAATATATCCTATACATCTCCTGTCACCTAATACATATGACATACACACATCCTAATATATCCTATACATGTCCTGTCACCTCATATATATGTCATATACACCTGCTATAAACTCCCTATCGGCAGATGTGGAGTTGCACTACCCTCACACTTAACTAAATTAAAACAACCTGTGACAACTAAAATAACGACACGGACACAGTAGAAATGCCATTAAAATAGGTCAACCTTTTTATTAAATTTTAACAAGTAAATTCAGTATGGTGGCAGCAAGAAAGAACGGCCAGCTGCTCAGTGACACTACGTCTTACGCCCAAAGTAAATGTCCACGACATTTAGGTAACTGAGCCAATTGCCTGTCACCAATAAAAAACTATCAGGCTCCAACTTTCCCACCAATACACTATAATGGAGCCGGTCAGTCAGCCAGTGCCCCCGCCCCCAGTAGTGAAGCTCAGACAAAAATGAATGTATTGGTATGGGGAGCGCACCTCAAAAATTACTGCAGCGCAATACCCACTGGACTGCCGTTCTTTCCCGCTGTGTAGAGGTTGACAAACTCTTCCGACAAAGAAAAAGAAAAAATAGCCAATTATTGTGGTGGGCGGGAGGGGATCGATGAAAAGAGGCAGATCCTATCTACTCTAACACATAAAATGTCTGCCATCCCACCCTAAACCCGCCCCTAACTAATTCCTATAGGCTATTCCTTAAAATAACTTAACCCCTCCTCTCTTGTGAGATGCTGTGCAACCCCACCCTCCCTAGGGGTTTAAACTTGCTTGCGCTTATTCAAGCACTCGCTTGTCATAAACTCCCTATCGGCAGATGTGGAGTTGCACTACCCTCACATTTAACTAAATTAAAACAACCTGTGACTTAACTAAAATAACGACACGGACACAGTAGAAATGCCATTAAAATAGGTCAACCTTTTTATTAAATTTTAACAAGTAAATTCAGTATGGTGGCAGCAAGAAAGAACGGCCAACTGCTCAGTGACACTACGTCTTACTCCCAAAGTAAATGTCCACGACATTTAGGTAACTGAGCCAATTGCCTGTCACCAATAAAAAACTATCAGGCTCCAACTCTCCCACCAATACACTATAATGGAGCCGGTCAGTCAGCCAGTGCCCCCGCCCCCAGTAGTGAAGCTCAGACAAAAATTAATGTATTGGTATGGAGAGCGCACCTCAAAAATTGCTGCCGCACAATACCCACTGGACTGCCGTTCTTTCCCGCCACAGACCGGCGACCAACCGAAGCCAGTACTGCCACCATACCCTAAACTACCTGATCTATAATATCAAACAAGTCTACTAAAAACAAAACGATGCCCTCTTCAGTGAGGTGAACACCATCAGGCCTAAATAGATGCAGGTCTTTAAAACGTATAGAGGGATGATGCACCACAAGACCACCAAACTCAAGAACCTTCTTAGTTACAAAGGCATTCACTTTACACCTGGCTTTGTCCATGATCACACCTGACATATTACCACGCCATGACCTCCTTGGTATGATATTAGACCATACTAAAATGCACGAGGGCCACCGAGCCATGACTACTTCTAAATCGTTTGCAATTTCATGCCGCAACTCTAGGGAAGACAGGGATCCCACATCGTTGCCTCCCAGATGTACCACCAAAACCAACAGACTACCGAATGCTCGAGCATTCGCCTCTAAAACAGGCAACAATTCGCTCCATTTGATGCCTCTGTGCCCCAGCCATCTAATCAGACCAAGAGCTGAAAACAAAGTCATATCCTTGGCAGCCGGAGATCTGGACGCCCTGTACACAAAGGAATGCCCCACTATCCATATTGGTCTTGAGTCAAGATTCCCTCCTGCAATAAACAAAGCACACATAGGTAAACCCTGAACCTTTAATTCTATATCTCATTATTAATGATAACCCTAACCAACTAACTCAACTAGCTGAGCATGTTTTGGGTTAAGGGAGGTGATGATGTGTGACTTGGCCCGAGGTAAAAACCTGAAAAACCTGCACGGACAGCATGAGCCAATAGTGCCTCCGGATTTTCAGGGCAAAATCCCTCGGGACCCCCACCGGCGAAACGGTGACGAGTGGCAACTTGCTCCCAAGCCGTGTCCATTCGTGCCAAGGCGCAAACAGCTGAGAAACGAAACGGAAAGGAGGAAACGCCCAACCAGTCAGACAATCCCCAATTAAAAATGTTTACCAAGCAATTGAACAATTAAGAAAGGAGACCATCCGCCAGCTGGGCAAATCCCACCCCACATGTCGCCTGTCCGCTCTCCCCACCAACTCACGGATGGACCAAACACTCCTCCACATTCACACAAACAGGAAACCATCACCCGAAAAACTCATTGCACCACACACATCCTCCGTCATCCACCAACTGATAACTGCACCTTAACGTACATATCGCTTGTACGCATTGGATTTCCAGCGACCCAGAGCTTTAATCTCAGCTGCAGAAAACCCCAAGGAAGCGGCAGTGGTAGCCGCGCCAATTCGGAACTAATGTGTACCGAAATCCCGTAATGGTAGCCCCAGCGACAGAATGAACTGCTGGAACACCCATCTGAACTGATACACCGTCAATGGAGACCCATCCAAGTGAATCAGCCAAGCTCTGTCACCGACAGGCCGCGAACGCAGATATTCCCGCGAAATGACAACTGGACAAATCCTCGCATCCAGGCAAGCAACTAAAGACACCCAGCGCCCCCGACCCAGCTGGTCAGTCTTTGATCGCTTTACTTTACAGAGAACCGAATCAAAAACAACAACCTGGCCGAATGCCAGCGGGGAAACGGAACGTCTTGATGATGCAGCCAACTCACCAACACGAAAGGCTCAATGAAAAGCCATCGCGAAGGCAAGTCGAAATAGTACAGATTCGTGTGCGGACTCACAAATGGAGGGGACAATGGACAAAAGATCGCCCAACCTAGCCACTGAAATGGGTCATCTACGGTCCACCTGCGCAGGGGCAACGCGCTCCCAGCCTTTAAAAAATTTCTGAACCAAAAAACCTTTTGTAAAATCGTAACCACCACGCAAACAAATAAAAAAGGAAATGCCTGCCAGTTTCTGGGCCACAGCTGCTCTAGACTTCCCTGCCGTATAAAGACTCCACAAAAAAAGTTAGCAATAGCTTATGCAAGGGCTTACCTTCATTCCGCTTACGCGAAATAAAAGTTGACCACTGGTTCCAAGAGGCACGATACGTCGTAACGTTCCTGGAGCCAACGACTGACAAGCCACGCCTTCTATCCCTGCCATATAACCTGCCAACAATGAGAGGGGCAAACATCACCAATGGGGGACCCGCCAGGAGCTATAGAGTTATCAACACCGGGAACGTGGCACGTCATGAAGTGAACATTAAGAGACAAGCATCGCAGCACCAGGTGAGCCAGTAAGCGCAAAACCGGAAGGGAAGTTGATCTCTGACTATTAACGGCCTGCACCATTCCCAAGTTGTCGCACCAAAAAATTACATGTTGATTTCTGAGGCGCTCGCCCCACAACTCCAAAGCCACCACAATTGGGAATAGCTCCAGCAGCAAAAGGTTCCTGGTCAAACCCAGCCTAATCCACTCTGATGGCCAGGAGGAGCAGGACCACGATCCCTCCAGATAAGCCCCGTAGCCGAAGGCTCCCGAAGCATCTGTAAACAGCTGTAGCTGAACATTAGTAACTGGAGGAGACAGCCAAACCGCCACACCATTAAAATCCTGCAAAAACTCATCCCAAACGCGCAAATCTCTGCGCAGTTCAGCGTTCAGACGAATTAAATGATGAGGCCGTTTGGTACCAGCTGTCGCCCTTTCCAATTTACGGCAAAATACCCTACCCATGGGAATTACCCTGCATGCAAAATTGAAAAGTCCCAGAAGAGATTGACACTGCTTCAAGGTGACTCGACCCCCCGACAAAGCCAACAAAATAGCATCGCGCAGCTTAGCTACCTTGTCGGCCGGCAATCTGCAACACCCCGCAATGGTATCAATCTCAATACCAAGGTACACAAGACAAGTGCAAGGGCTCTCACACTTATCCCAAGCAATAGGGGCTCCAAATTCGCAAAAAAGTGCACGCAATGAAAAAAGCAACTTCTCGCACGTGTTCGACCCCGCGGGACCGACACACAGAAAATCATTGAGGTAATGAGCCACACCCTATTCTCCGGACCCCACGCAGATGCACCAATGCAGGAAGCAACTAAATGACTCAAAAAATGCGCACGAAACTGAGCAACCCATGGGAAGGCACTTATCGATGTAAAAACCATCATCCAACCGAAAACCCATGAAACGGAATGAGTCCGGATGCAAAGGCAGGAGGCGAAAAGCGGACTCTACATCCACTTTCCCAAGGAGAGACCCCGGACCTGCTGACCAAACCAACTCCAACGCCTCATCAAACGATTGGTAATGCACCGTTGAAAGATGTTCCGGAATGGCATCATTCACAGACATCCCCGGAGGGTGTGATAAGTGCTGAATCAAACGGTATTTACCTTGAACCTTTTTAGGTACCACCCCCACCGGTGACAGGACCAAATCTTTCAAAGGAGGAGTAGGGAAAGGACCCACCATGCGACCCAACTGAACCTCTTTGGCCACTTTCTCCTTCAAAATAGGAGGGAGGTCCCTGGAGAACGCAAATTCCTGGGAACCCCTGGAGCAACAGAACCAGAAATGGGAAGCCTAAAACCCTCGCTAAATCCCTTCAACAAAAAATTTGCCTTAGATCGAATAGGGTACCAACCCAACCACTTATGCATGGCACCCAATCTAACCGGGGACGGAGCCTTACTTAGCAACCCCTGCTCCGTTGGGATGAGGGGCTGGAACAGCACCTGTGCGCTTAACACGTTCCTTGGCCATGTGCGAGGCACCACAGCGGGAAACAGCAGCGTGCCCCCACGCCGCAGTGACCATTGTTGAAGGCATAACAACGCCCTTTGGAGGCACTTGTAGGGGAGGGACGAAAGGACCCGCGTGCAGCCTGTGCGACCCGTTTGTTCAGATTCACCTCTGCGGACGCCGATGCAGGCTGAGTGACATCGAGCCACGCCTCCACATCTTTGACCCCAAAAAGCCATAACCTGAACTCCATGTTGTTTGCGCCTAAATTCCTCATCGTAACATCTCCACGCTGTGCCTCTAGCCGAATGAAACAGACCATTGATCAGATGAAGGTACCTAACTATATTCATATACTCCTCCGGACAGAACTCCAAGTAGCAGCCTGCAAAAATTTAAAAACAGCCTAGTAAAATTAATGTATGAACGGAAC
Source organism: Taudactylus pleione (assembly GCA_031769625.1). Classification (NCBI taxonomy): domain Eukaryota; kingdom Metazoa; phylum Chordata; class Amphibia; order Anura; family Myobatrachidae; genus Taudactylus; species Taudactylus pleione. Next base: position 1,341,618 of record JAUIMM010000927.1, read on the forward strand.
ACTTCCTCGCCAACGCCCCCCTTTTTTTTAGCCGCCGCTAAAGCCTTGCGATTCTTGGATGTCAATGCAAATACATCCACATATTTTCCCTGTTTGATCCGTTCCTGCATGCGCGGCCTAAGGCCCGTAGCACTGCCGTATTAGAGCAGCGAACTACAGCATTAGGGCTGCCTTTATCTGGGCTGCTGCTGCTCTTTCTATGCCGCCGAGATCGTTTACCCTTCTTATGCGACCTCCCATGACGCTTCCGCTTAGCACGCTCGCTACTATGCTTCGCTCTAGCGCTGTCTGAACTGACAACAGCATCTGACTGCCCTAGAGACCAATCGGAATCAGTCTCACCTGATGACATGGAAGTTGCCTATCCGAGGACTCCTCCATGGTTTCACAGCCACTCAACTCGTCGTAGCCTGAAACAGAAGGAGATAACAAAGGAGCCAACCTGCGCGAGCCGCTTAAATTCTGTAAATCGCTAGGCTCCCTATTCGCCACTGCGCTTCCCATAGCAGGCAGAGTCACAACAACACTTGCACATAATATAGTCATCTGCAAAAGGAGAGGGGCTAGGGCCGCTCTCACGTCCAAACTAGGACCTGCTACGCCCCCACCGGACAACTGCGCAGCCAGTAAAGGTGTCAAAGCCCCCATCACAGACACCAAAAGAGCTGTCACTGTGCCTAAATCAGGAGCAGGCGAGGTGTAACCTGCATTAGCCCCACTAACCCCAGCCATGTCATTACTTGCAGCGCTTCCAGCGACTGCCACCTGCGGCTGCGCAGCCTGCAGACTAGCGCCTGCATTCCCAGCTAAGCTCCGCCAGCCTAAAGGGCCCAACCTAGCTGCAGCCCGCTGGCGATGGGCAGTGGGCTGTTGAGCCCGGTGGGAAGACCCCCAACCGAACATCCCTTGCCCCCTGCTCTGCCTCATAGTATCATTGGAGCTAGCCGCTTGCTCCTGGCTATCTTGCGCACCTCTCCCCCTCGGTGGTCCCCTGCACCGCCTCCGGCGCCTGCTGACGCACCTTTCTGCGGAGCCAGAAGAGGGACACAGGTCAGATGATGACCCACGCCTCCTCCGCCGACCTCCGCTTCCTCTTCCACATGAGCCCCCCGCAGCGGCGACCTCTGGGACAGCCGCCGCGAGGGACGCTGCCGGAAGCGCGTCCACTTCCTGCTGCTGGGACCCGCTCACAGACCCCGCGAGGAAGGGAGCCCTTCCATCACCCGCCGGGCAAGATGCCGCTCGCCGCGCTCCATCCCTGTAGTGTGCTGGAGGGCCTGCCTGACGCCGAGGACGGGTGGCTATCTCAGTACAGACAGGTAAGAAAGAAAGATAGGTTTAAAAGAAATGGTGGAGGAGTAAAGGAAGGAGTAGGAAGATGTAAAGGAGAGGAGGGAAAAGGAGTGGAGAAAGATTATAGAAACAGAGAAGAAAACAAAGAACAGATTATACTTTTATTAAACAATTGCTAACAGCACCTTCTCTCTCAGAGGATCGATGAAAAGAGGCAGATCCTATAAACTCTAACACATAAAATGTCAGCCATCCCACCCTAAACCCACCCCTAACTAATTCCTATAGGCTATTCCTTAAAATAACTTAATCCCTCCTCTCTTGTGAGATGCTGTTCAACCCCACCCTCCCTAGGGGTTACTTTAAACTTGCTTGTGCTTATTCAACCACTCGCTTGTCAATATATCCTATACTTGTCCTGTCACCTCATATATATGTCATGTACACCTCTTATTATATCCTATACATTAGGGGTGTGCATCGGCCACTTTTCGTGTTTTGTGTTTTGGTTTTGGATCAGGATCTTTCTTCGTGTTTTGGATCTGGATTGGTTTTGCCAAAACCACCCTTCCGTGTTTTGGGTTCTGGGTTTTGTGTTTTGGATCTGTATTTTTTTTTAAAAAAAGCATAAAAACAGCTAAAATCACAGAATGTGTTGGTTTTTCTGCTCCTATGCTATTATTAACCTCAATAACCTTAATTTCCACTAATTTCCAGTCTATTCTGAACACCTCACACCTCACAATAGTATTTTTATGTCCAAAAGGTTGCACCGAGGTAGCTGGATGTCTATGCTAAGCGACACGAGTGGGTGGCACAAACACGTGACCCATCTAGGAGAGATACTGCAGTGGCAGACAGGATGGCAGTTTGAAAAACTAGGCCCCAAACTGTACATAATGCAAGGAAAAAAAAGAGGTGCAAGATGGAATTGTCCTTGGGCCCTCCCACCCACCCTTATGTTGTATAAACAGGACATGCACACTTTAACAAAGCAATCATTTCAGCGCCAGGGTCTGCCACACAACTGTGGCTGAAATGATTGGTTCGTTTGGGCCCCCACAAAACAAGCTGGCAATTAATCTGTCCCTGCACAAACTGGCTCTACGGAGGCAAGATGTCGTCCTCATCCTCCTCATCCACCAATTCCTCACCCTCTTCAGTGTTGTGTACATCCTCATCCTCACAGAGTATTAACTCGTCCCCACTGGAATTCACCACCACGGGTCCCTCTGTACATTCTGGAGGCTGGTCTCCCTGGAAGAGTTGATATTCATTTTTAAGAACATCATCTTCTCCACATTTTGTGGAAGCAACCTCCTACGCCTTTCGCTAACAAGGTTCCCGGCTGCACTAAACACTCTTTCGGAGTACACACTGGAGGGGGGGCAACTCAGGCAAAATAGAGCTAGTTTGTACAGGGGCCTCCAAATTGCCTCTTTTTCCTACCAGTACAGGTATGGACTGTCTGACATGCCTACTTGGATGCTGACACCACATAGGCTTTAAACCTAGGATCGAGCACGGTGGCCAAAATGTAGTGGTCTGATTTCAACAGATTGACCACCCTGGAATCCTGGCAATGAAGGGCTTCATCCACAAGTCCCACATGCCGAGCGGAATCGCTCCGTCTTAGCTCCTCCTTCACTTTCTCCAGCTGCTTCTGCAAAAGCTTGATGAGGGGAATGACCTGACTCAAGCTGGCAGTGTCTGAACTGACTTCACGTGTGGCAAGTTTGAAGGGATGGAGAACAATGCACAACACGGAAATCATTCTACACTGCGTTTGAGTCAGGTTCATACCCCCTCCTTTGCCTATGTCATAGGTGGATGTATAGGCTTGAATGGCCTTTTGCTGCTCCTCCATCCTCTGAAGCATATAGAGGGTTGAGTTCCACCGCGTCACAACCTCTTGCTTCAGGTGATGGCGGGGCAGGTTCAAGAGTGTTTGCTGGCGCTCCAGTCTTCGGCACGCAGTCGCTGAATGGCGAAAGTGGCCTGAAATTTTTCGGGCCACCCAAAGCATCTCCTGCACGCCCCTGTCGCTTTTCAGAAAATTCTGCACCACCAAGTTTATTGTGTGAGCAAAACATGGGACGTGCTGAAATTTGCCCAGATGTAATGCCCGCACAATATTGGTGGCATTGTCAGATATCACAAATCCCCAGGAGAGTCTAAGTGGGGTAAGCCACTGGGCGATGATTTCCCTCAGTTTCTCTAAGAGGTTGTCGGCGGTGTGCCTCTTACTGAAACCGGTGATACACAGCGTAGCCTGCCTTGGAACGAGCTGGCATTTCTGAGATGCTGCTACTGGTGACGCTGCTGCTGTTGCTGCATAAGGTGATACATCTACCCAGTGGGCTGTCACAGTCATATAGTCCTTAGTCTGCCCTGTTCCACTTGTCCAAATGTCCGTGGTTAAGTGGACATTGGGTACAACGGCATTTTTCAGGATACTGAGGACACTTTTTCTGACGTTTCTGTACAGTCTCGGTATCGCCTGCCTAGTGAAGTGGAATCTAGACGGGATTTGGAACCGGGGACACACTACCTCCATCATTTGTCTAAATCCCACTGCACTAATGGCGGATACTGGATTCACGTCTAACACCAACATAGCAGTCAAGGCCTCAGTTATACATTTTGCTTCAGGATGACTGCTGTCGTACTTCATCCTCCTCGCTAAGGACTGTTGGAGGGTCAATTGTTTAGTAAAAGTAGTGGTGTTCCTACTTCCTCTCTGGGATGATGAACGACTCCCAGCAGCAGCAACAGCAGCAGCGGCAGCAGGAGGCGTAGCAATGCAGGATCCTCTGGAGGAATCCCGGATAGGAGAGTCAGTCATGCCAGTGACATGGCCTGCAGGACTACTTCCGATCCTGACTAAGGAGGAAATTGACGAGGAGGGAGTTGACGGTGTGGTTTGCAGGCGCTTGGATACAACAGGACAACGGGATTTAGGTGTCCCTGGACTGCTTACGGTTTTAGCCAAAGTTTCTGAACTTGACAGTAACTTTTTATGAACATGCTGCAGGTGCCGTATAAGGGAGGATGTTCCTAGGTGGTTAACGTCACTACCCTTACTTATTTCACCTTTACATATGGTACATATGGCAAGACAGTTGTTGTCCGGATTTGGATAGAAATATTGCCAGACCAAAGAGGTGGAATGTTTAGTCTTCTGCCCAGGCATGACCGTGATGGGCTTTTCAATCCCACGGACAACAACTGTCTCCCCCAAGCTTGATTTAAACAAACCACATCACCATCAGAATCCTCCTCGCCAACTTCCTCCTCAGCGCCAGCTACACCAGTATCCTCATCCTGTTGTACTTCAACAGTGACATCTTCAATTTGCATATCAGCAAGTGGACTGTGGGTGCTCCTTTCAGCACTTGCAGGGGGCGTGCAAATGGTGGAAAGAGCCACCTCTTCCTGTCCAGTGCTGGGAAGGTCAGGAATCGTAACCGCCACCACACTTGGACTCTCCTTGGGGATTTGTGATGTCTTCTTAGAACGCACAGTTCTTCGCTGTGCTTTTGCCAGCTTAACTCATTTGATTTTTTTAGCGGGAGGAGGGCTTCCATCGTCATGTGAAGCTGAACCACTAGTCATGAACATACTAGTCATACTAGTATGACACACACTAGTCATAGGGAAAGACCTTAGCCTTTCCTTGCCACTCCGTGTCATAAATGGCATATTGGCAAGTTTACGTTTCTCTTCAGATGATTTAAATGTTTTTTTTAAGGTCATTTTCCTGAACCTTGTCATTTGGGATTGTTTGTGGCCTCTACTATGACACTGGGTATCGCCCTTGGCAGATGACGTTGATGGCATGTTATCGTCTATGTCATAGGTCTTCAAACTTGGCCCTCCAGCTGCTGTGGAACTACACATCCCAGCATGCACTACCACCTTCTTGATATAACAGCATGCTAAAACTGTGGCAGTGCATGCTGGGATGTGTAGTTCCACAGCAGCTGGAGGGACAAGTTTGAAGACCCCTGGACTCTATGTCATGACTAGTGGCAGCAGCTTCAGCACTAGGAGGAAGTGGTTCTTGATCTTTCCCTATTTTATTTTTATCGGAGAAAGTTTGGTCCTCCATTTATGTTATATCGATTTGATATATACGTGCGGTTAAGGCGCACACAAACACAGAAAATATTTTTTTATTTTTGCTGGAGAGTAGTGCACTTTGTGGGTTACACAATTCACAAACACAGAAAATATTTTTTTATTTTGTTTGGAGTGTACTTTGGGGGTTACAGCACCCTTTAACGGTCAAGCCAGCCGGCCCTTTACTTATGACACAGGCGCACGCTTGGCACTACTTTGTTGATGCACGTGCGGCTACTGCGCATACAATTCACAAACACAGAAAATATTTTTTTATTTGGTTTGGAGTGTACTTTGGGGGTTACAGCACCCTTTAACAGTCAAGCCAGCCGGCCCTTTACTTATGACACAGGCGCACGCTTGGCACTACTTTGTTGATGCACGTGCGGCTACTGCGCACACAATTCACAAACACAGAAAATATTTTTTTATTTGGTTTGGAGTGTACTTTGGGGGTTACAGCACCCTTTAACGGTCAAGCCAGCCGGCCCTTTACTTATGACACAGGCGCACGCTTGGCACTACTTTGTTGATGCACGTGCGGCTACTGCGCACACAATTCACAAACACAGAAAATATTTTTTTATTTTGTTTGGAGTGTACTTTGGGGGTTACAGCACCCTTTAACGGTCAAGCCAGCCGGCCCTTTACTTATGACACAGGCACACGCTTGGCACTACTTTGTTGATGCACGTGCGGCTACTGCGCACACAATTCACAAACACAGAAAATATTTTTTTATTTGGTTAGGAGTGTACTTTGGGGGTTACAGCACCCTTTAACGGTCTAGCCAGCCAGCCCTTTACTTATGACACAGGCGCACGCTTGGCACTACTTTGTTGATGCACGTGCGGCTACTGCGCACACAATTCACAAACACAGAAAAAAAATTATTATTTTTTGCACTAGGGGGGAGCACCCCTGATGGACAGAGCACCCCTTGGACAACACTACAGCACCCCTTTATGACTGGGACTCTGCACAGGACTTTGGAGTGGACACAGCCCCTATGGACAACTGACTGCACAACACAGTCCAGCCAGCCCCTATGGACTTTGGAGGAGTGGACACAGCCCCTATGGACAACAGCAGCACAGCACAACACAGCCATCCCCTATGGACTTTGGATTAGTTGACACAGCCCTTATGGACAACAGCAGCACAGCACAGCACAACACTGCACTACACTACACTACACTACACAGCCCAGCCAGCCCTAACTCCCACCCTCCCTCTTCACTGTCCACAGCAGAGTGAGAAAATGGCACTGACGCGGGTACCTTATATAGGATCCAAAACCCGCGAGACCCGGAAGGCGGGATGATGACGATTTGCCTCGATTTCAGATCCGAGTCAGGCGGGAAAAGTCGAGCCTGACTTGGATCGGCCTCGGCTCGGGGGGGTTTGGATTTCAGAAATCCGAACCAGCTCACCCCTACTCCTAATATATGCTATGCCATGCATGCCTACCCTCCCGGTTTTCGTGGGAGGCTCCCGATTTTTTGGGTAACCCCCCGCACCCCCGGAAGGGTAGGCATTTCTCCGGCATTCTGCTCACTTCCTAGTGAAGTGGGCAGAATGAGGAGAATACATGCGGCGATCGCGGGTCTCCGTGTAGGGGGCAAGGCTTAAAACGTGAGTCTACATGAATCACGGCATATGGCCCTGCCCTTATGCAATTTCTTGTTAATCGCAGCAATTTTACCATGAGGGGGCGGGGCTTAATGACGCAAATTGTCAGGCCCCACCCCCCATTGCCTCCCTCCTGCTTCTCTTACCGGGCTTCTCCCGGGAAGAGATCTTAAAAGGTAGGCAACTCTGTCCTATACATGTCCTGTCACCTCATATATATGTCATACACACCTCCTAATATATCCTATACATGTCCTGACACCTCATATATATGTCATATACACCTCCTAATATATCCTATACATGTCCTGTCACCTCATATATATGTCATACACACCTCCTAATATATCCTATACATGTCCTGTCACCTCATATATATGTCATATACACCTCCTAATATATCCTATACATGTCCTGTCACCTCATATATATGTCATATACACCTCCTATACACCTCCTAATATATCCTATACATCTCCTGTCACCTCATATATATGTCATATACACCTCCTAATATATCTTATATATGTCATGTCACCTCATATATATGTCACACACAACTCCTAATATATCTTATATATGTCATGTCACCTCATATATATGTCATACAAACCACCTAATATATCCTATACATGTCCTGTCACCTCATATATATGTCATATACATCTCCTATATACCTCCTAATATATCCTATACATGTCCTGTCACCTCATATATATGTCATATACACCTCCTAATATATCCTATACATGTCCTGTCACCTCATATATATGTCATATACACATCCTAATATATCTTATACATGTCCTGTCACCTCATATATATGTCATATACACATCCTAATATATCCTATACCTATCCTGTCACCTCATATATATGTCATATACACCTCCTAATATATCTTATACATGTCCTATCACCTCATATATATGTCATACACACCTTCTAATATATCCTATACATGTCCTGTCATCTCATATATATGTACGTCATATACACCTGCTAATATATCCTATACATGTCCTATCACTTCATATATATGTCATGTACACCTGCTAATATATCCTATACATGTCCACTCCTGTCACCTCATATATATGTCATATACACCTCCTAATATATCCTATACCTGTCCTGTCACCTCATATATATGTCACATACCTAATATATCCTATACATGTCCTCACACCTCATATATATGTCATATACACCTCCTAATATATCCTATACATGTCCTGTCACCTCATATATATGTCACACACACCTAATATATCCAATACATGTCCTGTCACCTCATATACTGTATATGTCATATACGCCTCCTAATATATCCTATACTTGTCCTGTCACCTCATATATATGTCATATACACCACCTAATATATCCTATACTTGTCCTGGCTCCTTATATATATGTCATATACACATCCTAATATATCCTATACATGTCCTTTCACATCATATATATATAATATACACCACCTAATGTATCCTATACATGTCCTGCCACCTCATATACTGTATATGTCATACACACATAATAAATCCTATACATGTCCTATCACCTCATATACTGGATATATCATATGCACCTCCTAATATATCCTATACCTGTCCTGGCTCCTCATATATATGTCATATGCACCTAATATATCCTAAACCTGTACTGTCACCTCTTAAATATATCATATACACCTTCTAATATATCCTATACATGTCCTGTCACCTCACATATATCTCATATACACCTCCTAATATATCCTATACATGTCCTGTCACCTCACATATATGTCATATACACCTCCTAATGTATCCTATACATGTCCTGTCACCTCATATATATGTCATACGCACCTCCTAATATATCTTACACATGTCCTGTCACCTCATATATATGTCATACGCACCTCCTAATATATCTTATACATGTCCTGTTACCTCATATATATGTCATATACACCTCCTAATATATCCTATACATGTCTTGTCACCTCATATATATGTCATACGCACCTCCTAATATATCTTATACATGTCCTGTCACCTCATATATATGTCATACACACCTCCTAATATATCCTATACCTGTCCTGTCACCTCATATATATGTCATATACACATCCTAATATATCCTATACCTATCCTGTCACCTCATATATATGTCATATACACCTCCTAATATATCTTATACATGTCCTGTCACCTCATATATATGTCATATACACATCCTAATATATCCTATACCTGTCCTGTCATCTCATATATATGTACGTCATATACACCTCCTAATATATCCTATACATGTCCTATCACCTCATATATATGTCATATACACATCCTAATATATCCTATACCTATCCTGCACCTCATATATATGTCATACACACCTTCTAATATATCCTATACCTGTCCTGTAACCTCATATATATGTCATATACACATCCTAATATATCCTATACCTATCCTGCACCTCATATATATGTCATACACACCTTCTAATATATCCTATACCTGTCCTGTCACCTCATATATATGTCATATACGCCTGCTAATATATCCTATACATGTCCTGTCATCTCATATATATGTATGTCATATACACCTGCTAATATATCCTATACATGTCCTATCACTTCATATATATGTCATGTACACCTGCTAATATATCCTATACATGTCCACTCCTGTCACCTCATATATATGTCATATACACCTGCTAATATATCCTATACGTGTCCTGTCACCTCATATATATGTCACATACCTAATATATCCTATACATGTCCTCACACCTCATATATATGTCACACACACCTAATATATCCAATACATGTCCTGCCACCTCATATACTCTATATGTCATACACACCTAATATATCTTATACATGGCCTGTCACCTCATATACTGTATATGTCATATACGCCTCCTAATATATCCTATACATGTCCTGTCACCTCATATATATGTCATATACACCACCTAATATATCCTATACTTGTCCTGGCTCCTTATATATATGTCATATACACATCCTAATATATCCTATACATGTCCTTTCACATCATATATATATCATATACACCACCTAATGTATCCTATACATGTCCTGCCACCTCATATACTGTATATGTCATACACACATAATAAATCCTATACATGTCCTATCACCTCATATACTGGATATATCATATGCACCTCCTAATATATCCTATACCTGTCCTGGCTCCTCATATATATGTCATATGCACCTAATATATCCTAAACCTGTACTGTCACCTCTTAAATATATCATATACACCTCCTAATATATCCTATACATGTCCTGTCACCTCACATATATGTCATATACACCTCCTAATATATCCTATACATGTCCTGTCACCTCACATATATGTCATATACACTTCCTAATATATCCTATACCTGTCCTGTCACCTCATATATATCTCATATACTCCTCCTAATATATCCTATCCATGTCCTGTCACCTCCTATATATGTCATATACACCTCCTAATATATCCTATACATGTCCTATCATCTCATATATATGTCATATACACCTAATATATTCTATACATGTCCTGTCACCTCCTATATATGTCATATACACCTAATATATCCTATACATGTCCTGTCATCTCCTATATATGTCATAAACACCTCCTAATATATCCTATACATGTCCTGTCACCTCCTATATATGTCACATACATCTCCTAATATATCCTGTACATGTTATGTCCCCTCATATATATGTCATATACTCCTCCTAATTTATCCTATACATGTACTGTCACCTCATATATATGTCATACACACCTCCTAATATATCATATACATGTCTTGTCACCTCATATATATGTCCTATACACCTGCTACTAAATCCTATACATGTCCTGTCACCTGATATATATGTCATATACACCTCCTAATATATCCTATCCATGTCCTGTCACCTCCTATATATGTCATATACACCTCCTAATATGCTCTATACATGTTCTGTCACCTCATATATATGTCATATACACCTCCTGATATATCCTATACCTGTACTGTTACCTAATGTATATGTCATATACACCTCCTAATATATCCTAAACATATCCTGTCACCTCAAATATATATTATATACACCTCCTTATATATCCTATATATGTCCTGTCACCACATATATATGTCATATACACCTCTTACTATATCCTATACTTGTCCTGTCACCTCATATATATGTTATATACACCTCCTAATATATCCTATACCTGTACTATCACCTAACATATATGTCATATACACCTCCTAATATATCCTATACATGTCCTGTCACCTCATATATATGTTATACACACCTCCTTATATATCCTATATATGTCCTGTCACCTCATATATATGTCATTTACACCTCTTAGTATAACCTGTACTTGTCCTGTCATCTCATATATATGTAATATTCACCTCCTAATATATCCTATACTTGTCCTGGCTCCTTATATATATGTCATATACACATCCTAATATATCCTATACATGTCCTGTCACCTCATATATATGTCATACACACCTCCTAATATATCTTATACATGTCCTGTCACGTCATATATATGTCATACACACCTCCTATACACCTTTTAATCTATCCTATACATGTCCTGTCACCTCATATATATGTCATATAAATCTCCTATACACCTCCTAATCTATCCTATACATGTCCTGTCACCTCATATATATGTCATACACACATCCTAATATATCTTATACATGTCCTGTCACCTCATATATATGTCATGTACACCTGCTAATATATCCTATACCTATCCTGCACCTCATATATATGTCATACACACCTTCTAATATATCCTATACATGTCCTGTCATCTCATATATATGTCATGTACACCTGCTAATATATCCTATACGTGTTCTGTCACCTCATATATATGTCACACACCTAATATATCCTATACATGTCCTCACACCTCATATATATGTCATATACACCTCCTAATATACCCTATACATGTCCTATCACCTCATATATTTGTCACACACACCTAATATATCCCATACATGTCCTGCCACCTCATATACAGTATATGTCATACACACCTAATATATCTTATACATGGCCTGTCACCTCATATACTGTATATGTCATATACACCTCCTAATATATCCTATACATGTCCTGTCACCTTATATATATGTCATATACACCACCAAATATATCGTATACTTGTCCTGGCTCCTTATATATATATATCTCATATACACATCCTAATATATCCTATACATGTCCTTTCACATCATATTTATGTCATATACACCACCTAATGTATCCTATACATGTCCTGCCACCTCATATACTGTATATGTCATACACACATAATATATCCTATACATGTCCTATCACCTCATATACTGTATATGTCATATGCACCTCCTAATATATCCTATACCTGTCCTGGCTCCTCATATATATGTCATATGCACCTAATATATCCTAAATCTGTCCTGTCACCTCTTAAATATGTCATATAAACCTCCTAATATATCCTATACATGTCCTGTCACCTCACATATATCTCATATACACCTCCTAATATATCCTATACATGTCCTGTCACCTCACATATATGTCATATACACCTCCTAATATATCCTATACATGTCCTGTCACCTCATATATATCTCAGATACACCTCCTAATATATCCTATACATGTCCTGTCACCTCCTATATATGTCATATACACTTCCTAATATATCCTATACATGTCCTGTCATCTCATATATATGTCATATACACCTAATATATCCTATACATGTCCTGTCACCTCCTATATATGTCATATACACCTAATATATCCAATACATGTTCTGTCATCTCCTATATATGTCATATACACCTCCTAATATATCCTATACATGTCCTGTCACCTCCTATATATGTCACATTTACCTCCTAAAATATCCTCTACATGTTCTGTCCCCTCATATATATGTCATATACACCTCCTAATTTATCCTACACATGTACTGTCACCTCATATATATGTCATACATACCTCCTAATATATCCTATACATGTCTTGTCAACTCATATATATGTCCTATACACCTGCTACTAAATCCTATACATGTCCTGTCACCAGATATATATGTCATATACACCTCCTAATATATCCTAGACATGTTCTGTCACCTCATATATATGTCATATACACCTCCTAATATGCTCTATACATGTTCTGTCACCTCATATATATGTCATATACACCTCCTGATATATCCTATACCTGTACTGTCACCTAATGTGTATGTCATATACACCTCCTAATATATCCTAAACATGTCCTGTCACCTCAAATATATGTTATACACAACTCCTTATATATCATATATATGTCCTGTCACCACATATATATGTCATATACACCTCCTAATATATCCTATACCTGTAATGTCACCTAATATATATGTCATATACACCTCCTAATATATCGTATACATGTCCTGTCACCTCATATATATGTTATACACACCTCCTTATGTATCCTATATATGTCCTGTCACCTCATATATATGTCATATACACCTCTTAGTATATCCTGTACTTGTCCTGTCATCTCATATATATGTCATACACACCTCCTAATATATCCTATACATGTCCTGTCTCCTCATATATATGTCATATACACATCCTAATATATCCTATACATGTCCTGGTACCACATATTTATGTCATATACACCTCCTAATATATCCTATACATTTCCTGTCATCTCATATATATGTCATATGCACCTCCTAATATATCCTATACATGTCCTGTCACCTCATATATATGTCATATACACCTCCTGATATATCCTATACCTGTACTGTCACCTAATGTGTATGTCATATACACCTCCTAATATATCCTAGACATGTCCTGTCACCTCAAATATATGTTATACACACCTCCTAATATATCCTATACATGTCTTGTCAACTCATATATATGTCCTATACACCTGCTACTAAATCCTATACATGTCCTGTCACCAGATATATATGTCATATACACCTCCTAATATATCATATATATGTCCTGTCACCACATATATATGTCATATACACCTCCTAATATATCCTATACCTGTACTGTCACCTAATATATATGTCATATACACCTCCTAATATATCGTATACATGTCCTGTCACCTCAAATATATGTTATACACACCTCCTTATGTATCCTATATATGTCCTGTCACCTCATATATATGTCATATACACCTCTTAGTATATCCTGTACTTGTCCTGTCATCTCATATATATGTCATACACACCTTCTAATATATCCTATACATGTCCTGTCTCCTCATATATATGTCATATACACCTCCTAATTTATCCTACACATGTACTGTCACCTCATATATATGTCATACACACCTCCTAATATATCCTATACATGTCTTGTCAACTCATATATATGTCCTATACACCTGCTACTAAATCCTATACATGTCCTGTCACCACATATATATGTCATATACACCTCCTAATATATCCTAGACATGTTCTGTCACCTCATATATATGTCATATAGACCTCCTAATATGCTCTATACATGTTCTGTCACCTCATATATATGTCATATACACCTCCTGATTTATCCTATACCTGTACTGTCACCTAATGTGTATGTCATATACACCTCCTAATATATCCTAAACATGTCCTGTCACCTCAAATATATGTTAAACACACCTCCTTATATATCATATATATGTCCTGTCACCACATATATATGTCATATACACCTCCTAATATATCCTATACCTGTACTGTCACCTAATATATATGTCATATACACCTCCTAATATATCGTATACATGTCCTGTCACCTCATATATATGTTATACACACCTCCTTATGTATCCTATATATGTCCTGTCACCTCATATATATGTCATATACACCTCTTAGTATATCCTGTACTTGTCCTGTCATCTCATATATATATCATACACACCTCCTAATATATCCTATACATGTCCTGGTACCACATATTTATGTCATATACACCTCCTAATATATCCTATACATTTCCTGTCATCTCATATATATGTCATATGCACCTCCTAATATATCCTATACATGTCCTGTCACCTCATATATATGTCATATACACCTCCTAATATATCCTATACATGTCCTGTCACCTCATATATATGTCATATACACCTCCTATATACCTCCTAATCTATCCTATGCATGTGCTGTCACCTCATATATATATATATATATATCATATACACCTCCTAATATATCCTATACCAGTCCTGTCAACTCATATATATGTCATATACACCTCCTAATATATACTATACATGTCCTGTCACCTAATATATATGTCATATACACCTCCTAATATAACATATACATGTCCTATCACCTCATATATATGTCATATACACCTCCTAATATAACATATACATGTCCTATCACCTCATATATATGTCATATACACCTCCTAATATATCGTATACATGTCCTGTCACCTCATATATATGTTATACACACCTCCTTATGTATCCTATACATGTCCCGTCACCTTATATATATGTCATATACACCTCCTAATATATCCTATACCTGTCTTGTCACCTCATATATGTCATATACACCTCCTAATATATCCTATACATGTCCTATCACCTCATATATTTGTCACACACACCTAATATATCCCATACATGTCCTGCCACCTCATATACTGTATATGTCATACACACCTAATATATCTTATACATGGCCTGTCACCTCATATACTGTATATGTCATATACACCTCCTAATATATCCTATACATGTCCTGTCACCTTATATATATGTCATATACACCACCTAATATATCGTAAACTTGTCCTGGCTCCTTATATATATATGTCATATACACATCCTAATATATCCTATACACGTCCTTTCACATCATATATATGTCATATACACCACCTAATGTATCCTATACATGTCCTGCCACCTCATATACTGTATATGTCATACACACATAATATATCCTATACATGTCCTATCACCTCATATACTGTATATGTCATATGCACCTCCTAATATATCCTATACCTGTCCTGGCTCCTCATATATATGTCATATGCACCTAATATATCCTAAATCTGTCCTGTCACCTCTTAAATATGTCATATACACCTTCTAATATATCCTATACATGTCCTGTCACCTCACATATATCTCATATACACCTCCTAATATATCCTATACATGTCCTGTCACCTCACATATATGTCATATACACCTCCTAATATATCCTATACCAGTCCTGTCACCTCATATATATCTCATATAAACCTCCTAATATATCCTATACATGTCCTGTCACCTCCTATATATGTCATATACACCTCCTAATAAATCCTATACATGTCCTGTCATCTCATATATATGTCATATACACTTAATATATCCTATACATGTCTTGTCACCTCCTATATATGTCATATACACCTAATATATCCTATACATGTCCTGTCATCTCCTATATATGTCATATACACCTCCTAATATATCCTATACATGTCCTGTCACCTCCTATATATGTCACATACACCTCCTAATATATCCTGTACATGTTATGTCCCCTCATATATATGTCATATACACCTCCTAATTTATCCTATACATGTACTGTCACCTCATATATATGTCATACACACCTCCTAATATATCCTATACATGTCTTGTCACCTCATATATATGTCCTATACACCTGCAACTACATCCTATACATGTCCTGTCACCAGATATATGTCATATACACCTCCTAATATATCCTAGACATGTTCTGTCACCTCATATATATGTCATATACACCTCCTAATATGCTCTATACATGTTCTGTCACCTCATATATGTCATATACACCTCCAGATATATCCTATACCTGTACTGTCACCTCATATATGTCATATACACCTCCTAATATATCCTATACATGTCCTATCACCTCATATATTTGTCACACACACCTAATATATCCCATACATGTCCTGCCACCTCATATACTGTATATGTCATACACACCTAATATATCTTATACATGGCCTGTCACCTCATATACTGTATATGTCATATACACCTCCTAATATATCCTATACATGTCCTGTCACCTTATATATATGTCATATACACCACCTAATATATCGTAAACTTGTCCTGGCTCCTTATATATATATGTCATATACACATCCTAATATATCCTATACACGTCCTTTCACATCATATATATGTCATATACACCACCTAATGTATCCTATACATGTCCTGCCACCTCATATACTGTATATGTCATACACACATAATATATCCTATACATGTCCTATCACCTCATATACTGTATATGTCATATGCACCTCCTAATATATCCTATACCTGTCCTGGCTCCTCATATATATGTCATATGCACCTAATATATCCTAAATCTGTCCTGTCACCTCTTAAATATGTCATATACACCTTCTAATATATCCTATACATGTCCTGTCACCTCACATATATCTCATATACACCTCCTAATATATCCTATACATGTCCTGTCACCTCACATATATGTCATATACACCTCCTAATATATCCTATACCAGTCCTGTCACCTCATATATATCTCATATAAACCTCCTAATATATCCTATACATGTCCTGTCACCTCCTATATATGTCATATACACCTCCTAATAAATCCTATACATGTCCTGTCATCTCATATATATGTCATATACACTTAATATATCCTATACATGTCTTGTCACCTCCTATATATGTCATATACACCTAATATATCCTATACATGTCCTGTCATCTCCTATATATGTCATATACACCTCCTAATATATCCTATACATGTCCTGTCACCTCCTATATATGTCACATACACCTCCTAATATATCCTGTACATGTTATGTCCCCTCATATATATGTCATATACACCTCCTAATTTATCCTATACATGTACTGTCACCTCATATATATGTCATACACACCTCCTAATATATCCTATACATGTCTTGTCACCTCATATATATGTCCTATACACCTGCAACTACATCCTATACATGTCCTGTCACCAGATATATGTCATATACACCTCCTAATATATCCTAGACATGTTCTGTCACCTCATATATATGTCATATACACCTCCTAATATGCTCTATACATGTTCTGTCACCTCATATATGTCATATACACCTCCAGATATATCCTATACCTGTACTGTCACCTAATGTGTATGTCATATACACCTCCTAATATATCCTAAACATGTCCTGTCACCTCAAATATATGTTATACACACCTCCTTATATATCATATATATGTCCTGTCACCACATATATATGTCATATACACCTCCTCATATATCCTATACCTGTACTGTCACCTAATATATATGTCATATACACCTCCTAATATATCCTATACATGTCCTGTCACCTCATATATATGTTATACACACCTCCTTATGTTTCCTATATATGTCCTGTCACCTCATATATATGTCATATACACCTCTTAGTATATCCTGTACTTGTCCTGTCATCTCATATATATGTCATACACACCTCCTAATATATCCTATACATGTCCTGTCTCCTCATATATATGTCATATACACATCCTAATATATCCTATACATGTCCTGTCACCTCATATATATGTCATATACACCTCCTAGTATATCCTATACATGTCCTGTCACCTCATATATATGTCATATACACCTCCTATACACCTCCTAATCTATCCTATGCATGTGCTGTCACCTCATATATATAATATATATCATATACACCTCCTAATATATCCTATACATGTCCTGTGTCATCATATATATGTCATATACACCTCCTAATATATCCTATACATGTCCTGTCACCTCATATATATGTCATATACACCTCCTAATATATCCTATACATGTCCTGTCACCTCATATATATGTCATATACACCTCCTAATATATCCTATACATGTCCTGTTACCTCATATGGTACATAGAAGAGACCAGCAGTGGGCACTGCCATGTGTGCCCCCCTGCTCCGTGCCAGTGCTGCCCCCTCTGATATGTGTAATGTAACTACACAGCAATGCCGTCCTCCTCATTTTACACACGGCGCTGCATGTAGAAGTAGCAGCAAGTTACCAGCGCTACTGGCATCGTCGTCTTAGTCACTGGTACCCACCTGTAGCTGGTGGTGGTGTCCAGGGATTTTCTCCTCCAGCAGTGTGTCGACAGAGGACGGGATGGGGGCACTGAGCTGGTTGTCACTGTCAGTGTCTCGGATGCGATGGGTACTATAGTTCCGTGAAGGACGAGTTACTCAGTTGAAGCCATTATTAAGCAGCATGCGAGGAACTACAACTCCAAGAGGACCTAGGAGCTCATTCAGACTCACTCGCAAGTTGCGGCCGCTCGCTTGCAAAAAGGGGCCGGATATTTAAATGAAGTGCTCGCATTGTTTTAGCGAGCTTCGGCAAAGGGCGCTCACAAGTGTATAAAGACGCCCCCTTGCCACTCACAACATACATCATCTCCAGGAAATGTAGGATTAATCAGGACCATCGTGAGCCATCGGAGCTGTTCGCAGCCTTTGAGGTTGCCTTAACCTGCCGCAAGCACAGCGATCAGGCAGAAATACATGCAGGTACCCTACCCACATTCACTATCCGGTATAGTGTGTGCACGCCTAGCAATCCCATACTACCCATATTCACCTCCCCAGTATAGAGTGTGCATGCCTAGCAATCCTGTCCTACCCACATTCATCGCCTGGCATAGTGTATGCATGCATTGTATCACATATACATCATGACTGCTCATACAGGAAATATACTGGGGTACATGAGTGAGCTAGGAAATCATAAGGTTTTTTATCTATGGACTGTATATATATATAAACTAGGGGTGTGCACCGGTCACTTTTCGTGTTTCATGTTTTGGTTTTGGATCTGGATCTTTCTTCGTGTTTTGGATCTGGATTGGTTTTGCCAAAACCACCCTTCCGTGTTTTGGGTTCTGGGTTTTGTGTTTTGCATCTGTATTTTTTTTTAAAAAAGCATAAAAACAGCTAAAATCACAGAATTTGTAGGTTTTTCTGCTCCTATGCTATTATTAACCTCAATAACCTTCATTTCCACTCATTTCCAGTCTATTCTGAACACCTCACACCTCACAATAGTGTTTTTATGTCCAAAAGGTTGCACCGAAGGTAGCTGGATGACTATGCTAAGCAACACGTGTGGGGGCGGCACAAACACGTGGTCCATCTAGGAGTGACACTGCTGTGGCAAACAGGATGGCAGTTTGAAAAACTAGGCCCCAAACAGTACATAATTCAAAGAAAAAAAAGAGGTGCAAGATGGAATTGTCCCTGGGCCCTCCCACCCACCCTTATGTTGTATAAACAGGACATGCACACTTTAACAAACCAATCATTTCAGCGCCAGGGTCTGCCACATGACTGTGGCTGAAATGATTGGTTCGTTTGGGCCCCCACAAAACAAGTTGGCAATTAATCTGGCCCTGCACAAACTGGCTCTACGGAGGCAAGATGTCGTCCTCATCCTCCTCATCCACCGATTCCTCACCCTCTTCAGTGTTGTGTACATCCTCATCCTCACAGAGTATTAATTCGTCACCACTGGAATCCACCACCACAGGTCCCTCTGTACGTTCTGGAGGCTGGTCTCCCTGGAAGAGTTGATAATTCATTTTTATGAACATCATCTTCTCCACATTTTGTGGAAGCAAACTCCTACGCCTTTTGCTGACAAGGTTCCCGGCTGCACTAAACACTCTTTTGGAGTACAAACTGGAGAGGGGGCAACGCAGGTAAAATAGAGCCAGTTTGTACAGGGGCCTCCAAATTGCCTCTTTTTCCTGCCAGTACATGTATGGACTGTCTGACATGCCTATTTGGATGCTGTCACTGATGTAATCCTTCAACAGACAGACGCACGCTTGTCGCTGCTGCTTTTAGGATGCAGGTGCGGCTACAGCCCACACAATTCACAAAGACAGAAAAAAAAAGAAGAATTTTTTTATTGTTTGTGGAGCTCACTTTGAGGGTTACACCACCCTTTAACAGACAGTCGCATGCTTGTCGCTGCTGCTTTAAGGATGCAGGTGCGGCTACAGCCCACACATTTCACAAAGACAGAAAAAAAAGACGAATTTTTTTATTGTTTGTGGAGCGCACTTTGAGGGTTACACCACCCTTTAACAGACAGACGCACGCTTGTCGCTGCTGCTTTAAGGATGCAGGTGCAGCTACAGCCCACACATTTCACAAAGACAGAAAAAAAGAAGAATTTTTTTATTGTTTGTGGAGTGCGCACTTTGAGGGCTACACCACCCTTTAACAGACAGACGTACGCTTGTCGCTGCTGCTTTAAGGATGCAGGTGCAGCTACAGCCCACACATTTCACAAAGACAGAAAAAATAAGAATTTTTTTATTGTTTGTGGAGCGCACTTTGAGGGTTACACCACCCTTTAACAGACAGACGCATGCTCGTTGCTGCTGCTTTGAGGATGCAGGTGGAATCTAGACGGGATTTGGAACCGGGGACACACTACCTCCATCAATTGTCTAAATCCCACTGCACTAATGGCGGATACCGGACGCACGTCTAACACCAACATAGCAGTCATGGCCTCAGTTATACGTTTTGCTTCAGGATGACTGCTGTCGTACTTCATCCTCCTCGCTAGGGACTTTTGGAGGGTCAATTGTTTAGTAAAAGTAGTGGTGTTCCTACTTCCTCTCTGGGATGATGAACAACTCCTAGCAGCAGCAACAGCACTAGGAGGAAGTGGTTCTTGATCTTTCCCTATTTTATTTTAATCGGAGAAAGTTTGGTCCTCCATTTATGTTATATTGATATATACGTGCGGCTAAGGCGCACACAAACACAGAAAATATTTTTTTATTTTTGCTGGAGAGTAGTGCACTTTGTGGTTTACACCACCCTTTAAGAAATGAGCCAGCCGGCTCTTTACTTACGGGACACAGGCGCACGCTTGGCGCTGCTCCTTTGTTGATGCACGTGCAGCCACAAACACAGAAAATATTTTTTTATGTTATTTGGAGTGTACTTTCGGGGTTACAGCTCCTTTAACGGACAAGCCAGCCAGCCCTTTACTAATGGGACACAGGCGCACGCTTGGCGCTGCTCCTTTGTTCATGCACGTGCAGCCACAGTGCACACAATTCACAAACACAGAAAATATTTTTTTATTTTGTTTGGAGTGTACTTTGGGGGTTACAGCACCCTTTAATGGACAAGCCAGCCGGCCCTTTACTAATGGGACACAGGCGCACGCTTGGCGCTGCTCCTTTGTTGATGCACGTGCAGCCACAGTGCACACAATTCACAAACACAGAAAATATTTTTTTATTTTGTTTGGAGTGTACTTTGGGGGTTACAGCAACCTTTAATGGACAAGCCAGCCGGCCCTTTACTAATGGGACACAGGCGCACGCTTGGCGCTGCTCCTTTGTTGATGCACGTGCAGCCACAGTGCACACAATTCACAAACACAGAAAATATTTTTTTATTTTGTTTGGAGTGTACTTTGGGGGTTACAGCAACCTTTAATGGACAAGCCAGCCGGCCCTTTACTAATGGGACACAGGCGCACGCTTGGTGCTGCTCCTTTGTTGATGCACGTGCAGCCACAGCGCACACAATTCACAAACACAGGAAATATTTTTTTATTTTGTTTGGAGTGTACTTTGGGGGTTACAGCACCCTTTAAAGGAAAAGCCTGCCGGCCCTTTACTAATGGGACACAGGCGCACGCTTGGCACTGCTCCTTTGTTGATGCACGTGCAGCCACAGTGCACACAATTCACAAACACAGAAAATATTTTTTTATTTTGTTTGGAGTGTGCTTTGGGGGTTACAGCACCCTTTAACGGACAAGCCAGCCGGCCCTTTACTAATGGGACACAGGCGCACGCTTGGCGCTGCTCCTTTGTTGATGCACGTGCAGCCACAGTGCACACAATTCACAAACACAGAAAATATTTTTTTATTTTGTTTGGAGTGTACTTTGGGGGTTACAGCACCCTTTAATGGACAAGCCAGCCGGTCCTTTACTAATGGGACACAGGCGCACGCTTGGCGCTGCTCCTTTGTTGATGCACGTGCAGCCACAGTGCACACAATTCACAAACACAGAAAATATTTTTTATTTTGTTTGGAGTGTACTTTGGGGGTTACAGCACCCTTTAATGGTCAAGCCAGCCGGCCCTTTACTTTTGACACATGCGCACGCTTGGCACTACTTTGTTGATGCATGTGCGGCTACTGTGCACACAATTCACAAACACAGAAAAAATGTATATTTTTTTTGCAATTGGAGGGAGCACCCCTGATGGACAGTGCACCCCCTGGACAACACTACAGCACCCCTTTAGGACTGGGACACTGCACAGGACTGTGGAGTGGACACAGCCCCTATGGACAACTGACTGCACAACACAGTCCAGCCAGCCCCTATGGACTTTGGAGGAGTGGACACAGCCCCTATGGACAACAGCAGCACTGCACAACACAGTCCAGCCAGCCCCTATGGACTTTGGAGGAGTGGACACAGCCCCTATGGACAACCAGCCAATGTAACCTTGCTTGGGTGCCTTCCCCAAGTGGGATCCACCCCTCTAATGCAGGAATCAAAAAATGTGGTGGCACTCCAAGGCTTGTAACTTGTTCAACAACGGTGCTTTATTGCTTGCTACGTTTCGGGGTCCAGCGCCCCTTCGTCAGGACACACACAGTGAATAATAACTCAATATTAGCTTAAATACCCACAGAACAACACTCACCTGTCCCTTCTCCCGCTGATCACTGGCATCCAGCGCCACACATCCGGTCTCAGCATCAACGTCGCACAGGATGTGATGTGACGCTGAGCCTAAACACGTGAGATCGGGAGAGGACAATAACAGCCCGGAGTACAGTCTGTGTACATGTAACCATAGAAACCGGTCACATGACCACGCTGTTAGCTCCCGAATGTGAACACATCATTTTAAAAAAACATATCACTTCTATTTATCCTAATTAAAAACAACAATGGACAAATACATGCAAAAAAACATACAAGTACAGTGAATATTAAATATGGCTGGAGTGCACATCACAGATCAAGGACATATTCTGTCCATAAACATACTCACAAACCTCTATCTACTATCCAGGGCCGTAGCTAGGGTAGTGCGGCCGGTACCATCGCACAGGGCACCACAGGTCAGGAGGCGCTGTTTGGGCTGTCAAATTTTTGTTTATTATCATTCTTGCTTGTAGCATCCTCTTATTTCATCCCCAGCATCTCCTGGCCTCTCCTATCTCTTCCCTGGCCCTTCCCCATGAGGCCATGGACCTTTTTTGGGTGCATTATGTCCCTTTGAAAAATGAGGGGGCGCCAATGCTCTTTCTGGCACAGGGCACCAAAAAGTCTAGTCACGGCTCTAACTACAATCACTCTAGATACACAAACAAACATCATGATAAATACTGCAAATGCACTACACATGAGTATGACTATCGATATCATGTGTAAACTAGGGGTGAGCGGGTTCGGATTTCTGAAATCCGACCCCCCCGAGCCCCCCCGATCCGAGGCAGATCCGAGTCAGGCTCGACTTTTCCCGCCTGACTCGGATCTGAAATCGAGGCAAAACATCATCATCCCGCCTTCCGGGTCTCGCAGGTTTTTGATCCTATATAAGGTACCCGAATCGGCGCCATTTTCTCACTCGGCTGTGGACAGTGAAGAGGGAGGGTGGGAGTTAGGGCTGGCTGGGCTGTGTAGTGTAGTGTTGTAGTGTAGTGCAGTGTAGTGTTGTGCTGTGCTGCGCTGTACTGCTGTTGTCCATAGGGGCTGTGTCCACTACTTCAAAGTCCATAGGGGCTGGCTGGACTGTGTTGTGCAGTCAGTTGTCCATAGGGGCTGTGTCCACTCCAAAGTCCTGTGCAGTGTCCCAGTCCTAAAGGGGTGCTGTAGCGTTGTCCAGGGGGTGCTCTGTCCGTCAGGGGTGCTTCCCCCAAGTGCTAAAAAAAAAATATTTTTTCTGTGTTTGTGAATTGTGTGCACTGTGGCTGCACGTGCATCAACAAAGGAGCAGCGCCAAGCGTGCGCCTGTGTCTCATAAGTAAAAGGCCGGCTGGCTTGTCCGTTAAAGGGTGCTGAAACCCCCAAAGGGCACTCCAAACAAAATAAAAATATATATTTTTTTGTGTTTGTGAATTGTGTGCGCAGTAGCCGCACGTGCATCAACAAAGTAGTGCCAAGCGTGCGTCTGTGTCCCATAAATAAAGGGCTGGCTTGATTGACCGCTAAAGGGTGCTGTAACCCCCAAAGGGCACTCCAAACAAAATAAAAAAATATGTTTTTTTTGTGTTTTTGAAGTATGCGCGCAGTAGACGCACGTGCATGAACAAAGTAGTGCCAAGCGTGCACCTGTGTCCCATAAGTAAAAGGCAGGTTGGCTTGACCGTTAAAGGGTGCTGTAACCCCCAAAGTACACTCCAAACAAAATAAAAAAATATTTTCTGTGTTTGTGAATTGTGTGCGCAGTAGCCGCACGTGCATCAACAAAGTAGTGCCAAGCGTGCGCCTGTGTCATAAGTAAAGGGCCGGCTGGCTTGACCGTTAAAGGGTGCTGTAACCCCCAAAGTACACTCCAAACAAAATAAAAAAATAATTTCTGTATTTGTGAATTGTGTGCGCAGTAGCCGCACGTGCATCAACAAAGTAGTGCCAAGCGTGCGCCTGTGTCCCATAAATAAAGGGCCGGCTGACTTGACCGCTAAAGGGTGCTGTAACCCCCAAAGGGCACTCCAAACAAAATAAAAATATATTTTTTTTGTGTTTGTAAATTGTGTGCGCAGTAGCCGCACGTGCATCAACAAAGTAGTGCCAAGCGTGCGCCTGTGTCCCATAAATAAAGGGCCAGCTGGATTGACCGCTAAAGGGTGCTGTAACCCCCAAAGGGCACTCCAAACAAAATAAAAAAACAATTTCTATGTTTGTGAATTGTGTGCACTGTGGCTGCATGTGCATCAACAAAGGATCAGAGCCAAGCGTGCGCCTGTGTCCCATAAGTAAAGGGCCGGCTGGCTCATTTCTTAAATGGTGCTGTAACCCACAAAGTGCACTACTCTCCAGCAAAAATAAAAAAATATTTTCTGCGTTTGTGTGCGCCTTAGCCGCACGTATATATCAATATAACATAAATGGAGGACCAAACTTTCTCCGATAATAATAAAATAGGGAAAGATCAAGAACCACTTCCTCCTAGTGCTGTTGCTGCTGCTGGGAGTTGTTCATCATCCCAGAGAGGAAGTAGGAACACCACTACTTTTACTAAACAATTGACCCTCCAACAGTCCCTAGCGAGGAGGATGAAGTACGACAGCAGTCATCCTGAAGCAAAACGTATAACTGAGGCCTTGACTGCTATGTTGGTGTTAGACGTGCGTCCGGTATCCGCCATTAGTGCAGTGGGATTTAGACAATTGATGGAGGTAGTGTGTCCCCGGTTCCAAATCCCGTCTAGATTCCACCTGCATCCTCAAAGCAGCAGCGACAAGCGTGCGTCTGTCTTAATGGGTGGTGTAACCCTCAAAGTGCGCTCCACAAACAATAAAAAAATTCTTTTTTTTTCTCTTTGTGAAATGTGTGGGCTGTAGCCGCACCTGCATCCTTAAAGCAGCAGCGACAAGCGTGCGTCTGTCTGTTAAAGGGTGGTGTAACCCTCAAAGTGCGCTCCACAAAAAATAAAAAATTCTTCTTTTTTTTTCTGTCTTTGTGAAATGTGTGGGCTGTAGCCGCATCTGCATCCTTAAAGCAGCAGCGACAAGCGTGCATCTGTCTGTTAAAGGGTGGTGTAACCCTCAAAGTGCGCTCCACAAAAAATAAAAAATTCTTCTTTTTTTTCTGTCTTTGTGAATTGTGTGGGCTGTAGCCGCACCAGCATCCTCAAAGCAGCAGCGACAAGCGTGCGTCTGTCTGTTAAAGGGTGGTGTTACCCCCAAAGCGCGCTCCAACAAAATAAAATAATCTTCTTTTTTTCTGTGTTTGTGTGTGAAATGTACGCACAGTAGCCGCACCTGCATCCTCAAAGCAGCAGCGACAAGCGTGCGTCTGTCTGTTAAAGGGTGGTGTAACCCTCAAAGTGCGCTCCACAAAAAATAAAAAATTCTTCTTTTTTTTCTGTCTTTGTGAATTGTGTGGGCTGTAGCCGCACCTGCATCCTCAAAGCAGCAGTGACAAGCATGTGCATCTATCTGTTAAAGGATTACATCGGTGACAGCATCCAAGTAGGCATGTCAGACAGTCCGTACCTGTACTGGCAGGAAAAAGAGGCAATTTGGAGGTCCCTGTACAAACTGGCTCTATTTTACCTGAGTTGACCCCCCTCCAGTGTGTACTCCGAAAGAGTGTTTAGTGCAGCCGGGATCCTTGTCAGCGTAAGGCATAGGAGGTTGCTTCCACAAAATGTGGAGAAGATGATGTTCATAAAATGAATTATCAACTCTTCCAGGGAGACCAGCCTCCAGAACGTACAGAGGGACCTGTGGTTGTGGATTCCAGTGGGGAAGAATTAATACTCTGTGAGGATGAGGATGTACACAACACTGAAGAGGGTGAGGAATCGGTGGATGAGGAGGATGAGGATGACATCTTGCCTCCGTAGAGACAGTTTGTGCAGGGACAGATTAATTGCCAGCTTGTTTTGTGGGGGCCCAAATGAACCAATCATTTCAGCCACAGTCGTGTGGCAGATCCTGGCGCTGAAATGTTTGGTTTGTTAAAGTGTGCATGTCCTGTTTATACAACATAAGGGTGTGTGGGAGGGCCCAAGGACAATTCCATCTTGCACCTCTTTTTTTTCTTTGAATTATGTACTATTTGGGGCCTAGTTTTTCAAACTGCCATCCTGTTTGCCACTGCAGTGTCACTCCTAGATGGACCACGTGTTTGTGCCGCCCACTCGTATCTCTTAGCATAGTCATCCAGCTACCTCGGTGCAACCTTTTGGACATAAAAACACTATTGTGAGGTGTGAGGTGTTCAGAATAGACTGGAAATGAGTGGAAATTAAGGTTATTGAGGTTAATAATAGCATAGGAGCAGAAAAACACACAAATTCTGTGATTTTAGCAGTTTATATGCTTTTTTTTAAAAAAATACAGATCCAAAACACAAAACCCAGAACCCAAAACACGGAAGGGTGGTTTTGGCAAAACCAATCCAGATCCAAAACACAAAGAAAGATCCAGATCCAAAACCAAAACACAAAACACGAAAAATGGCCGGTGCACACCCCTAGTGTAAACATATCCCTGCAATCCAGGAAAATAGAAAAACCTTAAAGGTATCAATTGAACACCCAGAAAACTTATAGAAAACAACTCAGGCTTAATGCTTCGTTCAAAACCCTCGGACTAACAGTATCTAACCAAAAAATCCACTTACATTCCAGCTGAAGCAATTTCCGCGATCTATCTCCCCTACGTAACATAGGTGGTACATGGTCAATGATACGATAGCGCAGCATTGCCATATTATGCCTAGGCTCAGCAAAGTGTCTGGCAACCGTCTGTTCACTGGTGCCAGACATCAAAGCTGTCCAAATTGCTGACCTATGCTGTGCCATACGTTCCTTAAACTGCCTATCCGTCTTGCCCACGTAGTGTAACCCACATGGGCAAGACAGAAGGTAAATCACATATTTCATCGTGCAAGTCAAAGGAAATCTGATCAAGAACACCTTGCCTGAGTAAGGATGAACTAGGGGTGTGCACCGGCCACTTTTCGTGTTTTGTGTTTTGGTTTTGGATCTGGATCTTTCTTCGTGTTTTGGATCTGGATTGGTTTTGCCAAAACCACCCTTGCGTGTTTTGGGTTCTGGGTTTTGTGTTTTGGATCTGTATTTTTTTGAAAAAAAGCATAAAAACAGCTAAAATCACAGAATTTGTAGGTTTTTCTGCTCCTATGCTATTATTAACCTCAATAACCTTAATTTCCACTCATTTCCAGTCTATTCTGAATACCTCACACCTCACAATAGTGTTTTTATGTCCAAAAGGTAGCACCGAGGTAGCTGGATGACTATGCTAAGCGACACAAGTGGGCGGCACAAACACGTGACCCATCTAGGCGTGAAACTGCAGTGGCAGACAGGATGGCATTGAAAAACTAGGCCCCAAACTGTACATAATGCAAAGAAAAAAAAGAGGTGCAAGATGGAATTGTCCTTGGGCCCTCCCACCCACCCTTATGTTGTATAAACAGGACATGCACACTTTAACAAACCAATCATTTCAGCGCCAGGGTCTGCCACACAACTGTGGCTGAAATGATTGGTTCGTTTGGGCCCCACAAAACAAGCTGGCAATTTATCTGTCCCTGCACAAACTGGCTCTACGGAGGCAAGATGTCATCCTCATCCTCCTCATCCACCGATTCCTCACCCTCTTCAGTGTGTACATCCTCATCCTCACAGAGTATTAATTCGTCCCTGCTGGAACCACAGGTCCCTCTGTACGTTCTGGAGGCTGGTCTCCCTGGAAGAGTTGATAATTCATTTTATGAACATCATCTTCTCCACATTTTGTGGAAGCAACCTCCTACGCCTTTTGCTGACAAGGTTCCCGGCTGCACTAAACACTCTTTCGGAGTACACACTGGAGGGGGGGCAACTCAGGTAAAATAGAGCCAGTTTGTACAGGGACCTCCAAATTGCTTCTTTTTCCTGCCAGTACAGGTACGGACTGTCTGACATGCCTACTTGGATGCTGTCACCGATGTAATCCTTTAACAGACAGATGCACGCTTGTTGCTGCTGCTTTGAGGATTCAAGTGCGGCTACAACCCACACAATTCACAAAGACAGAAAAAAAAAAGAATATTTTTATTGTTTGTGGAGCACACTTTGAGGGTTACACCACCCTTTAACAGACAGACGCACGCTTGTCGCTGCTGCTTTGAGGATGCAAGTGCGGCTACAGCCCACACAATTCACAAAGACAGAAAAAAGAAGAAGAATATTTTAATTGTTTGTGTAGAACACTTTGAGGTGTCACCACCCTTTAACAGACAGACGCACGCTTGTCGCTGCTGCTTTAAGGATGCAGGTGCGGCTACAGCCCACACATTTCACAAAGACCGGAAAAAAAAGAACAATATTTTAATTGTTTGTATAGAACACTTTGAGGTGTCACCACCCTTTAACAGACAGATGCACGCTTGTCGTTGCTGCTTTAAGGATGCAGGTGCGGCTACAGCCCACACAATTCACATAGAAAAAAAAAGAACAATATTTTAATTGTTTGTGTAGCACACTTTGAGGGTGTCACCACCCTTTAATAGACAGACGCACGCTTGTCGCTGCTGCTTTGAGGATGCAGGTGGAATCTAGATGGGATTTGGAACCGAGGACACACTACCTCCATCAATTGTCTAAATCCCACTGCACTAATGTCGGATACCGGACGCACGTCTAACACCAACATAGCAGTCAAGGCCTCAGTTATACGTTTTGCTTCAGGATGACTGCTGTCGTACTTCATCCTCATCGCTAGGGACTGTTGGAGGGTCAATTGTTTAGTAAAAGTAGTGATGTTCCTACTTCCTCTCTGGGATGATGAACAACTCCCAGCAGCAGCAACAGCACTAGGAGGAAGTGGTTCTTGATCTTTCCCTATTTTATTTTTATCGGAGAAAGTTTGGTCCTCCATTTATGTTATATTGATATATATACGTGCGGCTAAAGCGCACACAAACACAGAAAATATTATTTTATTTTTTGCTGGAGAGTAGTGCACTTTGTGGGTTACACCACCCTTTAAGAAATGAGCCAGCCGGCTCTTTACTTATGGGACACAGGCGCACGCTTGGCGCTGCTCCTTTGTTGATGCACGTGCAGCCACAGTGCACACAATTCACAAACACAGAAAATAATTTTTTTTTTGGTTTGGACTGGAGTGTACTTTCGGGGGTTACAGCACCCTTAACGGTCAAGCCAGCCGGCCCTTTACTTATGACACAGGCGCACGCTTGGCACTACTTTGTTGATGCACGTGCGGCTACTGCGCACACAATTCACAAACACAGAAAATAATTTTTTTTTTGGTTTGGACTGGAGTGTACTTTCGGGGGTTACAGCACCCTTAACGGTCAAGCCAGCCGGCCCTTTACTTATGACACAGGCGCACGCTTGGCACTACTTTGTTGATGCACGTGCGGCTACTGCGCACACAATTCACAAACACAGAAAATAATTTTTTTTTTGGTTTGGACTGGAGTGTACTTTCGGGGGTTACAGCACCCTTAACGGTCAAGCCAGCCAGCCCTTTACTTATGACACAGGCGCACGCTTGGCACTACTTTGTTGATGCACGTGCGGCTACTGGGCACACAATTCACAAACACAGAAAATAATTTTTTTTTTGGTTTGGACTGGAGTGTACTTTCGGGGGTTACAGCACCCTTAACGGTCAAGCCAGCCGGCCCTTTACTTATGACACAGGCGTACGCTTGGCACTACTTTGTTGATGCACGTGCGGCTACTGCGCACACAATTCACAAACACAGAAAATAATTTTTTTTTTGGTTTGGACTGGAGTGTACTTTCGGGGGTTACAGCACCCTTAACGGTCAAGCCAGCCGGCCCTTTACTTATGACACAGGCGCACGCTTGGCACTACTTTGTTGATGCACGTGCGGCTACCGCGCACACAATTCACAAACACAGAAAATAATTTTTTTTTGGTTTGGACTGGAGTGTACTTTCGGGGGTTACAGCACCCTTTAACGGTCAAGCCAGCTGGCCCTTTACTTATGACACAGGCGCACGCTTGGCACTACTTTGTTGATGCACGTGCGGCTACTGTGCACACAATTCACAAACACAGAAAATATATTATTTTTTTAGCACTTGGGGGGAGCACCCCTGATGGACAGAGCACCCCCTGGACAACACTGCAGCACTCCTTTAGGACTGGGACACTGCACAGGACTTTGGAGTGGACACAGCCCCTATGGAGAACTGACTGCACAACACAGTCCAGCCAGCCCTTATGGACTTTGAAGTAGTGGACACAGCCCCTATTAACAACACAGCCAGCCCCTATGGACTTTGAAGTAGTGGACAACAGCAGCACTACACTACACTACACTACACAGCCCTAACTCCCACCCTCCCTCTTCACTGTCCACAGCCGAGTGAGAAAATGGCGCCGACGCGGGTACCTTATATAGGATCCAAAACCCGCGAGACTCGGAAGGCGGGATGATGATGTTTTGCCTCGATTTCAGATCCGAGTCAGGCGGGAAAAGTCGAGCCTGATTCGGATCGGACTCGGATCGGGGGGGCTCGGGGGGGTTCGGATTTCAGAAATCCGAACCCGCTCACCCCTAGGATGAACATTTTTTTTGCCTGGTACCAAATAAGAACAGGTTGCACATCCTGTGCACATAAATCAACCACCCTGTTTCTTTGTTAAATTTTGATCCCTAGTCCAACCAGTAATATCTGTCTTCACTACAAGGTCCTTGATGTTAGCACCCCTAGTGAAGCTAGGCTTTAATCTACTGTTCTTAAGACAACCTAACTCAGGATCAGAGGTCACCATTGACCATAAACTTTTAGCCTTTTTACAAGTCGCATAACTCTTATTGTCAAACTGTTGGACCCAGGGTATTACCTCCTTATCCGGCTTGTGGCTGCGCTCCCCTAAAAGCTCACTACGTTCCTTGGCCAGGGCCCTATTCCTGGCCTGAACAAGTATTTTTATGGGATACCCTCTTGCCACAAATCTCTCCAACATTTCCTGCAGTTGTGTATCTCTCTCTGCCGGATCATTAGTTATTCTGCAAACTCGAATAAATTGCGAATAAGGCAAACTATCAATGGTCGCTCTCGGATGGAAACTGTCAAACCTATACCGTATTTCGGTCTGTTGGTTTAGAAAACAATTTAGTATAAATTTTGCCAGATCTAATCGAAATCTGTACATCCAAAAAATTGATCACAGATTTATTGACCACCGTAGATAATTTAGCTGGACATTCTGAAGCATTATGTCTCATAATCAGCTGAAGTAACTCAGACTCTGACCCCTGCCATAACAACAAAATGTCGTCTATATATCTGAAATATTTAAACACACAGTTAACAATTTTGGTCTGTGTAAAAAATAAATCCTGTTCAACTATATGCATATACGCATTTGCGTATGACGGGGCTACGCATGAGCCCATTGCACAACCAGCTAGTTGGATCCAAAAACGGCCATCATACATAAAATAATTCCGAGTGAGCGTAAATTCTAGTAGCTCGATAAAAAAATCAATGTCTGGGCCAACATATTTAGAATTATTTGTAATGAGGCATTTGACCGCCACCAATCCCTTATCATGCGGAATGCACGTATACAGACTGGCGACATCGATACTTGCCAATATCACATTATCAGGAATCACCCTCCATATCTCACAAGATCTTATCAAGGATGATGTATCCTTGAGATGGGTAAATGTGCCTTGGATGCATGGCTGTAAAAAAGCATCCAAATAGGAAGCAATCGGCTCGCACAGAGACCCCCTGGCGGAAATAATAGGCCTACCAGGGGGGCTCTGTGTGTCCTTATGTATCTTGGGGATTGTGTAAAAAATAGGAACCACAGGGTGTTCCCTTAACAACACACCTCTGATGTCTTTATCAATGATACCTTCTCTCACTGCTTTATCAAGAATACATCCAAGCTCTTGCTGAAAAACTACAGTGGGATCATTACTTAACATTGTATATGTAGAAGGATCAGATAACAACCTTTTACATTCCCTCTTATAATCAACAAGATCAACAACAACAATCGCGCCCCCCTTATCAGCCCCTCTGATAATAATCATTGACCATGTACCACCTATGCTACGTAGGGGAGATAGATCGCGGAAATTGCTTCAGCTGGAATGTAAGTGGATTTTTGGGTTAGATCAGTGGTCGAAGTGGGACGGTATACGGCGGTATGACATACCGCCACTTCTGGCCACCCCACTTCATTTTTGCTGCAGAAGATGTGCCAGCACTAGGATCGAGTATAGGATCCCAGCGCTGGAACAGAAGCATGTGGAGATATGTCCCGCTGGGGTCACATCTCTATCGGCAGCGGCGGCGGTGCTGGCACAGAGTTGGGAGTTTCGTATCTCGGCTGCACTGTATTACAAAACAGCGGCACTAACAGCCATCCTATCGCGGCTCACAGAGCGCCAGCCAATGAGAAGCTGCCAAGTGGCAGCTTCTCATTGGCTCACGGCTGGCGCCATATTTAAAGTGCCTCCCCTTCTTTTGCAGGTCAGCCAGTCTGCGACCTGTGATTGGCTGGCGGCTAAGGGTGACTATACTGCAGAGCAGCATGGATCCAATGCTCCCGGCTCCCGTTCCAGATGCAGCATAGCAGGTAAGAGCGAATCAGAGAGAGGGGCTGGCAGGGAAGATCAATTAGACAGAATAGCAGGGGATGAGAGAGGGGAAAGCAGACAGGGAGAAGTGATGGGGGGTAAGAGAGATGCAGTGGTTGAAAGAACTATGGGCTAAAAGGGTAGCAGGGTGTGAGTGGGGTGGGGTGGGGGTTGAGATTCAAATCCCCATACACCCACCTCTAAATTCCAACTTCGAGCACTGGGTTAGATACTGTTAGCCCGAGGGGTTTGAACAAAGCATTAAGCCTGAGTTGTTTTCTATAAGTTTTCTGGGTGTTCAATTGATACCTTTAAGGTTTTTCTATTTTCCTGGATTGCAGGGATATGTTTACACATGATATCGATAGTCATACTCATGTGTAGTGCATTTGCAGTATTTATCATGATGTTTGTTTGTGTATCTAGAGTGATAGTAGATAGAGGTTTGTGAGTATGTTTATGGACAGAATATGTCCTTGATCTGTGATGTGCACTCCAGCCCTATTTAATATTCACTGTACTTGTATGTTTTTTTGTATGTATTTGTCCATTGTTGTTTTTAATTAGGATAAATAGAAGTGATATGTTTTTTTAAAATGATGTGTTCACATTCGGGAGCTAACAGCGTGGTCATGTGACCGGTTTCTATGGTTACATGTACACAGACTGTACTCCGGGCTGTGATTGTCCTTTCCCGATCTCACGTGTTTAGGCTCAGCGTCACGTCACTTCCTGTGCGACGTTGATGCTGAGACCGGATGTGTGGCGCTGGACGCCAGTGATCAGCGGGAGACGGGACAGGTGAGTGTTGTTCTGTGGGTTTTTAAGCTAATATTGAGTTATTATTCACTGTGTGTGTCCTGACGAAGGGGCGCTGGACCCCGAAACATAGCAAGCAATAAAGCACCGTTGTTGAACAAGTTACAAGCCTTGGAGTGCCACCTCATTTTTTGATTTCTATATATATATACATATATATATATATATATATATATATACACACACACACATATATATATATAAATATATATATACACACACACACATATATATATATATTGCTATTTTTCAGCAGGAACAGTTCCTGAACCTCTCATTAACTATGATGTCCTGGCCCAAGATATTTTTTCCATAAGATAAGTTTTATTTTACATGCCCTTTTGAGTGCCTTCTTTTCTAAATACTATATATATATGTGTATATAATATATACATGGACGTCGGGATGAGGGGCAAGGAGCCGCCCCCCCCTATCTATCTATCTATCTATCTATCTCATATCTATCTATCTATCTATCTATCTATCTATCTATCTATCTATCTATCTATCTATCTATCTATCTATCTCATATCTATCTCATATTTATCTATCTATCTCATATCTATCTATCTATCTATCTATCTATCTATCTATCTATCTATCTATCTATCTATTATCTATTATCTAACATCTGTGTTAGTTTAGTAGTAAGTAATGAGACTGAATTTTTATTCAGAATCAGATGACTCCACAGGATCTGAACATTGTTCTTTTTCAAAGTAGTGTCCTTCAAATTCAATAAATGTTTTGCAGCATTTCAACATTGATTCAAAGCCGCGCAGTAGACTGTTTTGTGACATCACTTTTAGTGTTACAGCTGTGGCGTTTTTCACTTCATCAACTTCTTTCCGTGCAGTTGTTTGTTCTGGTTTGGGTATGCCCAGAAATCACAGGGCGCTAAGTACGGGCTATATGGATGGTCTTCCTGTGCTGTCCCATTACTTTCAGTGCCACCAATGCAACAGCACCCACACGTGGTCGGGCAAACACCACTGTTTCTTCAGCAAGTAAGGAAGAAATTCCTTATGGCTCCACGCAAATGTGTTTTCAGGACGGTTGCATAGTAGTCACCATTTATCGCTGTCGAAACCGTATAAATTGGTTGCGATCGCTTAATTGCGCACGAATCGCAACACGACATACATTGGATGATTTGATCGTCCACGGCCATTTTATGCGAACACACGCTCCCGCCGCATTCGCGCACGCACTTGCGCACGCATAATTGCACATGCTCGCTATACATGCACACGCATCCCATGCCCCCACAACTCACCATATTGTGAATGGCGAGCCATGCTTCTGTGCTCACAACGGTTAGGCGCCATTTTACATTACATAAACACATAACAAAGTTAGTACAGCAATACTGTTTAAATACTGTTTTGCATTTCTATCACATAACCAGCTTTTAAGTATTATTGTCGGAAACCTTACCCCGACGGACAGCAGCCTTTCCTTACAATAAACTTATATCCCATTTAACCCTAAACTGACTGAGATACGCACAACGCTATTTAGTACATAAACACCTCTTTACTCTCATACAAATATTCACCCACTTACACAATAAATGTCCAAACATAGAAGTTTATGTGTTTTAAAGGTATACAGTGAATGTTACATGTTAAATAGCAGTTATATGATATCTGGATTTAGGAATAAGATAAATGGGTCATGAGTAATATCTACCGATTTCCCCCTGTCTCAAAAGGAATATGAAACCAACAGAATGAATATGGAAGGGATCAGTATCGAGTTATGAAGACCTGCCAAGAATTATACTCTATACTGTAAAAATCATTGTACACATCCCCTGTAGATTTGCATGCCAAGGGTAGGAAAAAGGGATTTTCTAACAAAGTTCAACCTCCAGTGACGTCAACCATCTACTAACCAATGAATAGCAACAACCATTGTGACTCAGTAATAAAGGGCCAATAGGGAGCCCCTCTGAGTATTTAGCTTATGTTCAAAGGAAATTGTACACCTATAAATTCCTATGCAGTCTGGATCCCAACCCCCTTTCTTCCTCTCTTTTCTTCCTTAACACCCAGCTATCTGAGAGACAGCTGTTAGCCTGGATCCAGACCGTATGGCGAAGTATTGGTAATTGTATCTTTGTCTTTATCATGTATATAGCTGCATTGTATAGATTAAGGCTGATTATACCCTTTTTACAATATAATACCTTTGTGTGTGTGGAACCGCAAACTGTTTCTGTGTGACAAGGTTATTTTATATTGAAATGGGAGGTATGGGCAATCTGGTCTGTGCAATCAAATCTCTCTAATATCGATACTGTTTAAAAGGTATCAATATCACCCATGGGGAACCCAGTGCGGTGGGATCATACCGTGCGTATTAAAAAACATCAGAAGCATGACTTTACATGCGGAAGGAATCACACAGAATTCTTTTGGCGGAGTGGAATTTGAATGTTTGGACTGTTGTTTGGATTCTGGTTCATAATGACGAATCCACGATTCGTCACAAATCACAATCGATATCGGGAAATCAGGTATCCTGTCCGACATTCGAACGGTGTTCTTGCATCTGCTCTTCTGTGAGATTTCTGGGTACCCACCTGGTACACACGCGATGCATTTTCAGTTCCTTTGTCAAAGTATGCTGAACCCATCTGAATGAGATGCCAGGTGAAGCCGAAAGTTCACGTAATGTTCTGTCACTTTGCAACGTATCTGCAGCTTTGGCAATGTTGACATCTGTAACCGCGGTGGATGGAGACCCCTGATTACGCTTCCCCAGTCACTCTCGTATTACCCTCTTTGAAATGCTTCCACTTCCAAAATACTGCAGCACGGCTAACTGTTTCTCCACCGTACGTTTGCCGTAACATTTCATGAGTTTCATTTCCAAGTTTAACAGAAAATTCAACCACATATCTCTGACGTAATCTCACAGACGTCTTCCTTATCCACCATGAGGGAACATACAAAAATCTTCCACTCACTGTGACTAAACAAAGAATACTACGGCAGTCCAACCGCAGGTTCAGACATATCGATGTATGAGCTTCACAATAACCAGCATAGCGTTCTCACCTCTACCTAATGGACAGAAAAACAGAAGCAGTCTCATTACTTTTCAATCAGCCTTCATATCTACATAAAAGAAGGTAAAACTGCCAAATTTTACATAGTTATTTAATATCGAAAAAGTAAGCTTCCCGTTGGTGTACGCTGGACAGAACTTTGACCCAGGGAGTCTGTTCTGGGCCTTCCACTGGATGGATTTGGATGAAAACTTCACAGAGGGGTGGCAATTGGTCTGGGGTGCCTAATGGAGAGGTTGGGGTTTCTGAATGGACCTCACGGCAGAGTGCACTGGGCAGAAATTTGACCCAGGGAGCCTGTTTTGGGCCTTCCACAATGCTGGGTACTTCAGCTAGTATCTATATATCGATCGATCTATCAATCTATCTCATATCTATCTATCTATCTATCTATATTTCACCCATCATAATGGCAGATAGAAAGGATTATCACTCAGAAAGAAAGGTGAGAAAATCAGTTATATTTATTGGACATTGCACATCAATGGGAAAGAGCCCAACGTTCATTTCAATCAATTAGGTTTTCTGCAGGGGCTGATATAGCTTGTTAGGACCCCGGCTAGGATGCAGCTGAATGTCTGACATATAATAACTATGGGCCTGATTCAGACCCACTCGCGAGCGGCTGTCCGGAGGGAGCTCCGTCGTGCGCATGCGCCAGACGCGACGAGCGAAGGAAAGTCCTTCGCTCGTTGTGTCCGATCAAAGGGGGCGTGCTGTCAATGTTGATTGACAGCACGGCCCCTTTGGTAGGCGTTCTGGGGGCGTGCCTCCCTGATGGGGGCGTTCCCACGGGAACGCCTCCCGTCAGAAGCCGGCCCACTGACATCACTAGTGATGTCAGTGGGAGTGATTTTGGCTCTGATAGAGCGAAAATCACTCCGGAGCTTGCGGTTGAAAACCTCAACCGCAGGCTCCGGTTCGCAATTTCGATGGTCGCGATGGTCACGACCATCGCGGCCATCAAAATGCACGCTCGTATAGCCTGTGGGTGGTGACCCACAGCTATACGAGCGTCCAGGAGGACGCTCCATTTTCATGGAGCCCGGCCCTCATTCAGAGCGTGCGCTCTGCTCAGAGCGTGCGCTCTGCTCAGAGCGTGCGGCTCTGAATGAGGGCCTATCTTTCCTGAGTAACAATGTCATTTATGACTTACACTGCTCAGCACCTTACAATTATACTAACTGTCATACTCATCCTCTCCACTGGGAGAACAACAAACTCACCAGTCACATTAGTAATTCCATCTGGTGGGGGCTGAGGGCTTAGGTGGCAGAATGATGATGTAATGGTGGCAGTAGAGTGATTATGTAATGGTGGTAGCAGAGCGATGATGTAATGGTGGCAGAATGATGATGTAATGGTGGCAGAATGATGAAGTAATGGTGGCAGAATAATGAGTAATGATGGTAGAATGATGATGTAATGGTGGCAGAATAATGAGTAATGATGGTAGAATGATGATGTAATGGTGGCAGAGTGATGATGTAATGGTGGCAGAGTAGAGATGTAATGGTGGCAGTGATGATGTAGTGGTGGCAGAATGATGATGTAATGGTGGCAGAGTGATGATGTAATGGTGGCAGAGTGATGATGTAATGGTGGCAGAATGATGATGTAATGGTGGCAGAGTAGAGATGTAATGGTGGCAGAATGATGATGTAATGGTGGCAGAATGATGATGTAATGGTGGCAGAATGATGATGTAATGGTGGCAGAATGATGATGTAATGGTGGCAGAGTAGAGATGTAATGGTGGCAGAATGATGATGTAATGGTGGCAGAGTAGAGATGTAATGGTGGCAGAATGATGATGTAATGGTGGCAGAATGATGATGTAATGGTGGCAGAGTGATGATGTAATGGTGGCAGAGTAGAAATGTAATGGTGGCAGAGTAGATATGTAATGGTGGCAGAGTAGAGATGTAATGGTGGTAGAGTAGAAATGTAATGGTGGCAGAATGATGATGTAATGGTGGCAGAATGATGATGTAATGGTGGCAGAGTGATGATGTAATGGTGGCAGAATGATGATGTAATGGTGGCAGAATGATGATGTAATGGTGGCAGAGTAGAGATGTAATGGTGGCAGAATGATGATGTAATGGTGGCAGAATGATGATGTAATGGTGGCAGAGTAGAGATGTAATGGTGGCAGAATGATGATGTAATGGTGGCAGAGTGATGATGTAATGGTGGCAGAGTAGAGATGTAATGGTGGCATAATGATGATGTAATGGTGGCAGAGTGATAATGTAATGGTGGCAGAATGATGATGTAATGGCATAGCTGTTACTTTACTGAAATATGCTGGGCTTAGTCCGCCACACTACAGAAAACAGTGCAGATCTAAGAGATTGGGCACGGACCACTTTTAAGTCCCCTCACTCCTCCATCCTGGCACCTATATCTCTTCTTTCAAATAAGGGTACTCAGTAGCTCGCTCATTTGTAAGAGGAGCGTCTACTCATGTGCCCCCATACTTAGCCTCTGGTGATCAATACAGAAAGTATTAGGGACATTAGCTATGGGCTGGTTCTAATGCCCTTATCTGCCACATCCTGGCATCAATAAACCTGAGGGTGCCCTCATTTCATGCGATAGGTTGGGCCTCTGTCTTATTCCTTCACTTTTCATCAGTTTCATTCAAATAAATAAATTAAAAAAATAAAAATCATCATTATTATATTTTATTATGGGAAACCTAGGTGTAGAATCCGGCTTTTTGCTGCTATGGAAAGGTGGATTATGCCGAAGCAGGGACCACAAAGTGTTTCATGGTGGCGTTTATAAAGCAGAACTATACACACAGCTGCTTTTAGATACAATTTTCTCTTGAACATTTCCTGCCCCAGGCCCGTGTTGCCCTAAATATTGCCCTGGGTGCAACTTGTGCCTGTGCTGCGCAGAGACCAACATTCCTCAGTGGTTATTAAGCAAATTTGTCATAGCAGATCTAAATGTAATTTAATACCTTTGTAATAAATTCTCAAACTTTGGACAGACCAAAATATTATGGTTTTTGGGTCAAGGTTACATTATATGTTTTTTTATATATAAAAAGAAGAAAAAAACTATTTAAATGCAAACAGTGAATTTGAATTTTGAACTGACATTGCTAGTCAAATTGCAGAATTTAGGATTTACCGTTACTTTATGTAACATGCATGCGTACCCGGGATGACGAGGAGGAGGTAACGCAGCTACGTAGCTGCGATATTAACCGACGGGACAGCTGCTTTTCCCCCTATCTGTTACAACAATAATATGATATTTAATATATATATATATATATATATTTGTGCTGTAAGCTGACTATAAAAAAATGAAAGTCCAACAAAAAAAAAAAAAAAAAGACATGCAATAGGCCCCTAACTTCTAAAAGTGTGCTTGCAGTCCTACCAGCATTGGAAACGCTGGGCGCCAGCGAGCGTGCAGATCACACTATTGGCGTGACTTATTGACGGGATGGCTGCGTACTTATGTAGCAGATACGGCACCAGATGGAAATATGTGGCTTTTATTTGTTTTAATATAGAGGCAGATTTCTCCATCCCTGCTCACTTCCCCCATAGTCAGCTGATGAGGTGCTTAAGCACTTAGGACTGGGGCAGCCAACTTCTGCAGGCGCACGGTTTAAGAATCGAGGGCTGTGTTCAATCCTTAGATGCCTATTTTTACACCTTCTGTTTTTTCCTAGTTTGACGTTATTAATCACCATTCCACCAAAGGGCCATTGTTTAGCTCTTCACGAAGAATGTTGTTATATTGACTGCTTGTGCGTCAACCCGCGCTCTCGCTGGAACTACATTTGGATGAAATTAGATAATTTCCATTAAGAGTACATGCATTATTATTCCCCGGTGCCAGATTGAGCAGCGAGCCAAGATTACTATTTCGGACCATGTTCACCTCAGGAAGGAACTTTCCCAACTTTAATGGGATTTTTGCTATTGTTGCCTTGCCTTCTGTTTGACAGGACGCCAGCGGAACTGAAAATTGTTTAGAGAGCTGCATAAAATATAACAGAGCACAGAACGGTTTGTTGTAGCACATTCCCCTATAATGTTTATCCTGAAAAAAAAAAATTATATATTGTTCTTGGATGAGAATAAATTAGTAACAGAGTCACAAACATGTGCTCCTGCCTGTCGTGTTTAGTACTCGTTGCCAACATACACAGTGTATTACTTGTACTGGCAATTAGTCTGCAGTGCACATTTATTACATATATCTAAATATATATATATATGTACTGTAAATATATACCGTATACATATATATATATATATATACACACACACACACACACTGCTGTAATTGTTTAGTGCAGAGGTTCCTAAGCACGGTCCTCAAGGCAACCAAACAGTTCAGGTTTTAGAGATATCCATGGCTTAGCACAGGTGGTCAAATTAAATTGGTACTAGTTAAGTCTCCCATGGTCAAGCATGGACTGTAAAGTTGGCCACACATCTAAAGATTATCTGTCCAACCAGTCAACTAGTTGATTGGATGAATTGAAAATCTGGTAACGTATGGGAGTAACTGATGATCAGCAATTTGCTCCTAAATGCCAGAAAACATGAAAATGGTCGTTAGACAAGTTTGTTAAATGTTTGATTTAAACCACAGGTTCTCAAAGTCGGTCCTCAGGACCCCAAACAGTGCATTTTTTTCAGGTATCCTCACAGAATCACAGGTGAAATAATTAGCTCCACCTGTTGATCTTTTAAAATATGTCAGTGAGTAATGACTACACCTGTGCACCTGCTAGGTGATCTGGAAAACGTGACCTGTGTGGGGTCCTGAGGACCGAGTTTGAGAACCACTGATTTAAACAATTTGTTCAAACAACAGTTTTTGGCCATTTTCCGGCGTTTGGGAGCAAATTGCTGATTGTCATTTGCTTTCATACCTTACCAGATTTTCATTCCAACAAATCAACTAGTTGGCTGGTTGGACAGATAATCTGTAGATGTGTGGGCGCAGGTTTAGGGTGCCCTGAGAACTGAGTTTTGGACCCTCAGGTTTAGAAGGATATTGAGCATAGGTTACACTTTCTCAGGCACATGCTATAAATGTCCTCGCGAGGTGCATATGATTATATATATATATATATATATATATATATATATATGACAAGAATCACACAGACCGGGTAAAAACCTTCAGCATCTTTATTTCTCGACTCAGGCAGGTATACAGGATGTGGCAGTTTCACAGGTAAGATGTTACACAAAGTCTTCAAAACAGCAATATTTTCTTCAGTGGACTCGCAGGTCAAGGACCCCTAACACTAGTCACCCCCGGGCCTATAAGCTGGGTGACTATCTCACCCTCAGGCTCAGTTTCCCCAGTGTCTCTGCAGTTCTTACATCAGCCTCACACAGGTGTCTGCAATCAGCTGCCTTCCCAGACTCTGATTGAGGCAACACCTGAACTGAACATTGCACATTCCTAATGCCTTTCCTCTGACAAACCTGGGAGATCTGGATATTCCACATTTACTTCATGTGGAATTATGTTGACCCTGTCACAATATATATATATATATATATATATTATATATATATATATATATATTAGGGGTGAGCGGGTTCGGATTT
The DNA here is from genome assembly GCA_031769625.1 of Taudactylus pleione. NCBI lineage: Eukaryota > Metazoa > Chordata > Amphibia > Anura > Myobatrachidae > Taudactylus > Taudactylus pleione. The sequence goes on from JAUIMM010000927.1 coordinate 1,385,734, forward strand.
CTGAAATCCGAACCCCCCCGAGCCCCCCCGATCCGAGTCCGATCCGAGTCAGGCTCGACTTTTCCCGCCTGACTCGGATTCTGAAATCGAGGCAAAACGTCATCTTCCCGCCTTCCGAGTCTCGCGGGTTTTGGATCCTATATAAGGTACCCACGTCGGCGCCATTTTCTCACTCGGCTGTGGACAGTGAAGAGGAAGGGTGGGAGTTAGGGCTGTGTAGTGTAGTGTAGTGTAGTGTAGTGTAGTGTAGTGTAGTGCTGCTGTTGTCCACTACTTCAAAGTCCATAGGGCTGGCTGTGTTGTGCTGTGCTGCTGTTGTTAATAGGGGCTGTGTCCACTACTTCAAAGTCCATAGGGGCTGGCTGGACTGTGTTGTGCAGTCAGTTCTCCATAGGGGCTGTGTCCACTCCAAAGTCCTGTGCAGTGTCCCAGTCCTAAAGGAGTGCTGTAGTGTTGTCCAGGGGGTGCTCTGTCCATCAGGGGTGCTCCCCCCAAGTGCTAAAAAAATAATATATTTTCTGTGTTTGTGAATTGTGTGCGCAGTAGCCGCACGTGCATCAACAAAGTAGTGCCAAGCGTGCGCCTGTGTCATAAGTAAAGGGCCGGCTGGCTTGACCGTTAAGGGTGCTGTAACCCCCGAAAGTACACTCCAGTCCAAACCAAAAAAAAAATTATTTTCTGTGTTTGTGAATTGTGTGCGCAGTAGCCGCACGTGCATCAACAAAGTAGTGCCAAGCGTGCGCCTGTGTCATAAGTAAAGGGCCGGCTGGCTTGACCGTTAAGGGTGCTGTAACCCCCGAAAGTACACTCCAGTCCAAACCAAAAAAAAAATTATTTTCTGTGTTTGTGAATTGTGTGCGCAGTAGCCGCACGTGCATCAACAAAGTAGTGCCAAGCGTGCGCCTGTGTCATAAGTAAAGGGCCGGCTGGCTTGACCGTTAAGGGTGCTGTAACCCCCGAAAGTACACTCCAGTCCAAACCAAAAAAAAAATTATTTTCTGTGTTTGTGAATTGTGTGCGCAGTAGCCGCACGTGCATCAACAAAGTAGTGCCAAGCGTGCGCCTGTGTCATAAGTAAAGGGCCGGCTGGCTTGACCGTTAAGGGTGCTGTAACCCCCGAAAGTACACTCCAGTCCAAACCAAAAAAAAAATTATTTTCTGTGTTTGTGAATTGTGTGCGCAGTAGCCGCACGTGCATCAACAAAGTAGTGCCAAGCGTGCGCCTGTGTCATAAGTAAAGGGCCGGCTGGCTTGACCGTTAAGGGTGCTGTAACCCCCGAAAGTACACTCCAGTCCAAACCAAAAAAAAAATTATTTTCTGTGTTTGTGAATTGTGTGCGCAGTAGCCGCACGTGCATCAACAAAGTAGTGCCAAGCGTGCGCCTGTGTCATAAGTAAAGGGCCGGCTGGCTTGACCGTTAAGGGTGCTGTAACCCCCGAAAGTACACTCCAGTCCAAACCAAAAAAAAAATTATTTTCTGTGTTTGTGAATTGTGTGCGCAGTAGCCGCACGTGCATCAACAAAGTAGTGCCAAGCGTGCGCCTGTGTCATAAGTAAAGGGCCGGCTGGCTTGACCGTTAAGGGTGCTGTAACCCCCGAAAGTACACTCCAGTCCAAACCAAAAAAAAAATTATTTTCTGTGTTTGTGAATTGTGTGCGCAGTAGCCGCACGTGCATCAACAAAGTAGTGCCAAGCGTGCGCCTGTGTCATAAGTAAAGGGCCGGCTGGCTTGACCGTTAAGGGTGCTGTAACCCCCGAAAGTACACTCCAGTCCAAACCAAAAAAAAAATTATTTTCTGTGTTTGTGAATTGTGTGCGCAGTAGCCGCACGTGCATCAACAAAGTAGTGCCAAGCGTGCGCATGTGTCATAAGTAAAGGGCCGGCTGGCTTGACCGTTAAGGGTGCTGTAACCCCCGAAAGTACACTCCAGTCCAAACCAAAAAAAAAATTATTTTCTGTGTTTGTGAATTGTGTGCGCAGTAGCCGCACGTGCATCAACAAAGTAGTGCCAAGCGTGCGCCTGTGTCATAAGTAAAGGGCCGGCTGGCTTGACCGTTAAGGGTGCTGTAACCCCGAAAGTACACTCCAGTCCAAACCAAAAAAAAAATAATTTTCTGTGTTTGTGAATTGTGTTCGCAGTAGCCGCACGTGCATCAACAAAGTAGTGCCAAGCGTGCGCCTGTGTCATAAGTAAAGGGCCGGCTGGCTTGACCGTTAAGGGTGCTGTAACCCCAGAAAGTACACTCCAGTCCAAACCAAAAAAAAAATTTTTTCTGTGTTTGTGAATTGTGTGCGCAGTAGCCGCACGTGCATCAACAAAGTAGTGCCAAGCGTGCGCCTGCGTCATAAGTAAAGGGCCGGCTGGCTTGACCGTTAAGGGTGCTGTAACCCCCGAAAGTACACTCCAGTCCAAACCAAAAAAAAAATTATTTTCTGTGTTTGTGAATTGTGTGCGCAGTAGCCGCACGTGCATCAACAAAGTAGTGCCAAGCGTGCGCCTGTGTCATAAGTAAAGGGCCGGCTGGCTTGACCGTTAAGGGTGCTGTAACCCCCGAAAGTACACTCCAGTCCAAACCTAAAAAAAAATTATTTTCTGTGTTTGTGAATTGTGTGCGCAGTAGCCGCACGTGCATCAACAAAGTAGTGCCAAGCGTGCGCCTGTGTCATAAGTAAAGGGCCGGCTGGCTTGACCGTTAAAGGGTGCTGTAACCCCCGAAAGTACACTCCAGTCCAAACCAAAAAAAAAATTATTTTCTGTGTTTAGCCGCACGTATATATCAAATCGATATAACATAAATAGAGGACCAAACTTTCTATGATAAAAATAAAATAGAGAAAGATCAAGAACCACTTCCTCCTAGTGCTGAAGCTGCTGCCACTAGTCATGACATAGACGATAACATGCCATCAACGTCGTCTGCCAAGGCCGATGCCCAATGTCATAGTAGAGGGCACATACAATCCCAAATGGCAAAGTTCAGGAAAATGACCTTGAAAAAGACATTTAAATCAGCTGAAGAGAAACGTAAACTTGCCAATATGCCATTTACGACACGGAGTGGCAAGGAACGGCTAAGGTCGATCCCTAGTATGTTCATGACTAGTGGTTCAGCTTCACATGACGATGGAAGCCCTCCTCCCACTAAAAAAATCAAAAGAGTTAAGCTGGCAAAAGCACAGCGAAGAACTGTGCTTTCTAAGAAGATATCACAAATCCCCAAGGAGAGTCCAAGTGTGGTGGTGGTTGCGATGCCTGACCTTCCCAGCACTGGACGGGAAGAGGTGGCTCTTTCCACCATTTGCACGCCCCCTGCAAGTGCTGAAAGGAGCACCCACAGTCCACTTGCTGATATGCAAATTGAAGATGTCACTGTTGAAGTACAACAGGATGAGGATACTGGTGTAGCTGGCGCTGAGGAGGAAGTTGGCGAGGAGGATTCTGATGGTGATGTGGTTTGTTTAAATCAGGCTCCTGGGGAGACAGTTGTTGTCCGTGGGATGAAAAAGCCCATCACGGTCATGCCTGGGCAGAAGACCAAACATTCCACCTCTTTGGTCTGGCAATATTTCTATCCAAATCCGGACAACAACTGTCTTGCCATATGTACCATATGTAAAGGTGAAATAAGTAGGGGTAGGGACGTCAACCACCTAGGAACATCCTCCCTTATACGGCACCTGCAGCGCGTTCATAAAAAGTTACTGTCAAGTTCAGAAACTTTGGCTAAGACCGTAAGCAGTCCAGGGACACCTAAATCCCATTGTCCTGTTGTATCCAAGCGCCTGCAAACCACACCGTCAACTCCCTCCTCGTCAATTTCCTCCTTAGTCAGGATCGGAAGTAGTCCTGCAGGCCATGTCACTGGCATGACTGACTCTCCTATCCGGGATTCCTCTGGAGGATCCTGCATTGCTACGCCTACTGCTGCCGCTGCTGCTGTTGCTGCTGCTGGGAGTCGTTCATCATCCCAGAGAGGAAGTAGGAACACCACTACTTTTACTAAACAATTGACCCTCCAACAGTCCTTTAAGTACGACAGCAGTCATCCTGAAGCAAAACGTATAACTGAGGCCTTGACTGCTATGTTGGTGTTAGACATGCGTCCGGTATCCGCCATTAGTGCAGTGGGATTTAGACAATTGATGGAGGTAGTGTGTCCCCGGTTCCAAATCCCATCTAGATTCCACTTCACTAGGCAGGCAATACCCAGACTGTACAGAAACGTCAACAAAAGTGTCCTCAGTGTCCTGAAAAATGCCGTTGTACCCAATGTCCACTTAACCACGGACATGTGGACAAGTGGAACAGAGCATACTAAGGACTATATGACTGTGACAGCCCACTGGGTAGATGTATCACCTTACGCAGCAACAGCAGCAGCGTCACCAGTAGCAGCATCTCAGAAACGCCAGCTCGTTCCAAGGCAGGCTACGCTGTGTATCACCGGTTTCAGTAAGAGGCACACCGCCGACAACCTCTTAGAGAAACTGAGGGAAATCATCGCCCAGTGGCTTACCCCACTTAGACTCTCCTGGGGATTTGTGATATCTGACAACGCCACCAATATTGTGCGGGCATTACATCTGGGCAAATTCCAGCACGTCCCATGTTTTGCTCACACAATAAACTTGGTGGTGCAGAATTTTCTGAAAAGCGACAGGGACGTGCAGGAGACGCTTTGGGTGGCCCGAAAAATTTCTGGCCACTTTCGCCATTCAGCGACTGCGTGCCGAAGACTGGAGCGCCAGCAAACACTCTTGAACCTGCCCCGCCATCATCTGAAGCAAGAGGTTGTGACGCGGTGGAACTCAACCCTTTATATGCTTCAGAGGATGGAGGAGCAGCAAAAGGCCATTCAAGCCTATACATCCACCTATGACATAGGCAAAGGAGGGGGTATGCACCTGACTCAAGCACAGTGGACAATGATTTCCGTATTGTGCAAGGTTCTCCAGCCCTTCGAACTTGCCACACGTGAAGTCAGTTCAGACACTGCCAGCTTGAGTCAGGTCATTCCCCTCATCAGGCTTTTGCAGAAGCAGCTGGAGAAGGTGAAGGAGGAGCTAAGACAGAGCGATTCCGCTCGGCATGTGGGACTTGTGGATGAAGCCCTTCTTTCGCTTTGCCAGGATTCCAGGGTGGTCAATCTGTTGAAATCAGACCACTACATTTTGGCCACCGTGCTCGATCCTAGGTTTAAAGCCTATGTGGTGTCTCTCTTTCCGGCCGACACAAGCCTGCAGAGGTGCAAAGACCTGCTGGTGAAAACACTGTCAGCTGAAGCGGAATGTGACACGTCAACGGCTCCTTCTTCATTTTCTCCCGCAACTGGGGCTGCCAGGAAAAAACTTAGGTATCCTAAGCAACCCGCTGGCGGTGATGCAGGGCAGGCAGGACCAAGTTTGGACATCTGGTCCGGACTGAAGGACCTGGCAACAATTTCTGACATGTCTACTGTCACTGCATATGATACTGTCACCATTGACAGAATGGTGGAGGATTACATTGGTGACAGCATCCAAGTAGGCATGTCAGACAGTCCGTACCTGTACTGGCAGGAAAAAGAGGCAATTTGGAGGCCCCTGTACAAACTGGCTCTATTTTACCTGAGTTGCCCCCCCTCCAGTGTGTACTCCGAAAGAGTGTTTAGTGCAGCCGGGAACCTTGTCAGCGAAAGGCTTAGGAGGTTGCTTCCACAAAATGTGGAGAAGATGATGTTCATAAAAATGAATTATCAACTCTTCCAGGGAGACCAGCCTCCAGAACATACAGAGGGACCTGTGGTGGTGGATTCCAGCGGGGACGAGTTAATACTCTGTGAGGATGAGGATGTACACAACACTGAAGAGGGTGAGGAATCGGTGGATGAGGATGAGGACGACATCTTGCCTCCGTAGAGCCAGTTTGTGCAGGGACAGATTAATTGCCAGCTTGTTTTGTGGGGGCCCAAACGAACCAATCATTTCAGCCACAGTCGTGTGGCAGACCCTGGCGCTGAAATGATTGGTTTGTTAAAGTGTGCATGTCCTGTTTATACAACATAAGGGTGGGTGGGAGGGCCCAAGGACAATTCCATCTTGCACCTCTTTTTTTTCTTTGAATTATGTACTGTTTGGGGCCTAGTTTTTCAAACTGCAATCCTGTCTGCCACTGCAGTGTCACTCCTAGATGGGCCACGTGTTTGTGCCGCCCACTCGTGTCGCTTAGCATAGTCATCCATCTACGTCGGTGCAACCTTTTGGACATAAAAACACTATTGTGAGGTGTGAGGTGTTCAGAATAGACTGGAAATGAGTGGAAATTAAGGTTTTTGAGGTTAATAATAGCATAGGAGCAGAAAAATCAACACATTCTGTGATTTTAGCTGTTTTTATGCTTTTTTAAAAAAAAATACAGATCCAAAACACAAAACCCAGAACCCAAAACACCGAAGGGTGGTTTTGGCAAAACCAATCCAGATCCAAAACACGAAGAAAGATCCAGATCCAAAACCAAAACACAAAACACGAAAAGTGGCCGGTGCACACCCCTAATATATATATATATATACTGAAACGAAAAAACTGCGGCACTCCAAGACTGTATAGACAAATGCATATATTGGTGAACAAACCAACGTTTCAAAGCCTCCAGGCTTTTTTGTCAAGGTAACACCATAAGTAATATACAAAAGTGACAAAATCGTCTTACCTTTTAAACCACCTAACCGCACGCCACTCTCACGCAGACCGGGAGGCAGGAGGGAGGCACCCGGCCGGGTGCACGTCCCCCCGCAATGACGTCATCACGGCGCGGTTACTATGGCAACCCGCCTGTTGCCGGAAGAGTCTCACCCGGTCTGTGGGAGAGATAAAGGACACATAGTAAATACAGACAGATATCGAAAAAACTATCACAAATGATGGAAAACAAATATGTGCTGAAGTTAAAACTAACACGTGTAGATACCAGACAGCGGGGCCGAAAATACAAGAAGAATTAACATAATATAAACAGGAATCATATTAAATAGCTGAGACCCTAGCAGAAATGTTACCAACTCGAAAATATAACGATAGAATAAGAATGTGACACATATGAAAACCAGTGTAAATGTCACATATACAAACATTAATGTTCACTATAGAAGTCTATTTAAATATAGGAACTTAAATGAGGATAAGTATGCACTGCTGAAACAGCGGGTTCTCAACACTCCATCATCAAAATACTATCATATCGATGGACTAATATCATTGCAATAACATGTTCCAATTGATTTTCTCGTTTAAACCCTTAGGGGAGATGGTATCCAATTGGTATCCATCGTGTTTCCAACCGCAATAGTTTTCCTGCACGGTCGCCTCCATGTAGTGACATCAGAATGTGGTCAATGACCATGTGGCGAAGCAAAGACAGACTATGCCCCTGTTCCAAAAAGTGCCGTGCCACCGGCTGATCTGTAACTTTTTTAAATAGGGCTAGTTTGATTGATGAACGGTGGACTGCCATGCGTTCACGTATAGTACGTGTAGTCTGTCCAACGTAGTACAATCCGCACGGACAAAAAATGATATAAACCGCATATGAGGAAAGACAGTTCAAGACAAATTTAATGCTGTAACTTTTGTCTTTATGCGGGTGTTTGAAGGACCCACCAGTAATCATGTGTGAACAAGTAATGCAATGAAGACACTTGTAGCACCCAGCGATTCGTCTTAAAAATGATGAAGGGGGTTGTATTTGTTGAGGAAACGAAGTGATGTCGGTATGTACGACAAAATCACGAATATTACGACCCCTAGTAAAACATGCCATCGGAGTTTTAGTCTTCAAGCATGGCAATTCAACATCAGATTTAACAATGGGCCATAAAGCTCTAGTAGCTCGTTGTACCACGGGGCTAGCTGTGTGAAACTCCATCTTCCAAGGAATGATGTTCTTTTTATCCCTAGTAACTGGATGTAATAGGATATCTCTGGGCATTTTCAAAACTTCATCTCTGGCTTTTCTAAGTGTAAGCAAGTCATATCCTCTCATGACAAATTTATCTATAATTTTATCAATTTCGAACATGGTTTGTCCTGGATCGCTGGTAATGCGTGCTACCCGCATCATCTGTGATTTTGGTAGACCACTTTTCAAGGGTTTGGGGTGATGACTGCTGGCTAATAAGAGAGTGTTCTTATCCGTAACCTTACTATATACACTTGTAAAAATTACGCCCTCCTTAATGGATATCATGACATTGAGATAATTCAAAGATTGAGGGTGATACTGGTACGTAAACTTGATGGGTGAAGTGGTGGCATTGATCTTCGCCATCAAGCATAAGAAAGTCTCCTCGCCTCCAGTCCATAAGACAAATAAATCGTCTATATAGCGTGAATATAGCAGGATGTGTTTAAAGATGAGGGGATCTGTAAAGAATAGTTTAACTTCTTCTTGAAACATGTACACGTTCGCATACGAAGGTGCGACATTACTCCCCATGGCGCATCCGGATAGTTGATGATAAAATGCACCATTATACATGAAATAATTCCTGGACAATGTAAGTTCCAACAGGATCATGAAGAAATCTATATTGCAACTAACCGCTTGTTGTTGTTGAAGGAAGAGTCGCATAGCTGCTAACCCTTCAGAATGGGGTATGGACGTGTAGAAGCTGGTAATATCCATGGTACATATCAATGTATTCGGAGGTACGGACCCCATGGTTTCTAGAAGTAATAAAAAGCTATTGGTGTCCTTAATGTATCTGGGTTGTTTCAGAACTAGAGGTTGAAGTACTGAATCCAAGAATTTCGATATTGGTTGATACAAGGATTTTCTGGCCGATATAATCGGTCGACCTGGTGGACATGTCAGGCTCTTGTGAATCTTAGGCACCGTATACATGATGGGGACCACAGGATGTTCTTCTTGCAAGGCCTGCCAGAGTTTCACCGAAATCAGACCGTCTGTTTTTGCTTTCATCAATATGGAATCAAGGCCCTCATTCAGAGCCGTACGCTCTGAGCAGAGCGCACACTCTGAATGAGGGCCGGGCTCCATTTTCATGGAGCGTCATCCTGGATGCTCGTATAGCTGTGGGTCACCACCCACAGGCTATACGAGCGTGCATTGTGATGGTCGCGATGGTCGAGACCATCGCGACCATCGAATTTGCGAGCCGGAGCCTGCGGTTGAGGTTTTCAACCGCAAGCTCCGGAGTGATTTTGGCTCTATCAGAGCCAAAATCACTCCCACTGACATCACTAGTGATGTCAGTGGGCCGGCTTCTGACGGGAGGCGTTCCCGTGGGAACGCCCCCGTCAGGGAGGCACGCCCCCGGCACGCCCCCGGCACGCCCACCAAAGGGGGCGTGCTGTCAATCAACATTGACAGCACACCCCCTTTGATCGGACACAACGAGCGAAGGACTTTCCTTCGCTCGTCGCGTCTGGCGCATGCGCATGACGGAGCTCCCTCCGTCGTGCGCATGCTCAGTCCATAACATTGACCCACTTGCGAGCGGACAGCCGCTCGTGAGTGGGTCTGAATCAGGCCCCAAGTTCCTTTTTAAATTTCATGGTAGGATCTTCTTTTAATAAACCATAGGTACTATGGTCAGCAAGTTGTCGTTCCACTTCTTGGCGATACTGATCCAAACTCTGAACTACAATAGAGCCTCCTTTATCCGCAGGACGTATAATTATGTCGCGGTAATTACTCAGATCATTCAACGCAGATCGTTCTGCTGGTGAAAGATTCGAGTGCTGGTTAATGGGCGCCTGGATGTATCTGTGAACCGACTCGTCAATGAGCCTAGAAAAGGTTCGTAAGGAGGCATTGGTGGATGGTGGGTCAAAAGTGGATCTGCTCCTATCTATCAAAAAAGCATTATGTGGTCCTGCAATCCGGAGGTCGTCTTGTGATTGAAAAATTTATTTTCTGAGTAATCTGAGTTTTCTGGAAAACCGGTGCAAATCCATGTTCCAAGTAAACTCTTTGAAATGGTTGGTTGGCACAAATTAAAGACCTTTGTTTAAAACTTGTATTTCAGTAGGTGTAAGAGTCTGGGATGAAAGGTTATATATTAAGTTTTCTTGCGAGAGCCGGGACCTTTTCTGTCTCTCGTTCTGGCGCCCCCTACGGGTGGGCGTCCTTTGACTGTCACATTGTCTGTTACATCGTCCGTGTCCCCTAAAGGGGTTGATGTTGGTTCAGGTATTTCATCGGACCCTCTCGTGGCAAATTCACTGTCACTATTAGAAGTGAACGTGTCTTGAGCCATTTTCTCTCGGCTTGATCTCCACCCCGGTTTGGGTCGATAAGCACCCTGTCTTGGTGCTCGTGATTCCGTCCCCCTCAGCCATCTATATACCCTGTTCTCTTCATAATCATTGACCACCGTACTGCGTTTGTTGTTTTTAAATTGAATCAAATCTCTCTTATAATTATCACACTGAGTTTGGAGTTTGTGCCACCAATCATTGTTACGGTCCTGTTCCAGTGTTGATTTATGGTTACTTTCAAGGGGCTCAATCTTACTGCGTATCAAACTGAGTTCACGTCCTGCTTCCTCAATAACAAGTAGCATGAGGTCCATGCTACACTTATTGAGGACCCCTATCCATTTGTGACAAAATTCTGGATTAAAGCGACCTATAGTTGGAGAATTACGAACTCTGAAGCCCCGAGGTATCATATGTTCTCTATAGTACTCCGACAGGGAGATACCATGCATCAGGAAGTCGATTTCTCTTTTTTTAAGTTTTAAAAGTTGATGATAAATGTCCTCCAATCCATCCTTTTTATCGGATACTATATATATATATATATATATATATATATATATATAATCTGCTAAAATAAAACAGTCTGACCTTTCACATGAAATCTAAAGACAGACCATTGCGCATATGCGGCCATCGCTGAAGTAGCAGTGTTACTTATCGGAGACTACCCGACCAACTGCACATGCTTGACCTGCTGTCACGCATGTGTTCAGCCAACTGTCACGCTGTGCGGAGTAGATGATGGGATCTGCTCAGGTTCCTATTCGCAAACCTCTGAACTCCTTCCCATATGAAGGAGCAGGGTGCCGGGAATCATCGACATCTAAAGATGGCGTTGATTCTCGGAAAGCAAACCTTGCTGAACCTTAGGCGGCCCCATCGTAGACATGGAGAAACTAGCTATCCACATGAGTAATAGGCTCATTAGTCATGATGAATAGGCCCCTAAATAAGAAGGAAAGAAGGAAGAGAGAAAAGATTGGAAGAGAGAGAGAAAAAGGGGGCGAGAGAGAGACAGGAGGGTAAAACAAGAGAGGAAGAGAAAAGAGACAAATGGGAGAAAGATGGAAAGAGAAATGAGACACCGGGACATGGGGAGAGACAGCGAGAGGGTGAGAGAAAGGGTGTAAGAGGAGAGAGAGATGGGATAAGAGATGGTCAGAGAGAGAGAGACTGGGTAAGAGGGGGAAAGAGTTGGGATGATGGGGTATGAGAGGAAAAGGAAAGGAAAAGCTCCTGCAATGCTTACTGCAATAAATAGTGATTCGGGAAAGCCAGGCTTCAATATACTATACACATATAATTATATATATAAGTTATTAAGTTTTATTATGTATTTATTATGTGAGGTCGTCCAAATCCATCCAGTGGAAAGGCCAGAACAGGCTCCCTGGGTCAAAGTTCTGCCCTGTGGACTCCACTGTGAGTTCAGATTGGGACCCCAACCAGTCCATTAGACATCCCAGAGCAATTGCCACCCCTCTGTGAAGTTTTCATCCAAGTCCATCCAGTGGAAGGCCCAGAACAAGCTCCCAGGATCAAAGTTCTGCCCAGCGTACACCAATGAGAGGTCCGGCCGGGACCCTAACCCCCCCCTAAAACCTGGCCAGGATCCAACTGGCCCGCCTCGCGTTGGTTTTCGTCCCAGTCGATACAGGGGTGTCCGAATGCATAACCGGACAGACAAACAAACAGACCAATGAATTTTATATATAAGATTTGTCTGTCTGTCGCATTGTCACGTTGTCGCTATGTGGTCTAGTAGTTTCTTTTTATGGTACTGAATAACTATATAAGATTTGTCAGCTTTACCCTGAGAGCTGTGGAAGATATTCACCAACAAACAAACTTTTCCAACGCTTCATACATCAACCCCAAGCCCCACCCTGTCTCCATAGATGTCCTCTTATGTGCTTATGAAAGAACAAATTTACATAAGGGTCTTTAATCCAAAGGTTTTTATATTAAATATTGACATGTCGTGTGCTTTCTGGTGTGTGGGTGTTATTCTAGGCCTGTAAAGGTATTGTCTGGGCCTAAGGATAAAGTCCATCTGTGGAAGGACCTGTCCTTGAAGAAACCACAGATAGGCCGACTTACACGTCTTTCTAATGTACGCAGAAATACACTAACTGGTTACTAAGGGGTCTATTTACCAAGCCTTGGATGGAGATAAAGTCCCAACCAATCAGCTCCTAACTGCCATGTCACAGGTTGTGTTTGAAAAGTGCCAGTTAGGGCTGGAGCTGATTGGTTGGGTCCTTATCTTCATTCACTTTATTTCCATCCAAGACTTAGTAAATAGACCCCTAGCACACCACACTATCAGCGCTCTTTATAATCCCCATTTTCTGGCAGGAATCTTCCAGTAGGAGCAGCGATATAACTGTGTAATACTGATTACTGTAATGTATGTACTGTATGAGCAAGGTCTGGTCGTGCTGAGGCTACCACTATTTTTCTAGCTGGCACCAAACTTCTAAAGAAACGGGCAAAAAAATGGCGAATGCGCAGAAGATCGCCGTAAGGTCGCCGGCACATTGCTAGAGACCTACATACTAAAATGATCTGCTATATGGGTAATGCATCAATACCTTATTACTGCAAGACCCGTTAGGCAATGAAAGGGTTTAGTGTTACATTGAGGAAACCTTGTGTCTTACAGCACTTGGGAAAGGAACGGGCTGTACAGTAACTGCATCTGGTCATAATCAATTTTTTTTTTTGTCTTTCTAGGCCACAAACATACAAGAATGAATTCTCACAATACAAGTACGATGTCAAATATAATTCAGGAACAAAACAGAAATGAAAAATGATCATATTATTTTATATTTGTGTGATGTTGATGGGAAGAAACAAGCAAACAATTATTAGCTGGAGCTTGGGGTCGCTGACAGAAAGCCAAGTATTTCCCGAATACCGAAGCGTCCTGTAAGTCAGCGGAGCAGCCTAGAAGGGATTTTACAGACATCTGGGGTTGTGCTCCGTGATGGATGAGAAGTGGGAACAGGCGCAAACTTGGTTCCTGTTAGAAATTATATGCAAGAACAGAATTCCCTTAAAGGGCAAATACAGCTTTACGGGATAAACTCCACCCCCAACATGAAAAGTGTAAGTGTGGGTGGAGCTCAAGGAATTAAGTTGAAAGAAACAAAAAACAACAAATTCCTACTTTCCATGAACACGCCATTCTCTGGGTCCCCGATGGCTGGAACAGTCCCACGTCCGGTTCCTCTCTCCTCTTCTACGTTCGAAGTTCATGTTGGAGAGGCTGAGGGGGAGAAGTAGGACAAGTGGAGGCAATGACCAATCAGATTCTAGCTGTCATTTATAGAATGTAACCGATAAATAAGAGCCAGCAGCTGATTGGTTGCTTCACGTAACTTCCCCACTTGTCCTCTGCAGAAGGTTTGGTACGTTTCCCCTAAATGGTGTCACGGCCAGGGTTTCTCGGCATGGTGGTCACCGGATATTACCTGTGAGGTCATTGTGGTGAGGGATCTCTAGCAGCGGTGCTGGTGTTTGGCGAGGGGCATTGGCTGCGCGTGGTTCTGTGCGGCACATTGTCACTGAGGCCTGGTGAGGCCTGGTGGTGTTTCCGTTCCGTTTGGCATGGACGCCGCCATCTTGCCTCAGGTCATGTGATTTAAACTGTTCAATCCTGGTGGGTCATGTGCTCTTTCCAGCCAGTCACAACGCGGCACCTGGTATTTAGGAAGGTCCAGAGCCTTCATTCATTGCCAGTGCAATGTGTTTCTCAGCTGCGGCTGAGAGAGAGTACCTGTGCCTTACCTGCCTGGAAGTGCTACTAGCCTGTTACCTTGCCTGCTCCAAACCTGCTGGACTCGCCCTGCACCCTCCATTTACCTTTCCCTGCCTGAGTACCTGAACCTGCTGATTTCCCTGCACCTTGCCTCACACTCTAACTCCCAGCTGGACTTCATTATTTCTGCCTGCACTTGATTACAGCTCACCATACCTGCATACTGGACATTTCCTGCCTGTCACTATCTGGACATTCTCCCATTTGCTTCACCACAGTTATCAAGTGCACTTTAGTGCTAAACCTGGAGTTTTTCTTTTGCCATTCCCATGTCTGCTAAATCACTTATTACAAATTCCACCTTTTTATTTAAATCTGCTTCTGTGTCTGCTCCTGTCACCACCCCAGGTCCACAACAAACACAGACCTTCACAAATGGTAAGAGGAGAGCGTTGTGTGGCCATTACAGCTATTGGGGACTCAGGTAAATCAAACATAAGTAGGACTTCAGTTTTTGATGTAACTTTTTGAACTCAAACCAAAAGTAATTTTTTTATCGTTTGGGTTGTTTGTCTGGTTTTGATCATGTTTAGCACTAGATCCCCTAAGACTAGTGACATTGGGTGACTGATACTGTGCGGTTAGGTACTGTATTAATATGGCGTATCCTGAAGAACATTTTTTTGAAGCTGAAACATAAAAAAAAAAGCACAGGAGGTGGGGAGTGGGGGGATATTACTTTACGAAGGGCAAATGTTTGCAAAGTGAGATAGTGAAAATTCCTCCAGTTTTATACCAGTTTTACACGCCAAGGGGCTCACTTAGAGTTGGTCGCTTTCACTGACGATAGTGTTTTTTTTGTATTGTTTTGCCATGTAATAAAGACGCTCTAGTTATTTCACGTTCCCCAGCAGAACAGAGTAACAATCTCATCCTCCTGTCTAACCGACGTCAGGCTCATGTCAAATTAATGTGGACGATGTGGTCGTCAGTCAGATACAATCAGCTTGTTGTGAATGTATTCATTTATTTAGAAGTAGGAGCGTCATGAAGATGCAGCGTTTTAGAATTGAAGATTGGAAATTGTACAGACATCTAGTATTGGTACAGTGTTGTTCATCCCACAAAATCTTTTATGGTAGGTCGGTGTGTGTGTGAATGGGGGGTTGGTTACATTCCAATTCATTCAGCGCAATGCGTTCCTTTGCAGCGTAACGCCTTGATGTCTTGCTGCGGACGTTACCACTGTTACGGTAAGCACCTCTGTTGCAAAAAAAAGATTAGCACTTATCATTTTATTTCATGTACTATAATTATGTAGTCATGCATAGTATTTAATTTTTCTGGCTTTACTATATAAATAATGGAACTGTCAGAACAAGCCTTGCAGGGGGGTATTTATAATGGCTGCAGGGGTATACGTCGCAATGCCGACAGCCGGCTTCCCGACTACTTAATCCCGGCGAGGGTTAAATGACAGGCATCTAAATCTAGACGCCTGTCATTTTACCTACGCTGGGAGAACGGCGCCCGGCATCCCGATCAAAGGGACGCCGGGCACCGGGCATGGACAGCCACAGAGGGGAGGGTTAGGTTAGGGCCTCCCGGGGGGACTTAGGATTAGGCATACCCAGGAGGTTAGGGTTAGGCTAGGGGGAGGGAGGGTTAGGCACCCCCGGGGGGAGGTTAGGGTTAGGCACCCCCAGGAGGTGCCGCCGCATCCATTTTCCCGGTGACCTGCGCACGCGCTATAGACTCTGGGCACATTCTAGTGCCCAGAGTCTACAAGTGTGGCGCTGGCTGAGCAGTGCGCGCCGCTCAGTGCGCTGCGGGCCGCCAGACGGAGAGGAGGGGGCCCGTGACGAGGACTGCACACCCGCCCCCTGCTCTCTAGAAACGCCCCTGAAGCCTTGTACACATCTAGCCCAGATTATTAGTCTGAGAACATGAGCATTTTAGCATCACTCGCCGATCCTTCATGGAAAAACGTCATTACTGTTTTTTAGTCATCCACCCCCCCCCCAAAAAAAGAAATCTGAATTTCAATTAAAAATAGAACTACATTGTCATTAAACAAAAGGCAACAAACTTTCCTTTGCTCTAATATAATTTAGAAAACATCCTTTTCAGGGCAGGATGAGGAAGCCATTGACGTGGTGACGCAGAGGGTATGCGGTTAGGGTTACCGGTCTTTCTATCCTTGCACATCTTATCTCCAGGTATTGCTTATTCGCAAACTGTAACCAATGTACTGCCCTCAACATGGCCGCCTCCCTGGTGCTCTGTGAGGAATGAATACTGCGCGGGTCTGGTGAACTCTGAAGTAATTATCTCTCTCCCATTATGTGTCATCGATTACAGGCATCGCCTATTCTGCCCAGTGTGATCCTACGCAGTGCGCCTGAAATGGCCGCCTCACCTGGATCCTGCGTGGGTAGGATGAACAATCCTGCAACTAATGACCCAAATTGTTCTTTACATTATATTATATTTTTCATTTCTATACTGTTTTGAAAATGTAACCTCTGTATCATGTTATTTCTACATGATAAGCGGCTTGAATAATATTGTAGAAAGAGTTCTATATAAATAAAATTATTATTATTATTAATATTATTTTTTGGGGTGTTATTTATGAACTGAGAAAAATGCGGATGCGTGATTACTTATATTTGAGACACAGACCCCACTAGATGCTTTCTTAGCATGCGTGCGGTGGGGGCATGTAATGGCGTGAGTCACCACACTCAATGATTTGCAGCATTGTGTTGTTACGTAGTTTGTAGTGGCAAGTCCACCCCCCCCAACCTCTCCTAACTGGACCTGGCCCTTGTTGGACATCCCACAGGACAGTGGATAAATGTTGGTAAAGCCTATAGACGTTTGTTTAGATGCACATATTAATTTTACTCAGCATGGGAGGCAATCCACACAAACACAGGGATCCACTCAGATAGTACCCTGGTCATGACTAAATGCATGACCTCAGTTCTGTGAGGTAGCAATGCCAACCACTGTGCCTCTGTATCAAGGTCGGGTTATCATTAGGCAGCTGCCTAGGGCGCCGGCCTCTACAGGGCACAGCTGAGCCAAAACAAATATTGCAACGGTGGCATCCACTTCCCGCAAGGGTTATCAGCCGCCCAAATCTCAGTGCCAGTGTCAGCACTGGCTACAACAATTGCACCCACAGTCATATGACTGCCGTGAGCTGCAATGTACACAACCAGCTCCTGCCCCCGACTCCTGGGCCCTAGTCAAGGGGTGGGGAACCTTTTTTCTGCCGAGGTCCATTCTGATATATATAACATTATTCGTGGGCCTGGTGCAGGGCACGCCCCCTCCATGTTATGTCACAGGGGGGTGATACCACAATCGCCGGTGATTACAGCAATGCCCGGAGCATCCTGAGGAAGCTCCTGGGAGCTGTAAGGGCAGCAGTGTGACCATCTGAAGCGCCCTAAGGATGCCCCAGGCAGCACTGCTACATAGATTCTGGCCGCAGGGTGCCATTATAGGCACCCTGATAGCCAGATGAGACTAGCAGAAAAAAGCTCTGAGGGCCAGACCAAATGATTCCGTGGGCCTTATACGGCCCCCGGGCCTGAGGTTCCCCATCCCTGCTCTAGTCTGTCTTTTCTTTCTTCCTGGTCAGTGGCTTGTCCCTCACCCCATCCCCTTCACGTTCGGGGTCTGCTGGTAGGAGCGCACTGCCTGGCGCCTCAGGGCAGCGTGATCTGGTCTGATCCCCTTTCATCTCCCCACATCGTGGGTCCCGCCTCCTCCCCTGTTGTCAGGCAATATGTTACACGTGCACCGCATCGTACATGTCACCATATGTGGCCTGCGCTGCGGCTGCGGCTCCCAGGAGTTATAAGAGACCTGCAGCTGTAGGAGTGAGTATAATTGATGTGACCAGCAGGGAGGGGGCACCAGGTTTCTCAGGTGTCTCCATCTTGGCGTCGGTCATCTCCATTGCGGGTCTCCATACTCTGCAGAGCTAAGCCCATGGACAGAGCACTGCTCCTTCATATCAGCATCTAGAGGTGAGCAGGCTGGGGATCTGTAAGTCTGGGGTGTCAAATACCTATGTCTGTCCAACAGTAGCGGCTCTAGAAGTCTCATTACACCTTGTCAGCTGTATTTGCTGGGACTTGTAGTGACATTGCAGCTTGAGAACTGACATGTCATGTGTTGTTGATATATATATAATTTTAAACATTTTCTAGATGTACGTGCAATAATTACCCCTTGTTTTTAATGAATTAATGAATTGTTTATTATATATAGTATGCTTTGATGCCCGCCTTGCCTTATTATTTCTGTATTGTAAAGAACTGGAAGAGTCCTGGCATTTTGCATTGGAGACCTTACAGATCTTTGTGGTTCAGATAAGCCAATTGAATTGAAATGAAATGGGTAGTATAGGGTCACTTGTATTTATAGAATCACATTTTTATTGTTTATTGTTTACTACTAGGTACTACTATATGGCGATCATTAGAATGTTGAATAATATGCTGCATGGAAGTTACTGCAATGAAGTCTGTTTTGTTTGGCAGTCACTGTGATGCTGTCTGTATTGTATGGCAGTTACTGCAATGCTGTCTGTGTTGTATGATGTTGTCTGTATTGTATATCAGTCACTTGGATGCTGTCTGTATTATATAGCAGTCACTGATATGCTGTCTGTATTGTATATCAGTCACTGTGATGCCGTCTGTATTGTATGGCAGTCAATGCAATGCTGTCTGTATTTTATAGCAGTCACTGCAATGCGGTCTGTATTGTATAGCAGTGACTGTAATGCTGTCTGTATTGTATAGCAGTAACTGTGATGCTGTCTGTATTGTATGGCAGTTACTGCAATGCTGTCTGTGTTGTATGATGTTTTCTGTATTGTATATCAGTCACTGTGATGCTGTCTGTATTGTATGGCAGTTACTGCAATGCTGTCTGTGTTGTATGATGTTGTCTGTATTGTATATCAGTCACTTGGATGCTGTCTGTATTATATAGCAGTCACTGATATGCTGTCTGTATTGTATATCAGTCACTGTGATGCCATCTGTATTGTATGGCAGTCAATGCAATGCTGTCTGTATTTTAAAGCAGTCACTGCAATGTGGTCTGTATTGTATAGCAGTCACTGTAATGCTGTCTATATTGTATAGCAGTCACTATGGTGCTGTCTTTATTGTATGGCAGTCAATGCAATACTGCTGTATTGTATAACAGTTACTGTGATGCTGTCTGTATTGTATAGCAGTCACTGTGATGCTGTCTGTTGATGCTGTCTGTATTGTATGGCAGTCAATGCAATGCTGCCTGTATTGTATAGCAGTCAATGCAGTGCTGTCTGTATTGTATAGCAGTCACTGTGATGCTGTCTGTATTGTATGGCAGTCAATGCAATGCTGTCTGTATTGTATAGCAGTCACTGTAATGCTGCCTGTATTGTATAGCAGTCAATGCAGTGCTGTCTGTATTGTATAGCAGTCACTGTGATGTTGTCTGTCTTTTATGGCGGTCACTCTGTATGCTGTATATCATTGTGAATATCAGTATATAACATGTAGTAGAGGTGTGAGGGGCCCATTTTGGATGGAACATTTTAACCATGCCATCAATGACAGTTGACATTATGGTGTCAACCTTTTGACTGTCAACTCTGTGATTGCCGACATAATGACTGCATACCGTACCCTGCCTCTGCCCATCTCCCCTATTACCTCCATTACTAACATTAATAATTGCCACTAAACGTACCTACTTATCTCCCCTTTACACTGTCCCCTGCCCATATCTAGTGCATGACGCTGTAACTGACCCATCGCCCCTTTTGTCTCTACATCTAATGACACTGAATGACATTAATCATTACTGTTGTGTCACTATTTACTGACAAACCCAAAGTATTATCTCCCATCATATGACATTGTCTTGTATTTACTCCCCGCTGTCCGCGCTGTGTAAGTTACTATGGCTACAGCTGGGAGTTTTATGTAAACACAGAATTGACGTTTCCTAGCAAATTAGTCGCTTGTTAATTACTACTCTAAATCTTAGTCTTATGTGATATCTAAGTATTTCACCAGATATTGCCACATGTTTATGGATATATTTTGCAACATGATACTACATAAAGGTCCCAACGCTAATGATCGCCATTAATCATATCATGCTAATGTACGTAACAATAACTTAACGTATGTATATTTTTATTACCACCATCTAACCTTTGGTCACCATAATAACGTCCATTACTGCCATTGTTAC
Organism: Taudactylus pleione; assembly: GCA_031769625.1. Lineage (NCBI taxonomy): Eukaryota > Metazoa > Chordata > Amphibia > Anura > Myobatrachidae > Taudactylus > Taudactylus pleione. The sequence continues at coordinate 1,406,045 of JAUIMM010000927.1, forward strand.
ATCTGTTTATGCTGCGCTGCTCATCGACTAACAAACATTTCATTCATCTGCCATTTTCCACCATCCATTATATAATCATCTCTTTACCCTGGGTCTGATTCATTACCGATCGCAACTGCGATTACGCACGCAATCGGCCGATTGTTGCGTTCTGTGCATGCGTATGCATTGCAGCGCGTGTGCGCGAATTAGCCACTGCGATCGCAGAGGCTACGCAGCCCCAGGGCAGAGTGATCGACAGGAAGCGCCGTTTGTAGGTGGTGACGGGGGGTGGTCGGGGAAACGCAGGCGTGCCAGTGCGTTCTCACGCCATTGCAGGGGCGTGCATAAATTATCCACTGCAATAGCCTTTGCAGCCTGAGGTCTCATAGCGTTCGTGGTTGTTAGCAATTCCTGAGTAAGGTCAGGGCTTGTGCAAGTGCGCGTAAGGCTGCGATGGTACTCGATTGCATCGATGGTTTCGCTATTCTGCTAAATATTATGGATGTGCGTAAGGTATAGGGACGCCACCTGCGGCTTTGCAAATCCAAGTATCTATGTACAAAGGGCCTGATTCAGCAAGGATCGCAGTTGCTTATACGCACGCAATTGGCCGATTGTTGCGGTCTGGGCATGCGTATGCATCTCAGTGCACATGTGCAAATCAGATATTGCGACCGGGACTGCTAGCGCAGTGACCACGCAGGTCCATCGCAGTGATTGACAGGAAGTGCTGTTTGTGGGTGGTAACGGGGGGGTGTGGTCAGCCGAACGCAGGCATGCCGGTACATTTCAACAGCTATGCAGGGGCATGCATAAATTATCCACTGCGATGTCCTAAGAGGCCTCATAGCGTGCGCTGAAGTAAGCAATTCCCATGAGGTATGACCTGCCTAAGCTGTGCGTGTGGGTCCGAAGGAACTCGATTGTACCGATGTTTTCACAGCCTTGCTAACCATTACGGATGTGCGTGTAAGTTAAAGTGGGCGTCCTTATGTAGTGGTGTGGTGGCATAGCGATCGCTATGGATTAGCATACTATCACACTGAACTGTGTGCGTACGCGATATTGCGATCCATAGTGAATCAGGCCCAAAGACGCAGCATTTCCTTCAAAAACCAGACTTCTGAGTAGTACTATGGTCAGGCAGAATGACCGTGCGTTGAGACGCCGGAGCCATTTTCACTGCGTACGGGTTGGCAGACGCGGGCCTGGACACACCCCGACAACGGTCGTGACACGCCTGCGTTCTATGCTGCCACTTCCCGTTTCCTTCCCCAAATGCTTCCTGACTGTCAATAACACTGAGAGTAACTAGTCTGTACCTTGACGCATGCACATAGTGCAGAATATCGCTCAACTGCGCAAACATCGGAATAGCGTACATCGCTGAATCAGGCGCTGTGTTCTCAGTTATCTCCTGTATTACTGAATCTGTGTTTTCTCTAACCTATTACTTTCTATCTCCTGTCCCATTGCATCTAGCAGGTGAACTATTTACCTCTCATCCTTTACTAGATAACAAGTATTTACTTGCAATCAGGGGCGTTTCTAGAGAGGAGGGGGTCTGTGTGCAGTCTCCGACATGGCCCCCTCCTCTCTGCCTGGTGCACGGCCAGTGCCGGAGTTATAGACTCTGGGCACTAGAGTGTGCCCAGAGTCTATATCATACTTACCAACTCTCCCTCATTGTCAGGGAGACTCCCTGAAATAGTAGCAATCTCCCTGTCTCCCTGAAGAGTTTAGCAATCTCCCTCATTTCATCCTTACCCCCATTATGTTATGTTATTATGCTGTTATTAAAAAACAGAGATATATACATTCAAATGGGATCATTAGTGTCATTTCCCTGCATTGGTTATTATAAGGCACAATGATCCCTATGAATTTCTGAAAAGTATTAGTGTGTTTTCATCAACAAACAGATCTTACTAACTGCTTTTGGGCTGGTTACATTTGGATGCAAGTCAGGTTTAGGACACGCCTCTCAGATGTATCAGTGCACGCCCATCACATGTATGACACGCCTCTCAGATTTATCAGTACACGCCCATCACATGTATGACACGCCTCTCAGATTTATCAGTACACGCCCATCACATGTATGACACGCCTCTCAGATGTAGCAGTACACGCCCATCACATGTATGACACGCCTCTCAGATTTATCAGTACACGCCCATCACATGTATGACACGCCTCTCAGATTTATCAGTACACGCCCACTGTAACACGCTCTCATAGGTGCACCTTCCACAATCTCCCTGAAATTCTTTTTCAAAAGTAGGCAAGTATGGTCTATAGTGTCTGCACAGGTCACCGGGAAAATGGCCCCCGTGTTCCCCGCACACCCTGCACCCATTATAGATACGCCCCTGCTTGCAATAACATTAATTATTCCCCGGTTGACAAAGAAACAGCAGAACATGGTGATTCCTACAAGGATGACTGATGCAATATAGGAGTAACTACTTCAAAAACCACTGCTGACTGGCAGAACATCGGAACACAAGCAAGAAAGTGCACCTCCTATTTCATTTCCCCATCCCTCTCCCCATGCACAGGAACCCCACCCTGGATGCGCTACGGTACTATAATAAATCAAGTGCAACTAGGACTGGAAATCTGTAACCATCGGCTAATCTCCAAGTCCCGACAGACCGAGCACAGACAGACGAAAATCCATATCTGATTATTAATTATTTCCAATGCTCTTTTTTTTTTTTACCTTAAAATTTGCCAGGTCCCCCTTCTCACCCCCCTGAGTGTTGAGCGTTTTCCGAGCTTATGCGCTCCCATGTGACAGCGGAATAGCGTTCTCCCTAACCTCAAATGATTCATCTGCATTATTACACCAGAAGTTTTAAAATTGATCAGAAATCAAAGCACCTGTCACATATCAGCCTGACTTTGACTATTGCCTGACCATAAACCTGGTCTATTAATAGGTTTAATTCCATCCTGTTACTTGGAGAATGAATGGCTTTGGCTGCAAATCATTGTAACATCTTTTGGTGGAAATTTATTTGAAAAAATAAGTAAAAATGGGTGGAAATCTCTCCTTTTACATGACAGAAAGACAACATGTGTGTTTAACATTAGCCAAGTTATGTATTGCACATTTTCAATTATGTAAATAAGCCGTCAGCTTCGTCAGGCAGCGCCGGCTTTAATTAATAGTGGAGTCCGGTAATTCCTGCAATTCTTTGTGTTCTAATTCTAAAAGATTATCTTTAATGAAGGCCCAAATTCTCAGCTGTTCCTGGAATTCAGAGATACAAATGGACACGGTAGAAGAGGAGCATCAAGGCGATGAGTTCACGGCAGTTTCAAAGGTCATTCTGCTTTTCTCCCCTGTAGGTCTGTGATGGAGAAGGTAATTGACATGAGAGGCTGTCATGTTGCAGCAGCAGGTCTCCTAGACTCTTCTGTACGGTTTTCTTGCGGCTAGCTTGCCTCGTCACCCTAGAGTGCGCATAAGCCCTTCTCCACCTCTGACATTCGGCATATAGCTCTCAGAGATAGTTCGTGCTCTCTCCCTGATGTTGGGGTCTTTGGGAGCCTTTGTTATTATTAGGTCAAATGTTCTGCACAAGGACCAATGCTCCTACCTCCCATGCCCACCAGGAGCTCGGGACAGCTCTAAGAGCTCCCCATCCGTGGCTTGCCAGGCCCACAGCCCCTGGCTCCCCCATGTCAGGCCCATGACAGGGGCATTTACAGGGCAATATTTGTTTTACTTTTAAGGCGGTGCAGCGCACATGACATCATGACGTTACGGCGCGTTGCTGAGAGGAGCCGCAAGATGAAGAGGAGCAGCTGCCAGCTGGAAGGCAGAAAAAGGTATGTGATTGCACTAGCGCACACAAGGGGGGTTCTGAGTACCCAGAAACCCTCCCAAAAGACTGCAGAGCAGGCACCATCTTCTTAAGCCACGCCCCCTCACAGCAAAATGCTGCGATTCATGGGTTAATTGAGAGGCGGAGCCAATATGACGGGATTCCATTAGAATTGCATCATTTGATGCCGCACCCTCCCGATTGACTTGCGAATCGCAGCATTTTGCCACTATGGGGAGGGGCCTAATGACACGGTGCCGGCCTGCCAGGTCCCACCCTTATCGGGTCTACAATCCGCAGATGCTGCAAGGTAAGTGTGTGTGTATTGTATGTGTGTGTGTGTGTGTGTCATGTATGTGTGACATACAGTAGGTATGTGTATATATATATATATGTACACACACACACATACATATATATATACACATGTATACATGTACATGTGTAATAATTACTTTTAGTCTGTATTTTATTTATTGTGATATTGTGATTAAAACAGGATATTGCATTGTGACATTGTCTTGTGTCTAATAAGCGCCACCTTACACAACTTGTTTGTGTCACTTTTATTGTGAGAAGTTTAGTGAAGCTTCTCGTACAGGTGTGTTAGCATTTTTAGATAACCTTTTTATATACACCACTGTTAGCAACGAGTCCTTTTGCTTGTGTATGTGCCAGACATGACCACACTGGAGGGAGTCTCGTTCCATTGTGCATGTACCACATCAGGCACCTGGCCACGCAGTCTCCATTTGCAAACATTTGTGATACAAAATGAGTCGTTCTGAAGAGCCCAGTAACTTCAAACGTTGGTACTGTGGTAGGAAGCGTGGTACTGTTATAGGAAGCGTGGTACTGTGATAGGAAGCGTGGTACTGTGATAGGAAGCGTGGTACTGTGATAGAATGCGTGGTACTGTGATAGGAAGCGTGGTACTGTGATAGGATGCGTGGTACTGTGATAGGAAGCGTGGTACTGTGATAGGAAGCGTGGTACTATGATAGGAAGCGTGGTACTGTGACAGAATGTGTGGTACTGTGATAGAATGTGTGGTACTGTGATAGGAAGCATGGTACTGTGATAGGAAGTGTGGTACTGTAATAGGAAGTGTGGTACTGTGATAGGATGTGTGGTACTGTGATAGGAAGCGTCATACTGTGATAGAATGTGTGGTACTGTGATAGGAAGCGTCGTACTGTGATAGGAAGTGTGGTACTGTGATAGGAAGTGTGGTACTGTGATAGGAAGTGTGGTACTGTGATAGGATGTGTGGTACTGTGATAGGAAGCATGGTACTGTGATAGGATGTGTGGTACTGTGATAGGAAGCGTCGTACTGTGATAGAATGTGTGGTACTGTGATAGGAAGCGTCGTACTGTGATAGAATGTGTAGTACTGTGATTGGAAGCGTGGTACTGTGATAGGAAGATTGGTACTGTGATAGAATGCGTGGTACTGTGATAGAATGTGTGGTACTGTGATAGAATGTGTGGTACTGTGATAGGAAGCGTGGTACTGTGATAGAATGTGTGGTACTGTGATAGGAAGCGTGGTACTGTGATAGAATGTGTGGTACTTCGATAGAATGTGTGGTACTGTGATAGGAAGCGTGGTACTGTGATAGAATGTGTGGTACTGCGATAGAATGTGTGGTACTGTGATAGGAAGCATGGTACTGTGATAGGAAGTGTGGTACTGTTATAGGAAGTGTGGTACTGTGATAGGAAGCGTGGTACTGTGATAGGAAGTGTGGTACTGTGATACAGGTTTAACAAAGTATGGATCTGGAAGAAAGTACAGTGTAACAACAAAGACATTCAACAGAATAACAATTTAGGACACAGCGCCACCTACTGGCTCTCTGGTGTGGATTCTCAAGTATACTTAACCTATGGAATTGGTATGCTATACCGCCGGACGTCAGCCTGGCGGATGAAATACTGACGCCGGAAAGCCGCATATGGAGATCCCAACAGAGTAAGTATAAAGGCTATCCCTAACCCCCCCCAAACCCTACCTTAGGGGTGCCTAACCCTAACCACCCCCTAGGGGTGCCTGACCATAATCCCCCCTTCCCCTAGCCTAACCCTCCCGGGGGGAAGGGGGGTGTGCCTAACCCTAAATCCCCCCGGGAGACTCTAAACCTAATCCTCACCCCTCGCGTCTATTTGCTCCCGACGCCCATCTTACCTACGATCGGTATGCCGGGTGTCGGGATTTCGGCGTGGGGCTGATGATAGGTGTCAGTATTTAGATGCCTATCATTAGTCCCATGCCGGGATTTCACTGTCGGGAAGCCGGCGGTCAGCATTTAGACCGCCGGCTTCCAGACTACATACCTTAACCTATAGCTGTTGCAATACAGAAATGGCTGCACAGTACGGACCGAGGCCAAAAAGATAAAAGATTTAATAAAGGTACAAAGGGTAATTTGCATGCACCTTATAATAAGCACTTTGGAATAGAGATGTATCATTCAGAAGAAGTACTAAGAAAGACTTTGTTACAAATGATCTGTCTGTGGGATGCTTGCAGCCATGACATGCAGCTGTTTTAAAATCTCTCTTATCATCCCTCTCGCCCTCTTTTCTGTTCACCTCCAAGCTGAAGATAGCCCATGTTCAGTAGCAGCTCCAGGCACGGGCAAGCCCGTCCGTTGCCCAGAGCGCCCCTGTATCCGACGGGCACAGGAAACCTCCACCCTCCCTCCCGGCGGTAGAGAGAATAAGGGGTCTATTTACTAAGCAGTGTTAGGAGACAGAGTGGAAAGTGATAAGGTGCCAGCCAATCAGCTCCCAACTGTCATTTTTCAAACACAGCCTGTGAGATGACAGTTGGGAGCTGATTGGTTGGCACGTTATCACTTTCTTATCACTTTTCACTCTGTCTCCTAACACTGCTTAGTAAATAGACTTCTAAGTAAGCTCGGGGATTGAGTGGAGGAGGGAAGGGGCAGCAACACAGGATGGCGCTGGGCACAGCAAAGCCTAGCGCCGGCCCTGCCCATGTTGCATGGTGGTCAGACAGCAGGGGGCAGAGAGTAAGGGCATTGGTTTGGGGTAAGAGTCTTGCGCAGGATGTTTGGCTCCCACTGTACTTCCCTATTTCCAGTGCAATCATTTGTTTTTGGCAATCAGTTCAGGATTTAATCAGGGTCATATGCATCGGAAATAAAACTGCATTTTTCTTTTTTTAAATGAGAATCATTTTATTATGTGAACTAAATATAAAGATTTTGATGTTTTAAGCATCTTGGCAAAACATGATCCCGGGAGAATAATTCAGTAACGAGAAGAGAAATAAGATACTAATGAATATTAGCGCAGACCCTGGCTGGGCCTGTTTGCCTTTGTCCTAATTGGATAATTGGGTCTGTTTCATGGAGAAATGTGCTGGTTGTCTATGTGAAATACAATGAGGCGAGGAGAGAATTAATAGCAACGTGTAACAGTGGGCTGTGATGTTTATTACCAAGGCATAATGCGCCCTGGCCTGTTCACATGTACACGGAGTAATACAAAAATGTGTAGTAGCAAAATTAGGCATTGGTATGTATGAGTTATTAAGGGCTTTTATCCAATATACGACGGTGTTAATGTGACGGAAATATCTGGCTGCTGCCTCACTAGGTTGCAATGGTTCAAATTCACAATAAAACGGACCTGGATGAAATACTGCCAAAGCTGATCAGCCCGATCTGATAATGTTAATTTAATTTACTGTTGAATTCCTGGGTCGAGTGACCCGGCAAACCAACCCGGGTAGTTTACAGGGTTTAACACGAGAGCGACCCATGTAACCCTGCAGTGTAAACGGGTAACCCGGATTCCATTTCTGTTTACAGGATAGAGGTTTCCGCATTTTTCGGCACTTGGAGATTATATAATCTCTAAGTGCCGGCTGACTAGTTTCACTGCACCCGTGTGATGTGTGAACAGCACCGACCGTTCCGCGGTCTGAAGTGGATCTGTCCCGGGTCTAACCTGGTTTGGAACTGTTCTAAATCTCGGGTCAGACCCGGGACTTAGGCCCGTATTCAATTTGAGGCGAAAAGCTGGAATCCGCGGAAAAGTTTTGCCGTATTCAATTTGAAAGACTTTCCACCTAGGCGGAAAGTCATTGCCATGTAATAGGCGGAAAAGTTTCACCTATGAATAGCAGGCGGAAAAAAGTGCAGAATTGGGGATTTGGGGTGCAACGTTGCGGGAACTCCAGTGCAGCCTTCAGACAATCCCCCAAAGGTAACTGTGTCAATTTAAAAAAAAAAAACACTTAAGAACACCCCAAAAAATCTCTTTCAATTTGGGGGCAAAAAAAGAAAATGTTGAGGGAACAAAGATAAAAACTAATGAACTTGACTCTGGGGGGGGGTCCCCAAGTACGCCCCAGGTGATTTTTTGATTGCAGGTGTTTGCGGCAGGTGGATTTTTCACGATTTTTTCAACTTAACTTTAGCAACTTTAAAATATGCTGACCCCCATTTTCATGTACCCCAAATTTGTTGGGATAAGTTATTTTCTGCAAAAAAAACTCCTGAATACTATTCTGCACCACTTATACAAAAACGTTATTTAGCAGCTATTGAGCCCGTTTAAAAACAATAAATACCTTCAGCAACTCAAATCGGGGGGTACCATAGTGATCCCCCATGTCAGAGAATCTTTTGGGGGGTGTCAGGCTGATTTCCCAAAAACTGATAGGACTTTCCGCCTGTTCAAGTTTTGTCGGGTCCTGTTTTTGCATACTATCAAATTGAATATGGGGAAACGCGGGCACGTGCGCGATACTTTTCCGCCTACAAAACACGCAATGTAGTCGAAAAGTCCAGGAGGCGCAAAAGTATTGTGGGTCCGCTCAAATTGAATATGGCCAAGCCGTCGTTATGGGTCTCGCACAAAAGGGGGTTGTGCTGTTGATGGTGATTGACAGCACGCCCCCTTTGGTGAGCGTGCCAGGGGCGTGGCTGCCCAGACGGGGCGTTCCCATGGGAACGCCTACCATCTGGCGCCATCTGATAGAGCCAAAAGCACTCCTGGGCTAGCGGCAGACGAGACCCTACCACAGGGGTCTCATCGCAAGTCCGATGGTCACGATGGTCTTGACCATCGCGACCATCTTTTTGGCCACTCGCTATAGCTGTTGGTGGTCACCCACAGCTATGCGAGCAGCCAAGAGACCGCTCCAAACACTAAGAGGGATGGCCCTGATTCAGTGCGAGCGCTCTGTCAGAGCGTCCGGCTCTGAATCAGGGCCTGGGTTCTAAATCGAATCAGACCCAGAATTTAGCCGGTGTCAACCCAGGATATTCCCGTATCAGCGCCATTCAAACCGGAGCCGAATCTGCATCGACCCGGCTCTTCCGGCGTGGAAGTAGACGCTTGGCGATGACATCATCTCCAAGCGCCACCGAAGCCGGCCAATCGGTGTGCTCCAAGGTCATCGTGACCCGGATCGCGCCATTTACACTGCAGGGTTTCACAGGTCATTCCCGTGTTAACCCTGCAAGTTACCTGGGTTGAATTGCTGGGTCACTCCACCCGGGGATCCAACCCTGTCCCCTTTTACACCAAGGAGCTACCCGGGTTACCCCTGCAATAACCCGGGATTCAGCTCTGCCTTATATCACCAGGCAGTGTTGGTTATGCTTGTTGTGGATAAATAGGGTGAGGGTATACAGAGTAGCATCAGACGCTACAATCTAATGTCATTTTATACTTCTGTCAGTGGTCCACAAGGGAAATGTAACAATTATCCTAACAGATGGTTCTCGAAATCAGGCTAAAGGGCATTTCAAGTACTGCTGGCATCATCGTATCACTGGTCACTAGTTCTTCACATGCCACGGAAGGCGCCATGACGGGACTGCCTGAGTACAGCAGAGGGATATTCACACGGGTAGTAGATTGGTAAGGGGGTCACACAGGGCATTTGGCACCCACCTCAAATCCCAATTTCCAGTGCAATCATTTGTTTTTGGCAAACAGTTCAGAATTTAATCTGGGTCGTAGGAACAGAAAAACATAAAGAACATTTACCAGTGACGTATTGTGTCATTTTTTATATAATCCTTCATTTTATTTTTTTATTTTATAAAAGGGCTGAAGAAGCTTCTGTATGGGGAATGGGTATGATATACCGGCGGTTCGATTCCCGTCAGCGGCAGCCCGACAGGAGCAGAGTGCGACGCAGCGGAAGCCCGACAGCGCTGGAAATCCCGATCGTGGATAGGTAAGTATCCACTAACCTAACCTAACCCTAACCCTAACTTCCCCCCCCAAGTGCCTAACCCTAATCCCCCCTCTAAGTGCCTAACCCTAACAACCCCCTTCCCCGCTGCTTAAACCTAAGTCCCCCCCGGGGGTGCCTAACCTAACCCTCCCTCCCCCTAGCCTAACCCTCCCGGGGGGGTGCCTAGCCCTAAGTCACCCCCGGGGAGCCCTAAACCTAACCCTCCCCCCACGGCTGCCCACTCGCGGTGCCCGGCATCACTACGATCGTGATGCCGGGCGCCGGTCTCCCGGCGTCGGGGAAATGCGGGCATCTACATCTAGACGCCCGGCATTTCACCCTTGCCGGGATAAGACAGTTGGGAAGCCGGCTGCCGGTATATAGGCAGTCGGCTTCCCGATTGCTTCCCCTCTATGGCCAGCTTGGATTATTGAACCATATCAGGAAAATATTCACTATATATTCCTCCATACATTGTTTTGTCTCAATGTCCTCTAAAAAACACAGGGCCTAATTCAGCAGCTTCTGCAGTAGCGATTACGCACGCAGTTGATCGATTGTTTGCCATTGCGCATGCGTACAAGCCGCACAGCGCCTGCAAAGCAATTGCATTGTGATTACGGACGCACAAAGGGATCCATCGCAGTGTGAGTGACAGGCTGACAGCGTTTAGGGGTGGTGACAGGGGGGAGTGGTCAGAGAAACGTAGGCGTATCTGTCCCTTTCATGGGCGTGCATAAATTAGCCGCTGCGATTGCCTACGCTCTCTGCGTGCGATGAGACTTTGCAGTTCCTGCGGCTGGTCAGGCCTGCTGTAACTGCTGCGTGACAGGCCGATGTGCGTCGATAGTACCGATGTATGCGCAGAAGTGCGAGGTTGAACAGATGTGAGAAAGCAGCAGTGGGCGTCTTTATGCTGGCGGAGCTGCGGCAGGGATTAGCATATTTTTTAAGCTGCGTTGCGAGCGATTTCGCAGCTGTGATCGCAATTGCCATCCATACTGAATGAGGCCCTCAGTCCTTATACCCAGGAAAGTGTCATTTGAACACATCCGCTTCACAAGGGCGTGCTGCCTTTTTATATGGACAGACAGCCTGTATGCACATGAAACCCCTCTCCCACAGTACCATTTTAACGTATGGGCACACTGGGTAGCTGCCCAGGGCCCCACGATTCTAGGGGCCTTTAAGCAGGAGTGGGCTGGGCCAGGGGGCTCCTACATGGAGTGTGCGGCCGCTAGCTTTGGCTGAGAGGCAGCCAGAGAAAGGGGTCCCCAGCCGCTCTGATTGTGATTTACACCCAATCAGAGCGGCAAGTCAGTGAATGGCAGTCAGCATGATGATTGGTGGATAGCTGCAGCTATTCACCAATCAGAATGCAACATTTTCTACCTGCCCCCCCAGTGAATGGCTTGATTGGTGGATGGCTTTCAGCCATACACTGTATGGAAGCATGTGATGAAATGGCGCTGGAACGCAGGATGGGCACGTTTTTTTTTTATTATTTGTGCGTGGAGGAGGGAGGGATTGTCCGATCTGGGGACTGAATTTATTAATTAGGAGGGGGGTGCATTTGGGAATCTGATCTGGGTGGGGTCTGATTTTATTAATTGGGGAGGAGAGGGGGCAGTGGGTATCTGCTTTGGGATGTGGTTTTATTAATGGGGGATGGGGCAGCGGGTGTTTGGTTGTAGGGGCCTCAGTGCATTGCTTTGTCCAGGGCCTACAGTGCTGTTAAGACGGCCCTGCCTGCTAACCCAGATCCCATTCAGCAGTTACTATACATCTACTGTCCAGTTATGTATTTCTCAATAACAAATTAACTATAACCTGGACTTATACAAAGGACATTCCAGGATTTGTGTGAACAGGTACCAGGGTGTCAGTCCTTAGGCTTTTATATATACCTAGGAGCCAAGTTTTATGCCCTTTAATACAGCACAGCTCAGCTCTGTGGACTCGACACAATTGTATCCACAACAGTGGCGTCCCTCTCCGCGGTGACACCCGGTGCGGGGAGGGATATCATGCGTGTGGCACAGCCATGCGCTGCTTAAAAGGGGTGTGGCCTTGGAAAGGGGGTGTGGCCCCTGGGAAGGGGCGTTGCCTCACGGCCCGAACCCCAGCCCATGATTATCAATTGGGTGGTGAGGGCTGTCAGAGGTGCAGGTGGCAGTGCCGGCTCCCTCACTGTGACAATGCAGCCCCTGGCTCCTGTCACTGCGGGGGAGCCTGCACCTTGGTGTCACCCCTCAGCAGGTGACACCCGGGTGCGGCCAGCACCCCCCTTGTGACGCTACTGGACCACAGAGCAAATTTGTTCAAAAGCAACAAAAATAAACATCTCTGCTCAGTAGAAATAAAAGTCTCGGGGAAAGGTGCAAAAGTAAGAAAATACCTGTATTCATTTAATGCAGAAAAACATGGGTTCCGGTCAATAGATAGACAATAAAAAGGTCGACAATGTCTAGATAGACAACAGATGTTAGACAGGCAATAGGTCGGCATGGAGAAAAGGTCGAAATGAAATGAAGGTTGACAGATACAAAAGGTCGACCGGGTCAAAAGGTCAAAACAAACACGGTCGACACAAAAATGATTTACACTTTTTTTTTTTTTAGGGTTAGGGTTAGACACTTACCAGATGGTTAGAGTTAGGGACAGTTAGGTTAAGGCACTTTCCCTGATGGTTAGGATTAGGCACCAAGGGGAGGGTCTGGGTTCAGATTAGAGTTAGGAAAAAAAACAAATGTGTCGACTAGTTTTGTGTTGACCTTTTGACTCTGGCGACTCTTAGTACCAGTCAGCCTTCATCCATGTCAATCCTTTACTGTGTCGACCTGTTGTCCCTGTCGATCTGTTGTCTATCTAATTCCTGTCTATCTTTTATACCAAACCCAAAAAACATTTAGGGCGTAATTCTGAGTCGAGCACAGTCGTATTTTGAGGGAAACGCAGCTGTGACTTTCTGCTAACGCAGCTACAAATCACTTCCCCGTTGTACATCCGTACGTCCAAATATGCGAGGACTGAGACGCACACTCGTCGTGTCTATGGACACTACACTAACATCTGGTACGTCTTTAGGGGCATCATTGCTCACACCATCAAAACTTGTACCAGTCCTACAGTAGGTCATACTTACCTACACTTATTATCTCCTCTCCGGGAGAAGCCCAGGGAAGAGGTGCGGCTGACAGCTTTGGGGGCGGGGCTGTGTGGGATGCGGGAGATCCGCCTACTCTAACGGGGATGCGGGAGACCACCCTAAAAATTGGGAACCTCCTGCAACTTCTGGGAGAGTAGGCGAGTAGGTAGTAAGAGCAGTTTCTCCGCACAGTGACATCGCTCCACTGCGCACAGCTCCGGCGCTTAACCTTCTTTTTTAGTCCAACACTCAGATTAGTCTACTAATCATATTTGCAGCCAATGTTACATTTCATTGACTATGTGTTTCCTGTTATTATATTTTCCATCTACAACCTGAGGCACAAACTTATATAACAGCAGGAAATTGGGGTAAAATTGTATTAAAATATCGCTACTCTGACTTTGCTAATTGGAAGTAGTAGGTACAACATGGATGGTGTCTCCCTAAACAACATGACAACCCAGACCAGTAGCGGAGACCGGCAGCTTTTAATGATACGGTCATTGGCCGCACTTCAGGAGTTTGCTTGGTGGTCCGTTTCACTTTAAATTCCAGACTTTGGGGCAGATGTACTAAGCTCTGGAAAGTGATAAAGTGGAGAGTGATAAACTAGCAACCAATCAGCTCCTAACTGTCATTTTTTAAACACAGCCTGTAACATGACAGTTAGGAGCTGAGTGGCTGCTGGTTTATCACTTTCCAGAGCTTAGTACATCTCCATGTTATTTTTCCATTTACAAAACAGACTCACTTTTAAACATCCTTATCTCCCGAAGATAACAAGGCAAGAGGCATTATAATGACAGATATGGAGGACAGAAGTCCTGGTTACATAGATGTCACATGCCTCCAGCCAGTGGCGTAAGTTCACCCCAGATGCTCGGAGGCAAGTTATAATTTGGTGCCCCTGCCGCAGCAGCTGATACTGTAATGCAGACAGGCTATAGACAAAGACAGCAGCTGATGGTCTAACATGGAGCTCTCCACTAGTGTATGGTGGCTTCTCAGGTGCCGGGAAGTGGTGCCATATATTAGGTGTCCGTGACGGTACACTCCGGGTACATAGTTACAGCCCTAAGTGGGGTGAACATGTTGTGGACAATGGAGGAGGTGCCCCTTCAGAGCTGGAGCCCGGCGGCAGGAGCCTCCATTGCCTCCCATAGTTCTGCCCCTGCCTCCAGCTAACTGGCTGATCGATGATCTAAACGCCCTACTGATATTATACATCCCCTCACAGGGACCAGGTTTACAAATAAAGGAGCCCAGGGGTGGAGGAAATAAACTTGCACCCGCTTCCACCCCCCTCTCCCAACACACACACACACACACACCTCTGTGTCCTCCTCTGGATCCAGAGCAATTCCTGCAACAGGTGTCACTGGTGAAGCTGGAAATTCAGGTGAGTTTCCCCCTTCGTCCTTCACCTCCGTCTTACAATTCGGGAGTTCTAAACACAACTCAGTTTCATTAGTTGAATCATTAGTTGAATCCCATAATGTGTTTACTTAGATGCTGATGTGATTTTCTATTGATCATCAAAGGAAGTGACTATATAGCGTCCATGCATTCCATTGTGGTTTGCGCAGATCTTGGCGACCTTACCTGAAACTCTTGATAGTTTCCTGCTATAGATTACAGACAGGGACATTATATTCCTTCCCCTTTTTTGCCCATATTGACATCTATAATTTATCGGTTTGAACAACCCCGTCACTACTAGAGATGCGCGCAAACCCCCTGTGTTTTGGTTTTGATTTTGGATCTGTATCTCCTTCAAGGTTTTGGATCTGGATTTGGTTTTGCAAACCACCCTCAAGTGTTTTGGTTTTGGCTTTGGATCTGGATTTTTTAAAATAAAAAATAGATAAAAAGTATTAAAAACAGCTAAAATCATGTAATTTATGCAATCCAAAACCCGAAATTCGGATTTAAATTCCGAATTCTGGTGCCTCCACCACAACTCACTCACCCGCCCTTGCTGTGGCCTTTTACCGGAGGGGAGCCACGATCGCGGTGCCGGGAGGTGCGAGAAACTTGCCCTTCTGGGCTGCAGCCTAGCTCCTGTCTAAAAGCCGGGGACTCAATTAATTCTGGCTCCCGCCCGTCCGAGTTAAGCATTTCCCCCCTATGCCTTACTGACCTCAGCTGTAGCTGCCGCCTGATCCCTCTCCATGCCGCTTGTGGCTGAAGACTACCCGCCACTGCTGACCTCGCTTGCGGAGGCGGCCACCACCGTTCGCTTCTTGCGGTGCGCTGCGGCCCTGACCTCTTGCCTTGCACATTCAGCTAGTGGGGAGACTCAGCAGAGCATATCTTTATCTTGTGGACTCCTATGAGAAGACCCTCAAGAGCTCTGGTGGCCTGTTACATCTGCAGGCCAGCTGGCCTGATTCACAGTGAGTGACCCTGCACCCAGCACCACAGATATAACCCTGTACCTGCCGAGACACAGCAACCCATACTCGTTCCTACTCTTCAGGGTTCCAATATCACTCTCCCAAGCACTTATGGTTTGTAACTAGAGACAGCTATTGAATTCTAAGGCTTATTTTCAAATTTTTTGGATCTGACTCCCTCTGGTGGTGTAGAGGAAGAACCTCACTATGTAAGCTGCTGACTCCTTACATGTGCTCCATGCTTGCTTTGTAACCATACCCTCAGGGGAATGTGACCCTCCTCATCCACTCATTCATGATGATATATTAATGTGAAATATCCGTTTCCGTCTCTTCCTGATGGGAAAACCAAAAAAGATACACAGAAAAAAGACCCCAAGACGCCACGCCCTACTCCATCCCAAACAAATCTCCGTTCATATCTTTCCATTTCCCAGTCCGCTGACTCTTCAACATTGGCCTTGGACTCGGCTTCATCATCTCCGACTAAAATGGCTCAATCCCCCTCGCATAGTGACTTTCAAGTTCAGATGTCTCAGCTACGGGGCGAAATTAGGTCACTCCCCTCCAAACAGGACATTCAGGCTCTAGAGTCAAGAATTCAGGACTCATTCCAATCCCAGATTTCTGTAGTACAATAAGACGTCAAACAGCTGGGTTCCCGAGTAGTGGTCCTCGAAGAGGAAAAAGATGCCGTAAACGACCAACTGTCTCACCTTCATACCTTGGTCTCCCAACAGTCCTCTACCATGCAGCTCCTCCAATCCAAACTTGATGACCTTGATAACAGAGGACGCAAAAACAACATACGGGTCAGAGGTCTTCCAGAAGATGTCCCATCTTCTGGCCTACTCGATGCCTTGAACAAAATCTTTGGAGAGTTACTTGATCTAGACCCCAGCAAATCCATCGAGTTTGATCGGGCACATAGAGCACTGCATCCTAGGGGCCTGGCGTCCGAATACCCAAGAGATGTCATATGTAGACTTCATTATTATTCACAAAAAGAGGATATACTTCGCAAAGTCTGTACTCTGGAGGGAGTGGAGTTCAATGGTACGAATCTGCAGATATTTCCGGACTTTTCCTGGCGTACCCTTCAACAACGTCGTTTAGTGAAACCCTTAACAGAATCTCTCCGTAAACATGATCTCAAATACAGATGGGGTTTCCCTTTTTCCCTCCAAGTGTCTCATGCTGGCAAGGTTGCGTCTCTCCAAACACCTCTAGATTTACCAGACTTTTGTTCATCTTTGGGCCTAGATCCTGTTGCTCTCCCGGATTGGCAAGCCTTTCTGTCACCATCTCCAACCACTCAAGGTCGGCCTAAGAGAGATCAATGGCATACAGTACAGAAGCAACAGAAGAAAGCTAAAGGAAATGAATCTACAAGTGACACTAATCCCACCTGAAGCTGGATAATCAGTTTATCCTGCTCTACCCGATTACTATAGTATTTCTAATGTTGAAATTGATTATATATATATATATATATATATATATATATATAATATATGCATATTATAGTTAGGATGTTTTTCCTGAGACCGTATTTACATGGTTATCCCTTTTCTGAGGTGTTCCCGATGTTCACTGTTACTCTTCCCTTGGAAGAGGTTAGAAATTGGTTTTCCCTTTTTATATTTTCCCTTTACAGGAAACTGTCTTGTTGAATTTCTCTGCTTTCATATAATGATAGTACAATATATATTTTTTAAGTTTAAGATTTTTATTTTCACGTATATTTTTCATTTAGGATGATGGGGTTACTACCCCCCCTGTGTGCCCCCTGCCGCTAAATTTATTCACTTGTTTTTGTTTTTATTTTATTTTTTTCTCTCTCCCCATGACATGGGAACCCTTGTGGTTCTTTTTTTTGTCCGGTAGCAGTCTTTTGGCGCTATTTATTACCACATTGTTTGTGTATGGGATTAATTTATATCTCTGCTATTGCATTTCCCCCTTCTTTCCTCTTGTTCCATTCCCTTTTCTTCTCATTTTTAATTTAATTTTTTGTTTTCTGCTGCTATTAATGATTCTGCAGTTTCAACCTCAGTGCCTCCTCATACACAGGTCATGTTTTAATATTTCGCCCCCATGGCTGCTCCATTCCGTATAGTATCTTTTAACGCTAGAGGATTGAATGTCCCTGAGAAACGAGCCCAAGCCCTTCAATCCTTTCACTCTGAAGGCGCAGATGTGGTTCTTGTACAAGAGACCCACTTTCGCCACTTTTCCACTCCTATGAAGCTAAGTAACCACTGGTACCCTACTGCATTTTACTCTAATTTCTCCTTGTCTAAATCTAAAGGTGTCGCCATTTTGTTCGCTAGACATTTGCCTATTGTGAACCAGGAAGTACACTGCCTAGAGGAGGGGAGGGGTCTATTGGTTAAATGCTCCATTTTCAACCATCTCTTTACTTTTGTCAATATTTATGCCCCCAATCATGGTCAGCCTTCCTTCCTCGAGAGGTTCTGGACAAGGTGGAGGAGCTTCAGCAGGGAACTCTGAAAGTTGGAGGCAATTTCAACTGGGCTCTTGACCCCTTTGAAGATACCTCAACCGGTTCCTCCTCTGTCCCGTTTCGATCGCTGAGAAAGGTAAGGCGTTTGTTGCATGCTCACCAGCTTCTGACAGGGACTACTCCCATTATTCTAGTTGCCACCAATCCTATTCTAGAATTGACTATATACTTATTGGTCATTGCCACCTTCATCTGGTCCAAGCTACCTCGATAGGTGTAACTACATGGTCAGATCATGCCCCTATTAGTGTTGACCTTTCTCTTGCTCCCTCTAGCCCTATTTTTAGAAAGTGGCGCTTCAATGAGTCATTGCTGACTGACGACTATTGTAGAACGCAGCTTTTAGAGGCATTAGACGTCTATATTGAATGTAATGATAACCCTGATACCTCTAATCTCACCATATGGGAGGCGCACAAGTGTGTCCTGAGGGGGAAAATGCATCCAACTAGGCTCTTTTTTAAAGAAACAACGTTTTGGCCAAATAGAGTCCCTATTGCAAAATATTCATAATTTGGAGTCTGCTCATAAATCCTCCCTGTCCCCTGATGTTCTTCTAGAATTAACTCAAACTCGCTCTGCCTTAAATAAACTTTTACTGGAAAAAGTTAGATACTCTTTCCGGAAATGTAGGAGCCGCTACTTTCATTGGGGTAATAAACCCGGAAAAATGATGGCACGTGCTCTCAGAACCCAAAGAATGCGTTCGTTTGTCTCTTCTATCAAGGATAGTAGGGGTCAAACTCTCCATGATACCACCTCAATTGCGGAGGCCTTTTGTTCGTATTACTCCTCGCTTTATAATTTGCCAGCCTCCATAGCTTTTCCTGATGCTGATGGGAAACATAGAGCCATCAACGCGTACCTTTCCAAAGTTAGTTTTCCCAAACTTGATACCCTGGTCAGAGATGAGTTGGAAACTCCATTTTCCTTACAGGAACTTGAGGAAGTCATTAAGACCACCCCTTCTGGTAAGAGTCCTGGCCCTGATAGCTTTACCATTAATTACTATAAAGTCTTCCGGGACAAACTAGCCCCCCTGCTCCTGAAAGCCTCTAATAACATCTCAGACACTTCTTCCTTCTCTAAACAATCTATGGAGGCCCACATCACAGTTATTCCCAAAGATGGTAAGGACCCCTCTCTCTGCCCCAGCTATCGACCAATTTCCCTTCTTAATGTCGATGTCAAATTATTTGCAAAGCTCCTCACAAACAGATTAAAACATTCCCTACCCTCTCTCATTCATAACCACCAGGTGGGGTTTGTCCCGGGACGTGAGGCCAGATATAACACCTCCAAACTAATAGCTCTTATCCACCATATTTCCTCAACGGATACCCCAGCTATTTTGCTATCTACTGACGCTGAGTAGGTGTTCGATCGCGTTGATTGGGACTTTATGTCAGGAGTTTTCAGGCAATTGGGATTGGGCCCTGTTTGTCTTCAGCGCATCCTTGCCTTATATAGTTCTCCATCTGCGAGAATCAGAATTAACGGCTCCCTCTCAAACTTTCCCCATAGCAAATGGAACCAGACAAGGTTGCCCAATATCCCCCCTAATTTTTGTGCTTTGTATGGAGGCCATGGCACGATCCATACACTTAAATTCAGATATATCGGGTTTCCGGGTGGGCAGGGAGGAATATAAGCTGGCTCTATTTGCTGACGATTTATTGGCCACAATTACGAACCCTATAGTTTCCCTTCCAACTTTATTAGAGGAGTTTAAGATCTTTGGGGACCTTTCTAACTTTAAAATTAATTACTCAAAATTAGGGATGTGCGCCGGACCATTTTTGCCGGATTTGGATTTGGTTCTAATTCGTCGTCCGGCTTTGGATTTGGATTTGCCAAACTGCGGTGACTGGCTTTGGATTTGGATTTGGATTTTTTTACAAAAATTGACAAAAAAAGCTAAAATCACATAAATTGGTCTTTTTTTTCTTCCTAGAGTATTATTAACCTCAATAACATTAATTTCCAGTCAATTTAGACTATATCACAGCTTATAATATTGTTTTCAACATTATTGGCCAAAGGTTGCAGTGAGCTGACTGGTTACTAAGCAACAAAGCAGCGGCACAACGACACAGACACCACAGTATAAAGCACATCTATGACACATTGCCACACAGCAGTGGCAGAAATGAAAAGTAGTGCACCCACCCAGTGGGGTACGGCCAGCAGAGTCACAGTACTTGTTTACAAAGTGGGCTACGGCCCTAGGAGTCACAGTGCACAATCATATTAGCATTACACCGCACATAGGGCCTGATTCACATTACACCATAAAGTAGTGTCTCTTATTTATGTTACGACACACAGTAGTGCCCCTTTTACACAATGCCCACAGTAATGACCCTTTTACACAATGCCCACAGTAGCGGTGTCCCTTACACAATGTCCCCCAGCAGTGGTGCCCCCTATGCAGTCCCCTTAGTAGTAGGGTCCACTATGCAGTGCCCCCAGTAGAATGCCCCCCAGTAGTATGCCCCCCATTAGCAGGCCCCCCCCAGTAGTATGCCCCCCATTAGCAGGCCCCCCCAGTAGTATGCCCCCCATTAGCATGCCACCCAGTAGTATGCCCCCCCAGTAGTATGGCTCCCCCAGTAGTAGGCTGCCCCAGTAGCAGGCCCCCCCAGTAGTAGGCTGCCCCAGTAGTAGCCCCCCCTGTAGAATGGGCCCCCCCTGTAGTATGGCCCCCCCTGTAGTAGGCTGCCCCAGTAGAAGCCCCCCCAGTAGTAGTAAGCCCCCCCAGTAGTATGGCCCCCCCAGTAGCAGGCCCCTCAGTAGTATGGCCCCCCCAGTAGCAGACCCCCCCAGTAGTATAGCCCCCCCAGTAGCAGGCCCCCCTGTAGTATGGCCCCCCAGTAGTATAGCCCCGCCCAGTAGCAGACCCCCCCAGTAGTGCAGACCCCCCCAGTAGTATAGCCCCCCCCCAGTAGCAGGCCCCTCTGTAGTATGGCCCCCCAATAGTGCAGATCCCCCCCAATAGTATGGCCCCCCCAGTAGCAGACCTCCCCCCAGTAGTATAGCCCCCCCCAGTAGCAGGCCCCTCTGTAGTATGGCCCCCCCAGTAGTATTGCCCCCCCCAGTAGCAGACCCCCCCCAGTAGTGCAGCCCCCCCCCAGTAGTATAGCCCCCCCAGTAGCCCCCCCAATAGTGCAGATCCCCCCCAGTAGTATGGCCCCCCCAGTAGCAGACCTCCCCCCAGTAGTATAGCCCCCCCCCAGTAGCAGGCCCCTCTGTAGTATGGCCCCCCAGTAGTATTGCCCCCCCAGTAGCAGACCCCCCCCAGTAGTATAGCCCCCCCAGTAGCAGGCTCCTCTGTAGTATGGCCCCCCCAGTAGCAGACCCCCCCCAGTAGTGCAGACCCCCCCCAGTAGTATAGCCCCCCCCCAGTAGCAGGCCCCTCTGTAGTATGGCCCCCCCAGTAGTATAGCCCCCCCAGTAGTGCAGACCCCCCCCCAGTAGCGCCCCCGGACCTTTGAAAAGTAAAAAAATAAAAAAAATAAAACTTACCTGATTCCCCGCTCCCGCGCCGTCTGCTCTGTCACACGCTGAGGAGGGAGCCGGAAGACGGAGCTCATGTGTGAGCTCCAGCCGGCTCCCTCCGTGCAGCAGCCAATGAGAGTCTGTGTGACTCTCATTGGCTGCTGTAACAAACACACAGCTGCCGCTGGCGGCTGTGTGTCTGTGTAGGGCAGAGCGCTATCACTGCGCTCTGCCCTACACGCGAGGAGACCTGATGTCGGATTCTCTAGTGAGAATCCGACATCAGGCGGCCGCCGTTCGGCCCCGAACGGGGATCCGAGTCAGGCGGTGAACACCCGAACAGGGTTCGGGTGGACTCGGATCCCCAATGTTCGGAGCGGTTCGGATTCCACAGAATCCGAACCGCTCATCTCTACTCAAAATCTGTTGCTTTAAACATTACTGCCCCTTCCCAGATGGTAACTGGTCTCCAATCATCATTCCCCTTTGCTTGGCATACAACTCATTTAAAATATCTAGGTGTTACTCTAACCAGAAACCTTACCCACCTATTTGAATCTAACTTTGTCCCCCTATTAGCCAAACTCCACTCGGACATGCAGATATGGAAAACCAAACCTTTTTCGTGGTTTGGAAGACTGGGTGTGCTTAAGATGAACTTCTTACCTAGGATCCTATACCTCCTACAAACTCTCCCAATAAAACTATCACCTAAGTGGATGCTAGATATCCAATCTCTAATTAGAGATTTCATATGGAAGGGGAGTAGACCCCGTTTGGGGTTGGAACTTATGTCCCGTCACAAGGACAGAGGTGGCATTTCCCTTCCAAATATTAAAAGATATCATCAAGCATGCCTCCTACACCACATTTTAGAATGGACTAGATCCGACTCCCCTAAACAATGGATACGTATAGAACAACAAGCTCTTGAGATCCCCCTGTCGATAGGTCCGTGGCTTCCTGTCCTCCCCAATATCACGCACCCCACTATTGTTCCTACGTTCTCCTGTTGGAAGATCATGAGGAGATCCCCTTCGATATTCGCTCCTAATTCCCCTCTAACATCATTCCTCTATAATGATAGTTTCCCTCCCGGGATGGACCATACGGCCTTCTACTCTTGGTTGAAAGCAGGCCTCTTCAGGGTCGGACAGTTGGTTGGCAATGGTAGCATTCTATCCTTTGCAGAGGTATGTGAGAGATGGAAATTGCAGGCTAACGAATACTGGCGCTATTTCCAGGTTCATCACTTTTTACATTCGTTAGGAACTCCCCAGACTCTAAGTAGGGGTTATACTCCTTTTGAGCAGCTGTGCACAAGCCCCACTCCCCCCTCCCATACTATTTCACTACTATACAGCTCTCTCTCCTCAGATGCTGGTATCTCCCTCCCCAGCTTTACTGAACGATGGAACCATGACCTCGGGTCCAGTCTAGATGAAACTCAATGGAGAAAAATATTTGCACTAGCACACGCTTGCTCCAAGAGTACCACCGTTGTTGAGACTCAGTACAAGCTCATCTCGAGATGGTACAGATGCCCAGATACTCTCTCTAAAATGGGGATTGGGTGCCCAATATATGTTGGCACTGCTCGAATGCTCTGGGTAACCCTTTCCATATATGGTGGCAATGCCCATTTCTCCAGTCCTATTGGTCAGAAGTTGTTCGCCTTTCAGCCATAATTCTTGATGAACCGGTTCCCACGGACCCTCTGTTCTGGTTATTCCATCTGTCGTCTGGGACCCTCTCGAGGTACAAGGGGTCTTTGTTGCGTCACTTGAATAACGCGGCAAAGGCTGTTATTCCTGTGAGATGGCGCTCCTCTTCCCCTCCCGCGGTGACTGATTGATTCACAAGAATAGACATATATGGAAATGGATGATTTGATAACCTCCGCGGATGGCGATTACGAATCCTTTAGAGATACCTGGACTCGCTGGATGGACTTTAAAGGACTCTGGGCCTGATTCAGAGTCGGACGCTCTGAACGAGCGCCCGCTCTGAATCAGGGCATTTTTTTTATTTCTGGTGCATTCTCCTGGACGCTCGCATAGCTGTGGGTTACCACCCACAGCTTATGAGAGCGTCCATGATGATGGTCGCAATGGTCAAGACCATCGCGACCATCGGGCTTGCGACGAGACTCTGTGGTAGGGTCTCGCTGCCGCAAGACCTGGAGTGATTTTGGCTCAGAGCCAAAATCACTCCCACTGACATCACTAGTGAAATTGTGATTCAGTGGGGCCGGACCCAGACGGTAGGCGTTCCCATGGGAACGCCTCCGTCTGGGCAGCCACGCCCCGGCACGCCCACCAAAGGGGGCGTGCTGTCACTCACCATCGACAGCGCACCCCCTTTGGTGCGAGACCCCGAGCGACGGCTTCCCCGTCGCTCGCCGGGTCTCGCGCATGCGCACGACGGAGCAGCCTCCGTCGTGCACATGCGCATTTGGGTACCATCGACCCGCTTGCGAGTGTCCTGCACTCGCAAGCGGGTCTGAATGAGACCCTCTGTTTCCTATAAAACCATTCTCTCTAGCCGACCTACACCTGCGTAAGTCATATCTGTTTCCTGGCCTGGGTCATGTGTGACCTAGCGACACCAATATACTCCTTAAAACATTATTGTGGCCTCGTGGTTGATCTACATTCCAATCATGCAGCAACTTTCTCTTTTCTCTCCTCTTCTATATTTCCCCTTTTCTCTCTTTGTATAATCTTTCCTTCCTCTTTTTTCCCAATTGTCTTGTCTTCCCCCTGCATGTTACAATCTCGAATCAATGTTTCACTACGCAATATTTTTATGTTTATTATAGAGGTTTTTCTTTTCTTCTTTTCTTTTTTTTTATTATGATCAAGAATTTTGTATCTTTTTAGTATCTGAATAAAAATTTTTATTTTGTGTTTCATTTTGTATCACCAATCTTGAAATGGCTTTTTTCTCTTTTCAATGTTTGTAATGATTGGGTATCATTATCTAATAAAAATAATTTGCTATAAATTCCGAATTCTGAACCGCAAAAAGATCAGAACCGCGATCCGGATTTACCCGGATCTCCTCAGATAAGAACCGCTACTCGGATTTACCCGGATTCACGAAATTCGTGTGGATTCAGATTTCTGGAGAACTGAACCGCGCATCTCTAGTCACTACACTATTCTATTTGTGTTTCCCTAAAGCAGGGATGGGGAACCTCAGGCCCGGGGGCCGTATAAGGCCCCCCGGAATCATTTGGTCTGGCCCTCTGAGCTTTTTTCTGCTAGCCTCATCTGGGTAGCAGGGTACCTAGATTGGCACCCTGCAGCTTGAATCTATTCAGTAGTGCCGCCTGGAGCGTCCTTAGGGTGCTTCAGACGGTCACACCGCTGCCCTTACAGCTCCCCGTAGCATCTTCAGGATGCTTCTGGCATCGGCGATTGTGGCTCCGCCCTATGTAACATCACGCGGAGGGGGCGTGACCTGCACCAAGCCCACGAATAATGTAATATATATATAAAAATGGCCCGCTGCAGAAAAAATGTTCTCCACCCCTGCCATAAAGTCTTTGGGCCTGATTCAGACCCACTCGCGAGCGGCTGTCCGCTCGCAAGTGGGTCGATGGTCTGCACTGAGCATGCGCACGAGGGAGGGGGCTCCGTCGTGCGCATGCGCCAGACGCGATGAGCGAAGGACTTTCCTTCGCTCGTTGTGTCTGATCAAAGGGGGCGTGCTGTCGATGTTGATTGACAGCACGCCCCCTTTGGTGGGCGTGCCTCCCTGACGGGGGCGTTCCTAGGGGAACGCCTCCCGTCAGAAGCCGGCCCACTGACATCACTAGTGGTGTCAGTGGGAGTGATTTTGGCTCTGATAGAGCCAAAATCACTCCGGGCCTTGCGGTTGAAAACCTCAACCGCAGGCTCCGGCACGCAGTTTCGATGGTCGCGATGGTCAAGACCATCGCGGCCATCAAACTGCACGCTCGTATAGGCTGTGGTTGGTGACCCACAGCTATACGAGCGTCCAGGAGGACACTCCATAGTTATGGAGGCCGGCCCTCATTCAGAGCGTGCGCTCTGCTCAGAGCGTACGGCTCTGAATGAGGGCCTTTATTAACAACTAATCAGAGTGTTTTTGTTTTCGTGCCTTTGTTACGACACTTCTCAGCTCTGCTTATGCAAATTTGGTATATTTGCATCCACAGAGCAGCCATGTGTCACAGCCAAGGGTAAAATAATCATCCCAAGTAATATGAACGCACGATAACAGAATATAGCATCAAGATAAACCTATGTTGCCAGTAAAAGTCGCACATTTGCGTATACAAACCACTATTTGAAATTCACCAGAAGGCGAGATCTCCTGTTTTACGTCTTTGTCACATTCTTATGTTACCAGATCAGCGTGCAAGAGGTGAATCTCGGTCGATAAGTCATTCTGGGTTACATTATTGGGGAGATGTACTAAGCTCGGAAAAGTGATAACTTGGATAGTGATAAACTACCAGCCACTCAGCTCCTAACTGTCATGTTACACACTGTGGGCCTGATTCAGAGCCACTCGTAAGCGGCCGCTCGTTCGCTCCGAGCGATGTTCGCACAACTGCGCATGCGTATGGGTCGTAATGCGCATGCACCAACCAGTCATTGCGGTCGGAAATCGAGCGCTCGCAAAATAGCGAATGCCTGCTAATTTGAGTGACAGAATGAGGCGTATATGGGTGGTAACAGGGGAAGGTGCTTGAAAACGGGGAGTGGAGATCAGAACGCAGGCGTGCCAAACGGTCAAAACGGGCGTTTTAAGGGTGTGCATAATTAACAAAGCAGCGTCATCGACCACGTCACTTGGTTGTTTCTTAGCCCGAACTGTTCGCATGATTGCGGTAGGAAAATCCAACCACAAGCACTGCGAGCAGTACAGACGCCTTTCGATGTACTCGATTAATCTAATAAATAGCGGAGATGACGTAGGATGCGAGCGGCCAGGGGGCGTCTTTACAAAATAGCGAGCGCATGTTTCGTTCGCTCGTTCAGACATAGAGGCATGAACAGACCGCAAAGAGCGAGCGCTCAATTTAAATATCCGGCCCCTTTTTCTGAACGAGTGAGCGCAAATAGCGTCCGGCTCTGAATCAGGCCCTGTGTTTGAAAAAATACAGTTAGGTGCTGATTTGTTGGTAGTTTATCACTCCACAATTTACCACTTTCCAGAGCTTAGTACATCTGCCCCTATATAAGCAAACAATTGTTCTGAGGTTTAAAAGAAAAATCGCGATCTGGACCATTCGCACTCCATAAAATGACATTATCCAGCCACCATTTTGTACTTTTGCTAGAACAGCAAACGTCGGCTCCTACTGTTTGCATCCAGTTTAAATCATTGGAATAATTACTGCTGATAAAAATTGTTACATTGGATAACCTTTATAAACAGTCAATAACTGTAATAGTCTCCTGGCTCTGAAACGTTCTTTGGTTATATAAACAGCAATGAATATGAATCGTAGCAGCTGTTAACATGATTTCCCTGATAGCTTCGGAAACGGCTGGACGCAGAGCAGGAATTCAGCCTGTGCACTCACAGCTGTCAGTTTTATTCTCGCTCTTCCTCCTGGGTTTTATGAACGGTCAGAATCCATAGTATTTACTGCACAGGACACTATAATGTTTAAAAGGGATGAAATTAATAGAGTGAAAGTTAAAGTGTTAAACAAATCCAAAAAGTTTGCAAAAACAACAACAACAAAAAAAAAGATAATTGGAGCTTCCCAAAGCAAACATTGTCCCCCACCCAGACTTACCTTGTTCGGTCTGGCATCCTTCAGCGTTCCGACATCGGGATTAAGATAGGCGTCGGTAATTTGGCGTCTATCTTAAATACCTTATAGGGATTCGGATGTCAGTATTGAGACCGGCAGCCTTACATCCCTGTAATACAGGATCTGTTCCCTAGTAGCCAAGAATACAATACAGAGACAAATCCATAGTAGCCAAGTATACAATACAGAGACAAATCAATAGTAGCCAAGTATACAATACAGAGACAAATCCATAGTAGCCAAGTATACAATACAGAGACAAATCCATAGTAGCCAAGAATACAATACAGAGACAAATCCCTAGTAGCCAAGTATACATAGTTATTCTGCAGTGCTTTACAATCAAAGAAAAGAGTAATCTTCAGAACGCATCTCTTCATAATTTTATAAAGAAAAAGGTTTTGTACACACCTAACGAGTATTTATTGCCCACCCAGAGGTACATGTTTCTATACCCTGTAGATCTGGAAAATCAATCCAAGGCATATAGATTATGCTACTGCTATAACACTGTGATTTTGTATCCTTTTGTTTAATCACTTTTGTATGTTATTTGCCATATTTTTTTATTACATCCATTTTATATTATATTTAAAATGTAACAAGTTTTGTCCATAGGACTTTTATGAAGAGAATAATTGCTTGACCGAGCCAACCTTGTTATAGCGGAATCAGTATGTAATACCGCCGGCCGCATGGCCGGCAGTTCGAATCCCGGCAGCGTCAGGCCGACAGAGGAAGATATCCCGGTAGCCTGACAGCGCAGGAAATCCCGATCGTCCCCAGGTAAGTACTAACTAACCTAACCTACCCCCCCAACCCTAACCCTCCCTTAGGGGTGCCTAACCCTAGCCTCCCCCCAAGTGCCTAACCCTAACCCCCCTCTAAGTGCCTAAACCTAACCCCCCCCCTTCCCCGCTGCCTAAACCTAAGTCCCCCCGGGGGTGCCTAACCCTAGCCCCCCCTTTCCCTAGCCTAACCATAACCCTCCAGGGGGGTGCCTAACACTAAATCACCCCCGGGAGCCCTAAACCTAACCCTCTCCCCCCCCCCCACGGCTGTCCTTCGATCGGGATGCCGGTTGGCCAGTCTCCCGGCGTAGGGGTAATGACAGGCGTCTAGATTTTAGATGCATGTCGTGTAACCCTAGCCGGGATTGAGGAGTCAGAAAGCCGGCGGTCGGTATTGCGGCCGCCAGCTTCCTAAACGTATACCTGTTATAGCGTGACTAGTAACTCTGTGTATGCTAGCTTTATTAACCCTTTAAAGCTGATGTTTTTAGCTGGTAACTAACAAAGAACATTGTAAGTATCAGTGGGTACATTTGTGTAAGTATTTTGAGGCCCTACTGCCCTCATTCAATAGGTGGTTAAAGCGCCCAAACCATGGACTTATCACATATTTCTGCTCACCACTCAGGCAAAAACAATTGAATTGCTCCCCATAAATATAACACAAAGGTGAGGGAGCCAATTTGGGTAATCAGTTGCAAGGTTGCAGGAGAGGCAGCCATTTTAGGTGCGCTACATAAAATTACACTGAGCAGAATAGGCAATGCCTGGAAGAAATGACACATAGGGCCTGATTCTGCGCAGTGCGGATGCCGGTAGAGCAAGGAGTCCAAGATGATGCAGTCAGGGGACAGGGGAGGGATGGTAGAGTAGGGATTCCATTATGTAACAGGGGACAGGGGAGGGATGGTAGAGTAGGGATTCCATTATGTAACAGGGGACAGGAGAGGGATGGTAGAGTAGGGAGTCCATGATGAGGCAGTCATGGGACAGGGGAGGGATGGTAGAGTAAGGAGTCCATGATGAAGCAGTCAGGGGACAGGGGAGGGATGGTAGAGTAGGGAGTCCATGATGAAGCAGTCAGGGGACAGGGGAGGGATGGTATAGTATGGAGTCCATGATGAGGCAGTCAGGGGACAGGGGTGGGATGGAAGAGGAGGGAGTCCATGGTGAGGCAGTCAGGGGACAGAGGATGGATGGTAGAGTAGGGAGTCCATGATGAAGCAGTCAGGGGACAGGGTCGGGATGGTAGAGTAGGGAGTTCATGATGAAGCAGTCAAGGGACAGGGGAGGGATGGTAGAGTAGGGAGTCCATGATGAGGCAGTCAGGGGACGAGAGGGATGGTAGAGCATGGAGTCCATGATGAAGCAGTTGGGGAACAGAGGAGGATGGTAGAGTAGGGAGTCCATGATGAAGCACACAGGGGTCAGGGGAGGGATGGTATAGAAGGTAGTCCATGATGAAGCAGTCAGGGGACAGGGGAGGGATGGTAGAGTAGGGAGTCCATGATGAGACAGTCAGGGGACAGGGGAGGGATAGTAGAGTAGGGAGTCCATAATGAAGCAGTCAGGGGACAGGGGAGGATGGTAGAGTAGGGAGTCCATGATGAAGCACTCAGGGGACAGGGGACAGATGGTAGAATAGGGAGTCCATGATGAAGCAGTCAGGGGACAGGGGAGGGATGGTAGAGTAGGGAGTCCATGATGAAGCAGTCAGGGGACAAGGGACGGATGGTAGAGTAGGTAGTCCATGATGAGACAGTCAGGGGACAGGGGAGGGATGGTAGAGGAGGTAGTCCATGATGAAGCAGTAAGGGGACAGGGGAGGATGGTAGAGTAGGGAGTCCATGATGAAGCACTCAGGGGACAGGGGAGAGATGGTAGAATAGGCAGTCCATGATGGAGCAGTCAGGGGACAGGGGAGGGATGGTAGAGTAGGGAGTCCATGATGAGACAGTCAGGGGACAGGGGAGGGATAGTAGAGTAGGGAGTCCATGATGAAGCAGTCAGGGGACAGGGGAGGGATGGTAGAGGAGGGAGTCCATGACGAGGCAGTCAGGGGACAGGGGAGGGATGGTAGAGCAGGGAGTCCATGATGCAGGAGTCAGGGAACAGGGGAGGGAATGGTAGAGCTGGGAGTCCATGATGCAGCAGTCAGGTGACAGGGGAGGGATGGTAGAGGAGGTAGTCCATGATGAAGCAGTCAGGGGACAGGGGAGGGATGGTATAGAAGGTAGTCCATGATGAAGCACTCAAGGGACAGGGGAGGGATGGTAGAGTTGGGAGTCCATGATGAAGCAGTCAGGGGACAGGTTAGGGATGGTAGAGTAGGGAGTCCATGATGAGGAAGTCAGGGGACAGGGGAGGGATGGTAGAGTAGGGAGTCCATGATGAGGCAGTCAGGGGACAGAGGATAGATGGTATAGTAGGAGTCCATGATGCAGCAGTCAGGGGACAGGGGAGGGATGGTAGAGCAGGTAGTCCATGATGAGGCAGTCAGGGGAGAGAAGAGGAATGGTAGAGAGTCCATGATGTGGCAGTCAGGGGACAGGGGAGGGATGGTAGAGGAGGGAGTCCATGATGAAGCAGTCAGAGGACAAGGGAGGGATGATAGAGTATGGAGTCCATGATGAAGCAGTCAGGGGAGGGATGGTAGAGTAGGGATTCCATTATGAGGCAGTCAGGGGACAGGGGAGGGATGGTAGAGTTGGGAGTCCATGATGAAGCAGTCAGTGGACAGGGGAGGATGGTAGAGTAGGGAGTCCATGATGAAGCAGACAGGGGAGGGATAGTAGAGTAGGGAGTCCATGATGAGGCTGTCAGGGGACAGGGGAGGGATGGTAGAGAAGGGAGTCCATGATGAGGCAGTCAGGGGACAGGGGAGGGAATGGTAGAGTAGGGAGTACATGATGAAGCAGTCAGGGGACATGGGAGGGAATGGTACAGCAGGGAGTCCATGATGAAGCAGTCAGGTGACAGGGGAGGGATGGTAGAGTACGGAGTCCATCATGAGGCAGTCAGAGGACAGGGGAGGGAATGTTAGAACAGGGAGTCCATGATGCTGCAATCAGATGACAGGGGAGGGATGGTAGAGGAGGGTGTCCATGATGAAGCAGTCAGGGGCCAGGGGAGGGATGGTAGTGTAGGGCGTCCATGATGAAGCAGTCAGGGGACATGGGAGGGAATGGTAGAGCAGGGAGTCCATGATGAAGCAGTCAGGGGACAGGGAAGGATTTTACAGTAGGGAGTCCCTGATGAGGCAGTCAGGGGACGGGAGAGATGGTAGAGTAGGTAATCCATAATGTGGCAGTCAGCGGACAGGGGAGGGATGGTAGAGGAGGGAGTCCATGATGTGGCAGTCAGGGGACAGGGGAGGGATTGTAGAGTAGGGAGGGAGTCCATGATGAGGCAGTCAGGGGACAGGGGAGGGATGGTAAAGTAGGGGGTCCATGATGCGGCAGTCATGGGACAAGGGAGGGACAGTAGAGTAGAGAGTCCATGATGAAGCAGTCAGGGGACAGGGGTGGGATGGTAGAGTTGGGAGTCCATGATGCGGCAATCAGGGGACAGGGGAGGGATGGTAGAGTAGGGAGTCCATGATGAGGCAGTCAGGTGACAGGGGAGGGATGATAGAGTAGGGAGTCCATGATGAGACAGTCAGGGGACAGGGGGGATGTTAGAGGAGGGAGTCCATGATGAAGCAGTCAGGGGACAGGGGAGGGATGGTAGAGTAGGGAGTCCATGATGAGGCAGTCAGTGGACAGGGGAGGGATGGTAGAGTAGGGAGTCCATGATGAAGCAGTCAGGGGAGAGGGGAGGGATGGTAGAGTAGGGAGTCCATGATGAGGCAGTCAGGGGAGAGGGGAGGGATGGTAGAGTAGGGAGTCCATGATGAAGCAGTCAGGGGACAGGTTGGGGATGGTAGAGTAGGGAGTCCATGATGAGGCAGTCTGGGGACAGGGGAGGGATAGTAGAGAAGGGAGTCCATGATATGACAGTCAGGGGACAGGGAAGGGAATGGTAGAGTAGGGAGCACATGATGCAGCAGTCAGGGGACCGGGAGGGATGGTAGAGTAAGGAGTCCATGATGAAGCAGTCAGTGGACAGGGGAGGTATGGTAGAGTAGGGGGTCCATGATGCGGCAGTCAGGGGACAGGGGAGGGATGGTAGAGGAGGGAGTCCATGATGAGGCAGTCAGGGGACAGGGGAGGGAATGGTAGAGTAGGGGGTACATGGTGCAGTAGTCAGGGGACAGGGGAGGGAATGGTCGAGAAGGGAGTCCATGATGAGGCAGTCAGGAGACAGGGGAGGGAATGGTAGTGTAGGGAGTCCATGATGCGACAGTCAGGGATTAGTGAAGGGATAGTAGAGTAGGGAGTCCATGGTGTGGCACTCAGGGGACAGGTGAGGGACGGCAGCATTAGAATAAATTTGCAGACTCGCGGTGTAAAAAGATGCAGTCGCAGCTGCTTTAACTGCGCCCCTGAATCAGGCCCATTATGTAAAATTACCAGGTAAAGTTTCTGGAGGGTGGAACTTAGGGGTGGTAATGTGCAGGGGTCTAAAGTCCATTAATCAGGAAAAGCCAACATAAAAGACAGAAGGCGAGCCAGGGGCATATCTATAATGGGTGCACACGGGCCCCTGTGTCCAGGGGGCACCTGCACCACACACTCTGCACCCACATTATCTAATAGTTACCTCTCCGAGGTCCCGAGTCGGGTGTCTCATCCCTGCACAAAACATCGGACAGCCATTTTCCGGCATTTTGCGCATGCGCAGTGAGACCTGCGAATGCGCAGTAGGCTCTGGGAACACTCTAGTGCTCAGAATCTACTGATGCTGCGGTCAGCGGTCAGACGCGTCAGTCTGCTGCCGGCTGCCGGGGAGAGAGGGGGGTGGGGCCCGGACAGGGAATGAACACGGGCCCGTCTCTCTTAATAAGTACCTGAGTCACGCTTTAGAATAGATTATGTCTATACATCCATTCTTAATAAATATACATACAATTGTGCTAACATAATGTCTATGTATCATTTCATTGTATCAGAAAATGTAAATCCATAGTGAATGGATGGTTTTAGGAAGACATTTCCCGACACCTTCATACATAAACCAGCGGCATGTGCAGACTATCTCCCCAGTCTGCAGGCACAAATATCCCAGCACAGACATAACCGGCTTTAGGCTGAAAATATAATTTATCACGTTGTCTGTATTAGAACAGACTTTTGTCTCATAGCAGAGATACACAGAGACGCTTCCACCCCGACCCCAAGGCAGCGCTCACAGCTTAATCCCATTCACTGGAAAACAGACTGTTCCTAGTGTTTATCACATTGATGTAATGTTATACAAAGCTGTAAACCAGGACGAAAAGTGAATCATATATAACCAGTCTTCAAGCAGAAGGCTGTGTAATCATAGTTAATAATACTGCCATAGTTTGTCCATGCGGTAGACATAAACTTTGCAGACGGTTAAGAACATAATATAGTTGCGTATGTTCAGTCATCAGTATTTATGGCGTTTGTCTTCGGCCCTGAGAATGAGCTTTACGTTGAGTTTTGTTTAGGAGGAGTTTCATGGGCCACATAATTCACGGGGAACATCAAAGTTCCAGGAAGTAACCAGATGGAATGATTAAAATACCACCAAGACATTACTGGTTCTTCTGTGGCCTCGATGAGTCTGATGTTGCACATTTAATGCATTTGTGCTCCACAAATATTTGTGGCTAGAGACTGTATAAATGTATTTCATGTGGGGGGTGACTGGGCTATTAGTCACTGCAATATTGCAATAATAATGTGATCAACTGTTTGAAGGCATTTAGATGTAGAGCTAATTATTACTGATACAGTGTTATCTAATCTTATGCCTCATTGAGAAGTTATTAGGCTTCAATTATTCACGGACAGTTTTACCGCTGTTTATAGTCGGTGATGGGCTATGATACCTATAACAGCATTACCCAGATGGCTGTACAGAAGCTTTTACCTAAGACTTACCAGCATGGCCAAGATGGCATGGGAGGCCGATGCCTTGGGCATAACCATGGGTGGTGGCAGTTCCGGAGCATGGGGGCACTGTCACTGTGCCCTGTGCTAGCCACACCCCCTAAACACATGACATCATGCCAAGGGGGTGGGTTCACAAGCACCGGGAAGGACAGCACCGCTCGAAGCATCCTCAGGACGCTCTGGTCAGCTCTGCAACAGTAATACTGGCTACAAGCACCCAAGTGCAGGTGACATGGGCAGGAACAGTGCCATTACCAGGGCTATGCCACACCTGGGCTATGGCACCACTTGCACACCCCTAGTTAAAGCCTTGGTTGGGGGCACCGTAAATGTAGCACAAAGCATATGTCATCAATAAAGCTCCTCCACCGTCCAGTGTCCTCCAGTTTATTGAGCAATTCTAGATCAGTGTTTTCCAAACATGGCCTACCCGCTCCCCACAAACAGGTCATATTTTAAGGATATCCATGCTGAGCAAAGATAGTAAAATCTAAATGACTAATGTTGGGTATACTTTATGCAATTATTGGTCCGATCTGCAGATTATCGGCTGATCAGGCTGATAATCGCTTAGTGCATGCCCGCACCTGATCACCGATGATCGGACGGTCGGGCATGAACAATCTTCCCCGAATGATTTTATCATCGGTCAGCCGCATCTGGTAGTGTAGGCGCTGCGGCAGCCACCAGTCTGACATTTCCCCTGTTCCTTCACAGGGGCATAACGGAAAACATTTTCCTTGTCAAGGGCGGGATGCACCATTCATTGCCTACTTAAATCGACAAATACAAGCACCTATTGCGTTTTTTGAAAAACAAAAATAACTTTTACAAACGTCTGGTATGTACCTGATGAGTCAATGTGGTAACCGGCGCTTCATGCGATGTCCACCGGGTAGGCGCCTGTTGTCATTGCGCATGCGTGACAGGCTAGTTTTTGACATGCGCAGAGCATCTATCTTGAGGACAAGCGCTCGGTCTCCGACTGACTGGACGGCTGTTGCACATAGCTTGTAATATGATTTGTCATAAAATATGTAAATTTATTAACTATATGTTCAATATATTTTTTTTTCAGTATTATTACCTAGATATTCATTCTCTCTCTCTCTCTCTCTCTCTCTCTCCACACTGCTCAAAAAAATAAAGGGAAGACTAAAATAATTCTTATTAAATACTTTGTTCTTTAAATAGTTGAATGTGCTGACAGCAAAATCACACAAAAATTATGATTGGAAATCAAATTTATTAACCCATGGAGGTCTGGTTTTGGAGCCATACTCAAAATTAAAGTGGAAAAACACACTACAGGCTGCTCCAAGTTTGATGTAATGTCCTTAAAACAAGTCAACCAGGCTCAGTAGTGTGTGTGGCCTCCACGTGCCTGTATGACCTCCCTACAACGCCTGGGCATGCTCCTGATGAGGTGCCGGATGGACTCCTGAGGGATCTCTTCCCAGACCTGGACTAAAGCATCTGCCAACTCCTGGACAGTCTGTGGTGCAACGTGGCGTTGGTGGATGGAGCGAGACATGACGTCCCAGATGTGCTCAATTGGATTCAGGTCTGGGGAACGGCCGGGCCAGTCCATAGCATCAATGCCTTCATCTTGCAGGAACTGCTCACACACTCAAGCCACATGAGGTCTAGCATTGTCTTGCATTAGGAGGAACCCAGGGCCAAGCGCACCAGCATATGGTCTCACAAGGGGTCTGAAAATCTCATCTCGGTACCTAATGGCAGTCAGGCTACCTCTAGCGAGCACATGGAGGGCTGTGCGGCCCCCCAAAGAAATGCCACCCCACACCATTACTGACCCACTGCCAACCGGTCATGCTGGAGGATGTTGCAGGCAGCAGAACGTTCTCCTTGACGTCTCCAGACTCTGTCACGTCTGTCACATGTGCTCAGTGTGAACCTGCTTTCATCTGTGAAGAGCACAGGTCGCCAGTGGCGAATTTGCCAATCTTGGTGTTCTCTGGCAAATGCCAAACGTCCTGCACGGTGTTGGGCTGTAAGCACAACCCCCACCTGTGGACTTCGGGCCCTCATACCACCCTCATGGAGTCTGTTTCTGACTGTTTGAGCAGACACATGCACATTTGTGGCCTGCTGGAGGTCATTTTGCAGGTCTCTGGCAGTACTCCTCCTGTTCCTCCTTGCACAAAGGCGTAGGTAGCGGTCCTGCTGCTGGGTTGTTGCCCTCCTACGGCCTCCTCCACGTCTCCTGATGCACTGGCCTGTCTCTTGGTAGCGCCTCCATGCTCTGGACACTACGCTGACAGACACAGCAAACCTTCTTGCCACAGCTCCCATTGATGTGCCATCCTAGATGAGTTGCACTACCTGAGCCACTTGTGTGGGTTGTAGACTCAGTCTCATGCTACCACTAAAGTGGAAGCACTGCCAGCATTCAAAAGTGACCAAAACATCGTCCAAAAAGCATAGGAACTGAGAAGTGGTCTGTGGTCACCACCTGCAGAACCACTCCTTTATTGGGGGTGTCTTGCTAATTGCCTATAATTTCCACCTGTTGTCTATTCCATTTGCACAACAGCATGTGAAATTGATTGTCAATCAATGTTGCTTCCTAAGTGGACAGTTTGATTTCACAGAAGTGTGAATGACTTGAAGTTACATTGTGTTGTTTAAGTGTTCCCTGTATTTTTTTGAGCAGCGTATATATTACAAAGCACCATTCACTATACTCTTGATATGCAACGCCTCCTACCAATGACGCATACCTGGAAGATGGGCACGTCATTGAGGTCTATGGAGAAACTCCGCACAGCTGCCGTTGACTGAAACCCGGAGGGAATGCGGAAGAAGTAGGCACCGTTGAGGCTCTGGAAGGTTTCCTGCATATGCCGAAACTAGTATTAGCGGTTATTTGGTGCTAATTCTGGCGCTAAATAAATGGTGCATCCCGCCCCGGGGGAGGAACCCAGATATCGTGGGCCGTACACTGTGACATATAGCCACGATATCTGCTGGCTTCAGGTATGTCAGGTAAAGGAGGAGATGTATAAAAGCTTGGAGGGAGGTAAAGTGGCAATAAAGTATTAACCAATCAGCAGCTTTTAACTGTCATTTTTCAAACACAGCCTGTACCATGACAGTTAGGAGCTGATTGGCTGGTACTTTTATCTAGCTCCACTTCATATCTCTCCAAGCTTTGATACATTTTCGCCAAAA
The DNA here is from genome assembly GCA_031769625.1 of Taudactylus pleione. Lineage (NCBI taxonomy): Eukaryota > Metazoa > Chordata > Amphibia > Anura > Myobatrachidae > Taudactylus > Taudactylus pleione. The sequence continues at coordinate 1,443,472 of JAUIMM010000927.1, forward strand.
TGTCTGCCAGTCTGACAGACATGTTATCTGACAATGTATACCCAGCATAAGGTACAAATTAAGTCACCTGTACTCGATCATGTATATCCTTCAACCCTGGACTGTAGAGGGCATGAACACTGTCTGGGAAAGACTGTACTATCTACCCTTTGATGGTTTGAGCCATCGATGCTACGCTCGTGCGCATACGCAATGGAGAGAGAGTTTGTGCAATGCGCAAAGTGTCTGCCACAACTCAGAGTTTCTCCTTTTGGAAACCTCAGGAAACAACCATTGGCATGAAGCAAGCGATGTTGCCCAACATCAACAGTGGCAAAACATTATCCATCGATGGCCATCCCTAAAGCCAAGACCCCAGCCAATCCTCGGACTGTAAACAATCCCAGCCAATCCTCGGACTGTAAACAATCCCAGCCAATCCTCGGACTGTAGACAATCCCAGCCAATCCTCGGACTGTAGACAATCCCATTCAATCCTCTGACTGTAGACAATCCCATTCAATCCTCCGACTGTAGACAATCCCAGCCAATCCTCCGACTGTAGACAATCCCAGCCAATCCTCGGACTGTAGACAATCCCAGCCAATCCTCGGACTGTAGACAATCCCATTCAATCCTCCGACTGTAGACAATCCCATTCAATCCTCCGACTGTAGACAATCCCAGCCAATCCTCCGACTGTAGACAATCCCAGCCAATCCTCCGACTGTAGACAATCCCAGCCAATCCTCGGATTGTAGACATGTTCGGCTCAGAAGGGAGCAAAAATTGCAAAAACTTTTCTAGTCTCTGGCAAAACCCCCCTAAAATCCTCAGATGCTGGAAAGCATTGTTACAAGCTCTGTGCGTAAACGCGGTAAAGCTTCACACACCATATTATTTTCACGCCACCATTATTAATGTCTTTCTTTTTATAACCGGGGCTGTCATACTGTATATGTACATGTTTTAAAGGTAAAATGTGTTTTTTGTTTCCATCCTTACACTAAAATGTGTATAAAATAGGAAGTAATAAAACAAAAATTGTTCGTAGTTTGGAAAGTTTTATTGGCGCTGGACAAGATCAATATCATTATAGTATTCAGCTGTCCGGGACAAGGCTACTTTATAAGTAATGTTTGTGACAGCACTGGGTTCCTCCTGAGCCGTACTTACGTTATACAGTCTGTTCTGAGATAGTTGAAGCTCTATTCTCTTTAATACCATCTATAAAGCATTATGCCAAGGAGTGAGGCTGAAATGTTTCCATGAGAGGATATAAATGGCGGTCTTTTATAAGAAAGGCCGGTTGCGGAGGGAATTTTTTTTTCTCCCACAAATTTATTACAGGCTTCACTTAGAACAGGGAGATAAAAATGCTTTCATCTGCGAGGAGAGCTGCACCATCTGATTTAAGAACGAGGATATTTAACAAACCTTCGACAGAGGACAAGCAGAATGATATTACCCATAGCAACAAATCAGATTCTGGCTGTCATTTACACATTCTATAAAATGATATCTAGAATCTGATTGGTTCCTCGCTTGTCCTCTGTAAAAGGTTTGATCGATCTCCTCTGAACATAGCAAACCTCATTTGGCTGCCTGCCTGGCCTGAGCCTTCTCGCTGGTTTCTTAGTGAGTCTCTTGCACCTCACACTGTTGTGCTGGACTAAATGTACAAAGCTAGGAAATTAGAACCACTTTCGGGCCTTCCTCTGGGACCAATCGGCTGTTTAGCTTCGGCTTCCAATTGTTTTGCAGAAAACGGTCTATAACATCTGCGATTGTGTTTCTGTTCCCTGTCTTGATGGAAAAATAATGTGGCTTTTTCAGTTTTGTATTTTTTTCACGGACGAACGTTTAAAGGGTGTTGTCAGATGGGTGATTTGGGCGTTGGCGCTTTCCGAAGTTGGATAGAGATAGCGTTCGTACCGCACAAATCGCTCAGTGCTGCTGGTGAATACGCAGTGTTTAACCTTCACCTGCACATGCACAGTTTTCTGATATAAAAAAAAAAATATATAGATATATTTTGGAACAAAACACTTTTTTAAAAATCTCGTTGTTGTTGTTTAAGAACCGAGCCCCAGTGAATCATCGCCACAGACACAATAGGCATCACTTGTTTCCAACCTACCAGGGTGCTGTTCGCGGTCATTCAAAGGAAGAGGGGGCTCAGCAAAGCTCGCCGTGGATGGTTTCCGTTGAATAGTTCATTAAGTTATCAAATCTATCAACATTTTTGGGGCTGCTGTGTTTTTTTTTTAGCCAGCTACCTTGTTTTTGAGACGTCACCGCCGGTCTGCTACCCTGTGCTTTGTTTGGCTTCTGTGATTACTGATTTTCCCAGTGTTTATTTAAGCTGTTAAACAAGGCAGCCACTGACAAACCTTTCATTCCAGCACTAACTATAGGACAACTGACATGTAACCCAGAATTATACTGGCCCCTGGTGGACACAGCGTAGCACAGCCTGTTACAGGATGACGGAACAAATAACTGTTTCCATCATTCCAAAAGTGGACGCTACCCACCACAATGATCAGCTGACTGCGCACGCACCAAGGAAAGCAATCGCACCATCCATGCGCACATTGAAGGGTGATATTGTAGCGGACGGTTCGATCTATACGTGTCAACTTCGTTCTGGGCCTGATTCAGAGATGGTTGGTAATGCAGCCGCAGTAACTCTCGCAGTAGCGTTTGTGGGAATATGCAAATGCTAATCTCAGCTTTCCCTTTGCGCGGTGCGATGGAGTGCACGAGCGGCGAGACGCCCACTCTCAGGCTCCGCGGTCTGTGCATTTGCGATGAAGTTTGTAAACATTCCAACCTCGACGCAACATTGGTTGCGCCATCGACATATGAGATCACTTTAGTCTCCTCCCAGTCTCCACCTTGATACGCCCAGGGATCGCAAAACCCTTCTCAATACGCAATTTCCAGGGAGTGCCATTGCACATGCGTATAAGCCGCACTGCGTGTGCACTGCGATCGCGTTGCGATTCCGGAGGCACATAGGAATCCATCGCGCAGTGATTGACACGTTGTCAGCGCTTGGGGGGGAGTTAACAGGGGGGTGGCCAGAAAAACGCAGGCGTGTCTATACGTTTCACTTTGAACGCCATGTTATGGGCGTGCATAAATTAGCCTCTGCAATTGCATACGAATCATGATAGCCCTCTGCGCGAGAGGGGAGCTGCCGAGTCTGCGGCTGGTCAGACCTGCCGTAAGGGCAAGATGGCCGCTCGATGTGCGTCGATGTTACCGATATTTACTCAGGCATGCGTCGTTGCACGCAGGTACGAAGGCAGAAGTGGGCGCCTTTACGCTCGGGTGATCTTTGCAAACATAACATATTTTCGCAGCTGCGTTGCGTACAAAATTGCAGCAGCGATCGCATTAGCGGCCATCTCTGGATCAGGCCCTGCGCCTCTATCTTTTATCTCGCCATTTGCAGTCTCGCTGACACAATAGCGATGTTGAGGCTTGAATATAGAATTTAGGGAATTTGTTTTATTTTTGTATCATTTCTTTCCCTTTCCCTTCTTGACCGGCAGCCAATGTTCATTCTCCGTCGGTTTGATATATAGCCGCACATCAGTCTTGGCCGCATTAACAAGGCCTCTTTTAAAAACACATTTGTATTTATCACCAGCGGGGAAAGATTACGCCTTTGTAAAACTTGTCCTTGTGACACTAAATGTTGGCGCGTTTGATTGTTTTTTGTTTTTTTTTAGCCTAAACTATGATATTAGGTCAAAGAAGAGGCTAAAACACTGTCTTGAAGTATGTACATATTTCAAGCGGTTGAGTCTAATGTAATAACAAAGGTCACAATAACAAACCATTACAGCCTCGGTCTTGGCAACGATCTACATAGAAGAATTCTGGAGAAAGAACCATCATTTCTGCTGTGTTATGGCATTCGGAGGACAGCCCTGGTTCACAAGTGAGTCATTGGGAGGCAGAATGGCAGTAGCACTGTACGCGCCGAGCAATCAATTACTCATTTGTTTACTGGAAGCTTCTCCCAGATACTAACCAGGACTCCTTTAAAAGAATAAGTTCCCAGCTGTCTCGGTGTCTTATAAGCAGCATTCGCACTTTAACGAGTTAGACTAATGGGCGATTAAGTCATGCTCGCTGTTACTGACAGAAGCTCCATGGCCCTAATTAGCCTGTAGACGAACTGCAACGGGCTAATCCGCTATGTCATTAATGAAAATCACATAGATCAGTCGTTTTCAACTCCAGCCCTCAAGTTCTTCTGGCAGGCCATGGTTTCAGGATTTCTGTCTGTGGAAAGAGGTGTGATAAGTTATATTCTGACCTAGCAAAATAGACTTAGGTCCTCCTGATTAGCGTTGTACGCTAATGCCGCCGCCGCCGCTGCTGGGAATGTGTATGCAGACGCTATGCAAATGTCCCAACAGCCGGGAGATGTATTGAGCCGCCCGCTGAATATAAAGACGCAGCATCAGTTACAGATCATTCGGCTGCTGCAGTCCTGAGTGACCCTTATTGTCCAGCAGAATGGGCGTGGAAACTGGGACGCCGGAGCCTTATTTCTTGCGTACAGGATCGCAGATGCAGGGTGTGACATGCCCCCAAAACGGTCACCAAACGCCATCGTTCTTTGCCTCCACTCCCCGTGACCTCACCCAAATGCTCCCGGACTGTCAAACGCACTGCGCGTAGAATGTCGCTGCTTAATGTCCCTTTGATGCATGCGCTGAGCAGCTCGGAAGAATGTGCAGTTTGCAGATTATCGCTGAACTGCGAAAACATCAGCAAAAACGCACAACTCTGAATCAGGACCAAAGTCAATTGTACATGATTCCAGGGATCTAGAAAACATGCCCTGTTACGGGTACTTGAGGACTGGACATAAAGACCACTGATATATTTTATTATTCAGTCAGGCAGAATTGCTTAAGGATCACTAAACCCTAGAATGAAATGGCGACAAAGCACATTGATCCGCATTACTAGTGGATAATAAATAAGCTTGTGGGGTGACATGTACTTTACGTGTAAACGCTTATTTCCAGTAAGTTTTTCAGCTTAATAGAATTGTGTGGTGCTCCCACCCATCTCCCTCCTTCCCTACCTGTCCTACCCTCCTTCCCTACCAATGCCTGTCCTCCACCCTACCTGTCCTACCGTCCTTCCCTACCAATGCCTGTTCTCCACCCTACCTGTCCTACCCTCCTTCCCTACCAATGCCTGTCCTCCACCCTACCTGTCCTCCCTCCTTCCCTACCAATGCCTGTCCTCCACCCTACCTGTCCTACCCTACTTCCCTACCAATGCCTGTTCTCCACCCTACCTGTCCTCACCTCCTTCCCTACCAATGCCTGTCCTCCACCCTACCTGCCCTACCCTCCTTCCCTACCAATTGCCTGTCCTCCACCCTACCTGTCCTACCCTCCTTCCCTACCAATGCCTGTCCTCCACCCTACCTGTCCTACCCTCCTTCCCTACCAATGCCTGTCCTCCACCCTACCTGTCCTCACCTCCTTCCCTACCAATGACTGTCCTCCACCCTACCTGTCCTACCCTCCTTCCCTACCAATGCCTGTCCTCCACCCTACCTGTCCTCACCTCCTTCCCTACCAATCCCTGTCCTCCACCCTACCTGTACTACCCTCCTTCCCTACCAATGCCTGTCCTCCACCCTGCCTGTACTACCCTCCTTCCCTACCAATGCCTGTCCTCCACCCTACCTGTCCCACCCTCCTTCCCTACCAATGCCTGTCCTCCACCCTGGACACCTCCCCACATGTACACCTCCAAGATTTCCTCTGGAACTCAGGGCCTGATTCAGACCCGCTCGCGAGCGCTGAGTGCTCTCAAGCGGGTTGATGGTGGCCCAGTGCGCATGCACACGACGGAGCTTTAATTGCACCCCAATGTACATTTATATTAAAACTTATCAGCTCTCCTGATTACTCAGAACTTTTCTCCTCTACCCCTCCATCATGTACCCTTCCCAGTTCACATACCAACAGTTACACCATCCAACCTTTTCCCTTAGTATGTAAGCTGTTACAGGCAGGGCCCTCCTCCCTACTCTTCTTCCCTATCACTATCCATATCACCAGTGCTTCTCCTATTCAGAGGTTGGTTGGGTGGTTAGTTAGTTGTCTCTTTCTCTTTCATAGGACTTGATAGGAGTAAGGACTTTTTTAAAATAATGCTAAATTGAAAAGCGAAGCAATAGCAAACTATATTAGGGCCCATATTGCTGTAGAATGATGTAGTGCAAGCCGTCATTGACATATATTTCATGTACATGGTTAGAATTGTACACATATTTGTAGCCTGTCTCACTGTTACTGTGCTCGGAATCCTAACTCCAGCTGTGGACGTGAAATTTACCTCCTCTGCCGAGACGTCTGACGCAGATTGGATGAGGTCGACCTGTAATGTATAAAATTCCAGAAACCATTAAAGACTACACTCTAGTAAGTTACATTTATAATATTTTATATCGTATGACACCTGATGACACGCCTTCCACATGAATAACATACATACACGGTATAATATACTAGTAATAGTGATCATGAAACATTGTTATAGTGACATAACCGTATGGGTGTACTAATAGGCTGATAAATCCGTGCTCTTCATAGGTAAATCTGTGCTCCTCATAGGTAAATCCGTGGTCCTTATAGGTAAATCCATGGTCCTTATAGGTAAATCCGTGCTCCTCACAGGTAAATCCGTGCTCCTCACAGGTAAATCCGTGCTCCTCACAGGTAAGTCCGTGCTCCTCATAGGTAAAACTGTGGTTCTTATAGGTAAATCCGTGCTCCGTACAGGTAAATCCGTGCTCCTCACAGGTAAATCCGTGCTTCTCACAGGTAAATCCGTGCTTCTCACAGGTAAGTCCGTGCTCCTCACAGGTAAGTCCGTGCTCCTCATAGGTAAGTCCGTGCTCCTCATAGGTAAGTCCGTGCTCCTCATAGGTAAGTCCGGTCTCCTCATAGGTAAATCTGTGGTTCTTATAGGTAAATCCGTGCTCCTCACAGGTAAATCCGTGCTTCTCATAGGTAAGTCCATTCTCCTCATAGGTAAATCTGTGCTCCTCATAGGTAAATCCGGGCTCCTCATAGGTAAATCTGTGCTTCTCATAGGTAAATCCGGGCTCCTCTTCGGTAAATCTGTGCTCCTCATAGGTAAATCCGGGCTCCTCATAGGTAAATCTTGCTTCTCCTGTTAGATTTATGGAGATCAATACTCGCAGTTACCTCCAAAGGGGGATAAAAATCTACTTATCACAGATAAAATGCACTTTCTGCTTAGTGTTCTTTTTGGCACATATAACGATTATAAGAAATCAGTTTATCACATACTTGCGCACTGTCCTCCGGCTACAGTAGGTAAGTCTCCCGCAACCAGTAATGTGCGCAGTCCAGGCTTTTTGATGACGCGATTGGTGGTGAATCTCATCATCACGGCCCTGTTCTCCACTTTCCATAGCTCTGAGCCATGGGTTTGGAAAACATGCGTGGGTCAGTGCCAAAATGGTACAACTGTAGTGCCCAGGTGCTCAGCTAGAGAGTGGGAACCCACACGGAAACTGCACACGGGCCCACTCCCTCCTAGCTGGCAGTACAGGTGAGCAGACTCTGGTACACTTAAGGTGCGTACACACTGGGCGATAAAGTGGACGACTGAACGATAACGATATCGTTATCGTTCAGTCGTCCACTTTATTGTCCATTTTTAACCCCAAAAAGATGAATGATGACGATGACGCGCATTCCCGCGGGTCGTTCGTCATCATCGTTCATCGGGCTGACATGCAGGCCAGCCTGATGATCTCGTCAGGTTGCTGCATGTCAGGGAATGGGGGAGAGAGCCCGGCGCTGAACGATATCGTTAATGATATCGTTCAGCGGCTGTGCTCAATGTCATGAACGACATTGAGCACAGCCTGCTGGGGACAACACTACACGATATCGCTCAGGGAGCATATCGTGTAGTGTGTGCCCACCATTACACATATACAGAGGCTCAGCATGGAGCGGGGCGTGAGCGGTTTATACAGCCGGTGACTGTATGTGGGTAGCGGTGCAGGATGGCAGCGCTATCAGCGGTTGTAGCAGGATGGAACATGTGTTAATAATAGGGTCTCTCTGGAGCCACATTCATGTCCCACTGTGGCACTTGACAAGATGGCGCAGCACATGTGCAGAAGTATTGACAGCTGCCATTTTGGTGAAGGATTGAAGCCTCCCTAAAGGAGTCAATATGGAGTATGTGCTGTAGCGCTCTCCGGCTTCAACACCCCCCTCGCTACACGCTACTCCATGTTACACCGTATGAAGACCCCTCCCACTGGCCGTGTGGAGACCCCACTCACCCTCCCACTGACCGTGCAGATACTCCTCTCATTGACTGTGCGGACCATGGGTCTGATGCAGCGAGGATCGCAGATGCGATTGCAATAGCGATTACGCACGCAGTCTCACTGTGATCATATGCTAATAATCCATTGCGATCGCTATGCCGTCGCAACACAACATAAGGACGCCCACCTAACCTTACACACATCCGTAATCCATCGGTAATAGAGTACCATCGCAGCCTCACGCACATTTGCGCATTGCTTTGACCTTCCAGTATGAAGTGAGAGCTCAGGCTGTGTAAGGCATCGAAGTGGATAATTTATGCACACCCCTGCAACGCCGTTCAAACGCACTGGCACACCTGTCACCCCCCACCCCCAAATGGTACCTCCTGTCATTCACTCTGCGATGGGTCTGCGTAGTCACTGCTGAGTGTTCGCACACTGCAATGCCAATTACTGCGCAACAATCGGCCGATTGCGTTCCTAATCGCACTTGCGATCCTTGCTGAATCAGGCCCCATATCAACTGTCTCTTTCATCACAAACTCACGACTGCTGTTGCTCCCAACATTGCTGTTGTCTCCGTGCGGTTATTCTCGTCATGACTGATGACTTGTGAAATTCAATTTCCACGCACACCAGCCACTTCGTGACATCGGTTCCTGGATGTCTTGAGGTTCACTGAACACAATATTTGATCTTGCAGAAGTTCTTTTCCGTGGTTGGATGTCCACGCTGGTGGCCTCTGGGTCAGGTATGTCGCCAGACGCCAGCTGCCGGCACATCCAGTGACACAGTCACATGTTCCTGGAACAGCAGCAGCTTTGCTCTGACAGTTTTTGGACTGCGCTGCAATCCCCACCTTGTAATCGCCACCGGTCATAGAGGACTGGTCCGCCACCAGAAAACATACGTAGCATGCCCAAGCCCTGAAGGAGAAGGTTCCAGGCAACTGGAGATCCCCCAAGTGTGCACCTATTTCAGCATCTGTGTACCTCAAATGAAGATGCATCTCCTTTACAGTACTGCACGATCATGAAAAATATATATAATAAACTATCAATTAACGTAGTTTTCAATTAAGGTTCTTAGTACATGTTTGGCCAAAGATGTTTGCCCACCTGCCACATCACACTGAACCTTCTCAGGTGGGTCCGGCAAGTGCAGTTCTAAATACAGAGGCAAGCTGCACACATTCCATCTTTATTTTACACAAATCTCTATATAAGGTCCCTGGAGAGTCTAATAGCATTACTGTATGGAAAACTGTCTTACCGACACCTCCAGGCCCATCTAATAACAACGACCCTGAGCACATTTATTTTTTGTATTAACTATTTATTAATTGTGATCTGTTATCTCTTTGAAAGTCTACATTCATTTCTGCAGCACAAGAACGATTTAGAAGTTCTAGTGAAACAAATCACGGTCTTCGTCCAGTGGATGAAATCTGCAGCCAAGCACTTTACAGTATTGTTGTTACTGTTACTGTGGTATATTATGAGTTATCTGCTTTCTGAGCACCTGACGGCTCTGCTAATTCCTAAAAGTAAAATAAACATTTTTTTCCCCCCTCAATGAAAAACAGCAATAAGCCACCGGAAAACAAACACATTTGCACATTGTCCCGATGTAAATAAACGTTACTTGCAGTAATGAGTCATGTCCAGCAAATGATGTATCCTGATGTACAGCGCCATCTAGTGGAGGGTACAATGCAATAAAATGTATTTTGTATTTAATTTCTGAAACATTATATAACACTAGGGGCCTGGTTCAGCATACTTATACGCATGCAAATGGTCGATTAATTCACACTGCGCTTGTATCGCAGTGCGCTAGCCAGACGCTGCGGTCAGTACAGTGTACGCAGAAGCTACGCAGACCAATGACAGACTGATTGACAGGCAGTGCCGTTTGTGGGTGGTGATGGGGGGGTGGCTGTGAGAACGCAGTGATGCCAGTGCATTTTAATGGCGTTGCATGGGCATGCAGAGGTTATCCACTGCAATACCAGACGCCTCCTGAGTACTTATAGCGTACGCTGAAGTTAGCAATACCTGAGTGAAGTCTGGGCTTCCTTAACTCTGCATCTGGGTCCGATGTTACTCAATATTATCGATTGTTTCACTATGTTGGGCAAATGTTTGGATGTGAGTAAGGGGAAGTGGGCGTCCTGATGTCAGGCTGCGTCCACACTGCGAATGCAAACATTTACATAGCACCGATGAGATTAGCAACTGCGTTGCGTGCGTATCAGCAGAATTGCGATCCTTGCTGAATCAGGCCCAAAGATACTAGAGATGTCAGAGGGGACATAAACAAAATGCACAGATTGAGTTTTTATAAACTGTAATATTTTATATCATGTATATAGTTAAATTCTTTCTCCAAACACCTACAGTAAGGTGACCACAGCTTTAAAATCACAATCAGGGACACATTAGTGCAATGATTTTCAAAATATTTCAACTCACGGCACATTGAACACGATTTTAAAATTGCCAAAGCACATCATCAGTTCCCCATGGGAAAAAAATACACATACATTGTCCCCCACAGGAATAAAACACATATATTGGTCTCCACAGGAATAAAACACACATACATTGTCCCCCACAGGAATAAAACACACATACATTGTCCCCCACAGGAATAAAACACACATACATTGCTCCCCACAGGAATAAGGGCTCTATTTACTGCAATCCGCATATTGAATGCGGATTGTAGTGTGATATTACCGAGTGAATTCGCATTGCGAATTCAGGCAATATCACAGGGATTTACTATAAATCCCTTGCAGGGACAGAGCTTGCGATAAAGCTCTGTCCCTGCGGATCCCATCCGCACTCTAGTCGCGGTATTTTCGGAAAAAATACCGCGACTAAAAGCCCGCGCATGCGCCGACCGACCACCGCTACTGCCCCCCCACTGACGCTAAGCCCCGCCCCCGGTGCTAAGCCCCGCCCCCCATGATCGCGGATCCCCGCAACCCCCCCCTCCCTCCCCCGCGACCCCCCCCTCCCTTCATTACACTTACCTGCATCCTCCTGGCCTCCGGTGATATTCTCTGGGCTTCCCGATCAGGTGATCTCCCATACTGCACTGGGGCCCGATCACCTGATGACCGGGCCCCAGTGCACTGTGGGAGACCAGCTGACCGGAGAGGAGCCATCACCGGAGGCCCGATCACCGGTCCCTGGATTCAGGTGAGTGGAAAAAAAAAATGTTTAATTTTTTTTTTCTTTTTTTTACAGTAATCAGCTTGCGGTCTGCTTAGACCACATAGCTGATTACTGGTACCGGCTCCCGCCTCTGCTCTCCCCGTTAGAGCAGAATGGGAGCCCGGTAACCGGGGGAGACCCTGGATAACGCCACCTCCAGGTGGCGTTATTATCACAGGGCTTCCCCCGGTATTTTTTTACAATTTATTTTTAGTAACTGTGGTCGGATCACATTTCCCATTACAGTTATGGGAAATGCGATCTGCTTTACTAAAAATAAGTGATACTGGGGGTTGGAGTAGAATTTTACTAATTCTACTCCAATTGCCCTGTAATAACTACAGGTGATACTAAAATAATGTGAAAAGGGTGTGAAAACACCCCTTTTCACTTTATTTTAGTAAAAATAATGTTAATAAATAGAGCCCTGAGACACACATACATTGTTCCTACAGGAATAAGACACACATACATTGTCTCCACAGGAATAAAACACATATATTGGTCTCCACAGGAATAACAGACATACATTGTCCCCTCAGGAATAAGACACACATACATTGCTCCTCACAGGAATAACAGACACATACATTGCTCCCCACAGGAATAACAGACACATACATTGCTCCTCACAGGAATAACAGACACATACATTGCTCCTCACAGGAATAACAGACACATACATTGTCCCCACAGGAATAAGACACACATACATTGTCCCCACAGGAATAAGACACACATACATTGTCCCCACAGGAATAAGACACACATACATTGCTCCCCACAGGAATAAAAACACATATACATTGCTCCTCACAGGAATAAGACACACATACATTGTCCCCCACAGGAATAAAACACACATACATTGCTCCCCACAGGAATAAGACACATACATTGTCCCCACAGGAATAAAAACACACATACATTGCTCCCCACAGGAATAACACACACATACATTGCTCCTCACAGGAATAAAACACACATACATTGTCCCCCACAGGAATAAAACACACATACATTGCTCCCCACAGGAATAAGACACACATACATTGCTCCCCACAGGAATAAGATACACATACATTGTCCCCCACAGGAATAAGACACACATACATTGTCCCCCACAGGAATAAGACACACATACATTGCTCCCCACAGGAATAAGACACACATACATTGTCCCCCACAGGAATAAGACACACATACATTGCTCCCCACAGGAATAAGATACACATACATTGTCCCCCACAGGAATAAGACACACATACATTGTCCCCCACAGGAATAAGACACACATACATTGCTCCCCACAGGAATAAGACACACATACATTGTCCCCCACAGGAATAAGACACACATACATTGCTCCTCACAGGAATAACAGACACACATACATTGCTCCCCACAGGAATAAAAACACATATACATTGCTCCTCACAGGAATAAGACACACATACATTGTACCCCACAGGAATAAAACACACATACATTGCTCCCAACAGGAATAAGACACATACATTGTCCCCACAGGAATAAAAACACACATACATTGCTCCCCACAGGAATAACACACACATACATTGCTCCTCACAGGAATAAAACACACATACATTGTCCCCCACAGGAATAAAACACACATACATTGCTCCCCACAGGAATAAGACACACATACATTGCTCCCCACAGGAATAAGATACACATACATTGTCCCCCACAGGAATAAGACACACATACATTGTCCCCCACAGGAATAAGACACACATACATTGCTCCCCACAGGAATAAGACACACATACATTGTCCCCCACAGGAATAAGACACACATACATTGCTCCCCACAGGAATAAGATACACATACATTGTCCCCCACAGGAATAAGACACACATACATTGTCCCCCACAGGAATAAGACACACATACATTGCTCCCCACAGGAATAAGACACACATACATTGTCCCCCACAGGAATAAGACACACATACATTGCTCCTCACAGGAATAACAGACACATACATTGTCCCCACAGGAATAAGACACACATACATTGCTCCCCACAGGAATAAACTACCTATCGGCAGATAATGTGTGCAACCATAAACATGTTATAACAACTTAACTATAAAATAAAGAGACAGACAAAGTATATGCGATAAAAACATATGGTTAGCTTTATTTATTTTTACAACATAGTATGGTGGAATAAGAAAGAACGGCAAGTCATCTGACGCCCCAATTGACTTAAGCAAGGATGTAATGCACTCACTGAAAAGGGCCACTATCCCAATTCAAGTGTCAGAGTGATATAACAACTTGCAAGGGCCGATATCCCTCTCTGGCAAGTTGGACGGTATCCAGCCCCCATCCCAATGCACTATTATTAGCCCACTCCGACGAGAGGTGCCGCTGACCCCAGTAGGGTAAAATCAGCCTAACCAGTGCATTGAAGGGGGGCGCACCGCCAATTACTGCACCGAGGTGGACGCTTTATATAGACTGCCATTCTTTCTCGCCACACATGTTCCCAATGAAACATGTACGCCACCATACCACCTAACAAACTAAACCTCCTAACACTAAACCTATACCTTCAAGAAATAAAAATGGCCCCTCCTCCGTGAGGTGAACCCCATCCCTACGAAAAAGATGGGCATCTCGTACCCTAATTAGAGGGTGATGCACAACCAAACCTCCCATTTGCAAAACTCTCCCAGACACCCATCTATTCACTCTCTTTCTGGCCTTGTCCAGCCCCACCACACTATACCTGCACCTCCAGGAAAGCCTGGCAATAATGTCGGACCACACAATCACACAATCAGGCCACAGACTGAGCAACACACCCAAATCTCGTAGAATAGCGTGCCGCAACTCGAGAGACGTCTGCTGGCACAAATCATTCCCGCCCAGGTGAATCACCAAGACTAAAGGAGAACCAAAATTCTCTGCTGCCATCTGTAGACGGGGCAATAACGATCCCCAACGCATAACTCTGTGGCCTAACCACCTCACTCTATCCCATCGAGGGAAAACAGAAGCATCTGGTGCAAAGTGGGACTGCCCCGCCCAAAACATATAGGAATGACCGACAAACCAAATGGGTTTACAATCCTGGATGCCACCTGCAATACACAGAAAAATACATGAGATACTGTGACTAACAATATTGCAGAGGGAGATGGTGGCTGGGGTGGGAAGAGGGGGAAGGAAGGCTTGACCCGAGGTAAAAACCTACAAAAAACTTGCTGGATCTTTTCATTTTATGACTATCATAATCATAATTTTTATTATGTAGATAACCAATCACTGTCCAATGCAGGGCAAAAACAGGGCAAAATCCCCCGAGACCCCCACCTAAAAGGTGACGAGTTGGCCGAAGCACTCAAGCCTGAAACAAAGTACATCAAGACTCCACACGGACATATCTTCTGAAAGCGTCGGACTTCCACCGTCCCAGGGCCTGGATCTCCTGTGGAGAAGAACCTGAAGAATCTGCAAAAGTCGCTGCGCCAATCCGAAAGGAATGAGTACCGAACTCCGATGTGGAAAGCCCGATGTGCCGTATGCAACGATAAAAAAACGACCAAAACTGAAATTTAGTTAGGGGGGAACCATCTAAATGCATGAGCCAAGCCCCTTCAAGCACGGGGTGGTAAATGATATATTGGGACGCAAGGTGTACCGGACAAATTCCCTCCATCGGAGAGGATTGCAGGGACACCCATCGACCCCTACCCAGCTGATTAGTCTTAGACCGTTGAATACGGCAAAGCATGGAGCCACGAAGGACAACGTGAGATCGCAGCAGCAGGGGAGGGGCGGAACGAGACTGTGCAACCAACTCGCTGATGCGAAAAGCCCCATGGAAGGCCATCGCAAAAGCCACCTGGAAAAGCGATGCTTCAAAAGGGGATGAACATATAACTGGCAAACACTCAATTAACCGTAATAATAGGTCCGGACCAATGGGGCGCCGACGATCATCCGACGCCGGGCTCTTGCGCGACCAACCTCTTAGAGCCTTTTGTATCAAAAAACCCTTAGTGACATCCTTACTTCCTGCTAGTTGCAAAAAGAAGGAAATGCCGGCCAGCCTCTGGGCTACATAAGCCCGCGACCTGCCTTCACCAAACAGACTCCACACAAATTCTTTCATGAGTGCACGTTTGGAAGTACCTGCTGATCTCCGACTCTGCAAGAAGCATTCCCATTGGTGCCACGAGGCCTGATACGCAGCCAAAGTCTGAGGGGCCACGGACCGACGTGCGAGATCCTCCATGCCGGCTTGATAATCTGCAAACAATGAGATGGACATGATTCACCTCTTAAAGCTGCTGTGGAAGCCAATGCCCTGAACCTCACCCAATCTTGCCTAGACAGCGCGTCAGCAATAGCATTGTCAACCCCAGGGACGTGCCTAGCGGTAAAGCTAATATTCATTTGCAACGTGCAGAGCACCATGTAAGCTACAAGTCGCAGCACCGGGAGGCACGAGGATCTTTGGTTGTTGATGGCCTGTACAACCCCCAAATTATCGCACCAGAACACAACTGACTGGTCGCGCAAGCGCCAACCCCAGAGTTCAAGTGATACAATGATGGGAAAGAGTTCAAGGAGAAGCAAGTTAGAGGTCAGACCCAACCTTACCCACTCCTCTGGCCATGTGGCAAAGCACCAAGACCCATCCAAGAAGGCCCCAAAACCAGAGGAACCCGCAGCGTCTGTGAAGAGCTGCAGGCTACGGTTCGTTTGCAGAACCAACGGTCAAATACGCACCCCACTGAACCTGACAGAAAAACGTCCCAAACTGCGAGATCAAGTTTGTGCTCTGCGGACAAACGCAGGAAATGATGAGGTAAACGCAAAGTTCCTAAAGCATGCTGTAGCTTGCGACAGAAGACCCTCCCCATAGGGATAACCTTGCAAGCAAAGTTCAGCAAACCAAGCAAAGATTGACCCTGTCTGAGAGTGACCTTCCCTGATGCTAGCGCAAGAAGTATGGCGTCCTGCAAACGACAAATTTTGTCCTGAGGCAGGCAACAACACCCAGCAATAGTATCGATCTCAATACCTAAGAAGATAAACAAGTGGAAGGACCTTCCGTCTTGTCATGCGTGATTGGGACTCCAAATTCCATGAAGAGAGCTTGCAGCGAAAAAAGGAGGCGATCGCAACGATCAGAATTGGAAGGACCCACACATAAAAAATCATCTAAGTAGTGAGCCAGACCCACCTCACCAGAGCCCGTGGTTACGCAATAAATGGAGGAAGGAACTAAACCGCTCAAAGAAAGCACATGATGCTGAGCAACCCATCGGGAGACATTTATCCAAATAATACCCATCCGCCAACCTAAAACCCATGAAACGGAAAGAATCCGGATGCAAGGGTAACAGCCTGAATGCGGATTCGATATTCACTTTGGCTAAAAGCGAGCCCGTGCCTGAGGCACAAACCAGCCCGAGAGCCACGTCAAATGATTGATAATGCACGGAACATTCAACCTTGGCAATGGCATCGTTGACCGACGTTCCCGGGGGGTGGGACAGATGTTGTATAAGCCGGTGACTACCTGGGGCTTTCTTGGGAACCACTCCCACAGGGGAAAGAATCAGGCCCGTGACCGGAGGTAAGTCAAAGGGCCCAATCATGCGGCCTAGACTGACCTCCTTCATCACCTTGGCTCTGACTATTTGTGGCAAATCGTAGGCAGAACGGAGATTCCTGGGACATCTTGAACTTACTGCTCCCGAAACTGGAAGGCGGAACCCCTCCGTAAACCCTGAATGTAAATATCTGCATCATCGTGTAATGGATACCAATTAAGCCACCTGGTCATGGCATCCAACCGAATCGGGGACATAGCTTTACTTAGAGGATCCAGAGATAACCCGCTTAGGTGCGGGCCCAGAGCCAGCTGCTGATGGACCCCCGCTGTTTCTGGGGAAATCTTTGCTGGGGTGGCCTGTGTTGCAACGGATGCAGAGGTGTCGAAAACGACACCGACCCCCCATCGTGCAGTTGCCGTGGTTAAAGGTGAAACACTTTCCTTTCGCCTGATTATTACCAGTAGTCCTAGCGGGCAACGTGGTTGCGGATTGCACCTCACGACCTTGGGACGGTTCAGGCGTACCCCCCCCGCAGACTGAGAAACCTCCATCCAGACTTCTACATCTTTACAACCCAGCTCGAGATTAACTACCCTATCCTGTTTCGTGCAAAATTCCTCATCATAGTGACGCAAGGCCGCACCCCGAGACGACTGGAACAGACCGTGAATCAAGTGAAGGTATTGAATAACATTAATGTATTCGGACGGGTCTAGTTTTTAAATAGCAGGCAGAAAAGACACAAAAGCCCGACAACCAGTTAGTATAGAATTTATAAGCCACTATTCCTATGCCTCCTTTCTTTTTTGCTGCAGCGGACTCTTTTCTAGCTTTAGCCGTGAGGGTGAACATGTCCACATAGCATCCCAGACGAATGCGCTTCCTAACACGCGTCCGTAAACCCCTTGTGACATCTGTATTTGCGCAGTGTACTACGTCGGCTGGACCGGCTCCACCCTCTACGCTAGTGCTACTACCTGATGATCTGTCACTAGAATGACAACGTCTCCGTGAACGATGGCGTCGTGATCGCTTGGATCGCCTGCGCCTAGCCCTGCGGGAACTATCATCTGAAGAAGACGTAGAACTGGAAGAGGAGATAATATCAGATGAACTATCGCACTCGCCCACCACTGCCACCAGCAGCCCAGCAATGGCAATGTTATCCAGTGCTGCGTCTGCCTGACCAGCCTGGCTAGCTGGTCTTATGTCATTATTGACCAAAGGGGGTACAGGGGCTGCCATGGGGGATCCAATGGCAACAAGCAGACCATGCTGCCCCTGATTCACACCCCCACTATAAAATGGCTGCTGACCCCGGCCCTGAGAAGATGGCCGCTGGCTCCGCCCCCCACCTTTATGGAGTGAGCTGCGCTGTGCGCGGGTCACACGCGCCCGCGCGAGCGGCACCCGCGAGGCCTGGCATCCTCCGTCCCCCGGCTGATTAAATCCCCAGAGCGAGACTCAGCCGGGGTGGCCGGCGGCATCGTGGAGTGGACACCGCGTGCGCCCGTGAGAGCGGCACGCGCGGGCCTGAGCGGCGCCACCCGCACCTTCCCCGTTGGCACCTCCAGATCTGCGGGAGGACCGGCGGGGGTAACTAATGTCGGGGGCCGGCGAAGGTATCAGCGGCATGAGCCCCAGCCTGGCAGCATCAGCCAGCCGGGCGGGGACAGATCGGGCACGCTGGGGGCGAGACAAATTAGATTAGACAGGTAAAGAAAGGAATAGGAGGTTAGATAGGAAGAAGAAAGAAGTTAAGATGTGAGAATAGAGAGGGAAAGAATTAGAAGAATGTCAGTAAAACTAAAGCTCTCAAACACAGAACCATACGACCTGCGACCGAACAGCACGCAGATCAAGTTCAAAAGAAGCAGATTAACTCGACAGACCTACCCACACTCCTACTAACCACACCCCTTAAATCAGCACTCACCAATCCGTACACAGAGACAACCTGTCAATCATTAAGCTAACCTTCCTACCTAATTTATTAACTTCACGTATCCCTGCCTAGGTGTTTATATGCCCTCAGCTCTATCCGAACTTCGGTTATTTTAAAACACACATACATTGCTCCTCACAGGAATAAAACACATACATTGTTCCTCACAGGAATAAAACACATACATTGCTCCCCACACGAATAAAACACACATACATTGTCCCCCATAGGAATAAAACACACATACATTTTCCCCCACAGGTATAAAACACACATACATTGTCCCCCACAGGAATAACACTCACATACATTGTCCCCCACAGGTACAAAACACACGCATACATTGTCCCCACAGGAATAAGACTCACATACATTGTCCCCCACAGGTACAAAACACACATAAATTGTCCCCCACAGTAATAAGACACAATTACATTGTCCCCACAGGAATAAAACACATACATTGCTCCTCAAAGGAATAAGATACATACATTGCTCCCCACAGGAATAAAACACACATACATTGTCCCCCACAGGTATAAAACACACATACATTGTCCCCCACAGGTATAAAACACACATACATTGCTCCTCACAGGAATAAAACACACATACATTGCTCCTCACTGGAATAAAACACATACATTGCTCCCCACAGGAATAAAACACATACATTGCTCCTCACAGGAATAAAACACATACATTGCTCCCCACAGGAATAAAACACACATACATTGTCCCCCACAGGAATAAGACACACATACATTGCTCCTCACAGGAATAAGACACACATACATTGCTCCTCACAGGAATAAGACACACATACATTGTCCCCCACAGGAATAAGACACACATACATTGCTCCTCACAGGAATAAGACACACATACATTGTCCCCCACAGGAATAAGACACACATACATTGCTCCTCACAGGAATAAGACACACATACATTGCTCCCCACAGGAATAAGACACATACATTGTCCCCCACAGGAATAAGACACACATACATTGCTCCCCACAGGAATAAGACACACATACATTGCTCCTCACAGGAATAAGACACACATACATTGCTCCCCACAGGAATAAGACACACATACATTGTCCCACACGGGTATAAAACACACATACATTGCTCCCCACAGGAATAAAACACACATACATTGTCACCACAGGAATAAGACACACATACATTGCTCCCCACAGGAATAAGACACACATTCATTGCTCCCCACAGGAATATCACACACATACATTGTCCCCCACAGGTAAAAAACACACATACATTGTCCCCCACAGGAATAAAACACATACATTGTCACCACAAGAATAAGACACACATACATTGCTCCCCACAGGAATAAGACACACATTCATTGCTCCCCACAGGAATAAGACACACATACATTGTCCCCACAGGTACAAAACACACATACATTGTCCCCCACAGGAATAAGACACACATACATTGCTCCCCACAGGAATAAGACACATACACATTGCTCCTCACAGGAATAACACACACATACATTGTCCCCCACAGGAATAAGACACACATACATTGCTCCCCACAGGAATAAGACACATACACATTGCTCCTCACAGGAATAACACACACATACATTGTCCCCCACAGGAATAAGACACACATACATTGTCCCCACAGGTGCAAAACACACATACATTGTCCCCCACAGGAATAAGACACAATAAACCTTCTATCGGATGAGGTGTTGTCATGTGTGCAAACCACTTATCATACTAAGATAAAATAAAGACACTGAGATGTGGATTTGGCAGATAACTTGATGGCGATTTATTGGAGCAATAATAATAATTATTTATTTATTATTTATTTAAGGATGTATGGTGGCAAAGAAAGGACGGCCAGAAATCAGCCAGATCTGCTATGCCCACACACAAACAACAAAAGGCATAGCAGGCGTAGATCGCCCAGAGTGCATACACATAACCATGTAAATCATGTCAACAACAAAAGGTAACGCTCACCCCCATCTTGACTTCCCACCCATTTAGGTGGTGATACTGCCCCCCGTTAGGTTGGTACAGCCAACTACCAGTCAACGAAGGGAGCGCCCTTAAATCATAATTGCACCCGGACTGGCGACCTGCCGTTCTTTCCCGCCACCCAAAACCAAACCCACCACATACAAAATTTATAGGGGAGGGAGGGTGGGGAATCTGGAACAAAGAGGCTTTGGCCCACACTTTTAGCCGACTATATAATGTTCCTGATATAAACCCGCCCCTGCTTGCCATAGGCTAACTCCCACAAGTAATTTGCATACATGCCTGCCCCCATCCTAGAGGTTTAAAACACCTCTTTTCTTATGCAATCTTTTGGTTTCTCTAAACCTTCTATCGGATGAGGTGTTGTCATGTGTGCAAACCGCTTATCATACTAAGATAAAATAAAGACACTGAGACGTGGATTTGGCAGATAACTTGATGGCGATTTATTGGAGAAATTAATATTATTGATTAATTCTTAAATTAATTAAGGATGTATGGTGGCAAAGAAAGGACGGCCAGAAATCAGCCAGATCTGCTATGCCCACACACAAACAACAAAAGACATAGCAGGCGTAGATCGCCCAGAGTGCATACACATAACCATGTAAACCATGTCAAACACAAAAGGTAACGCTCACCCTCTAACTTGACTACCCACCCGTTTAGGTGATGATACTGCCCCCCGTTAGGTTGGTACAGCCAACTACCAGTCAACGAAGGGAGCGCCCTTAAATCATAATTGCACCTGGACTGGTGAACTGCCGTTCTTTCCCGCCACAGCAAGGTTCAGCTTATAGAACCGCCGCACCGCCACCATACCAAGTACTACCCCAATAATGCCAACTCCTCAAAAAGATCCCCAATAAACAATGACACACCCTCCTCTGTTAAATGAACTCCATCAGGTCTATACATATAACTAAATCGAAATTGAATGTTATTATGGTAAATGAAACGGCCATAATTGGCCATCACAAATTTGGCAACTGCGAAATTAAGTTTCTTCCTAGCTTCGTCATTAGCAGGAAAACTCCTAACCCCACGCCAGACCTGT
Source organism: Taudactylus pleione (assembly GCA_031769625.1). NCBI lineage: Eukaryota > Metazoa > Chordata > Amphibia > Anura > Myobatrachidae > Taudactylus > Taudactylus pleione. The sequence goes on from JAUIMM010000927.1 coordinate 1,465,688, forward strand.
CGAGGTACAATGCAAGACCAAATTAATTTACACAAGGGCCAGGCCGATAGCACCCTCACCAAATCGTTGACAATATCAACTCGTAATTCTACAGTGGACCTCTGCCCTAAGTCGTTGCCTCCTAAATAAGCCACCAAAATACGTGGCCTACCAAAAAGCCTTGCATACTCTAACAGTTTAGGACAAAAGGAATGCCATCTCATACCTCTGGAACCTATCCAACGGACCCTAGCTGAATATTCAAAAATTGGAGCTTGATCTGAACTCAAACCTAGCAGCCCAGAAAATATATGAGTGGCCTATAACCCAAATGTCCTGCGTGTCAAAGAGCAATCCTAAAGGTGGAGGAAAGCAGTAAATAAAAAATTAGTAATTGTCATAAAACAATAAAATTTTATGGTGTATTAGTGGGATCTGATAGAACATAAGTGAGTATCTGCCAAAAAGAAAAATTTTCTATTGGTCGCCGACTTTACTATTTAAAGTGGCTAAGACAAACAGAAGACACAAAGGGGAAGAATGGGTGGGGGGGAATTGGGAAAAAACAGGTGAACTCGGCAAGAGGTAAAATAAAAACCTGCTGAGGGATGGACTATGGCCTAATTAAATGATTGAGAATAGCCGAATTGAATCCGTCAGTTCAGGTAAAAATTGTAAAATCCCTCAAGACTCCCATTGCCAGCAATGGCGAGTAGCTAATCCCGAGTAGGATGGACAGGGGTAACAGACAAGACAAGACAGTACATGAGATATGACAAAAAAGCAGGCAAGCATAAAATATAAACGTCACCAGAACACACTGTGACATGATTTTAAACAGAGGACCTTAACGCCTAGGTCTAATGTAACTTTATAAAACTATCCAATTTCCAACATCCCCAGGGCCTTAAGTGCTGATGCCGAGAAACCCGCAGCTGCCGCCGAAATTGCGGCTCCGATCCGAAACGGGTGTGTACCAAAATCCTGAGGCAGGAGGACTAAACCTGATACACACCTCTTCCAAACCAACCAAACTGGTATTTGGTAAGCAGAGTCCTGTCCAAATGCATGAGCCATGAACCAGGGACATCCGGCCGTAATAATGCGTAGCACATCGCTAGTGCCACAAGGCAGATCCGTTCATCCTTAGATGCACTCAACGAGATCCACCAACCTTACCAGCCTGGTCGGTCTTTGACCGCCGTATCCTAACACAGCATGGACCTTACATTGACCGAGATATCCGAGAGGAGCATGGTGTCATCAACCCATTTGGAAGATGCCACCGGCTCTGAATACCCGCAAGGCGCCGTGAAAAGCCATTGAAAACGCCAATTGGATCAGGACCGCCTCGTACTCGGTAAGAGCAACTCCGTGAACTGCCCCCAATTCTGCTGGAAGCAATTGAGCGTCCACAGGTTTCCTACGGTCAGCTACTGGCCGGGAGACCCGTGCCCAACCCTTTAAAGCCTTCATGATCAGAACGCTTTTTGTAAAAAGTCAGGCTGTCCCTTCAACTTACAATAAAAAGCAATGCCTGCCAAAGAGCGCGTAACTGAAGCCCTGGATCTGCCAGCCAAATGGAGACTCCAAATAAAAGAAAGCATCGAACGATACTGACTCTTATCTACCTGCCTGCTGCTACGGGAATAATTTTCCCGTTCATTCCATGCCTGACGGTATGCTCGCAATGTGGAGAAGGCTAGAGACTGTTCTGCTAAGCCCCCCATGCCGGCTTGATCACCTGTCAAAAATAAGAGGGGCAAAGCGACGCGTCAGAACCAGGGGCCAAACATTGGAATTTAGGCCACTGACAACGTGACAACGCATCAGCTATCTCATTCTCCACCCCAGGAACGTGTCGTGCCTTAAACATGATGTTACAGCGCAAACATGTGAGCACCAGCTGTGCTAGCAAACGCAAAACCAGCAGGGAAGCCGCGCGTTTCTGACTGGTCACATGGACCACACCCAGGTTGTCGCACCTGATAATGATGCTGCGATTGCGTAACCGTTTCCCCCAGATTTCAAAGGAAACCATTATGGGAAAAGTTCGAGAAGGAGCAAGTCCTTAGTCAAACCCTTTCCCACCCATTCCTCCAGCCAACGACCAACACACCAGGAACCATCGAGGTAGCATCCGAACCCCGTGGCGCCTGCTGCGTCGGTGAACAGCTGCAGCCGCAAATTGTCAGCGGCTGGAGACATCCAACCGAACACCATTAAAATCCTGAAGAAACGAAACCCAGACAGAGAGGTCCCGCTTAATCTCTGAGGATAAATGTAGCAAATGTCTCGGTTTAGCGACCCCAGCCGTGGCCCTTCCCAGCTTACGCGGAAAAAACTCTGCCATTGGTATGACCTTACAGGCGAAGTTTAACAGGCCCAGGAGGGATGACAAGCAAGAAGGGCCCTCAATTTTGTCCGCAGCAACGGGAACTCCAAAAATGAAAAAACAGCGCTTGCAAAGAAAACAACACATCACTACATCTATCTGAACCAGAAGGGCCGACGCACAGAAAGACATCGAGATAGTGGGCTATCCCATGACCACCGCAAGAAAACTCCACGCATCAGTGTAGAAAAGTGCTAAATCGCTCAAAAAACGCACATGACACAGAACATCGCATAGGCAAGCACTTGTCTATGTAATATCCGTCGTCCAAGCAAAAACCCATAAATCTGAATGACTCTGGGTGTAATGGAAGTAGGCTGACTCAACATCTATCCTAGCCAACAGTGTGCCTGGATCATAACACCTAACCATGTCCAAAGCTTCGTCAAATGACTGGTACACCACCGAGGAAACCTCACTGGTATGGCATCATTACTGACGAGCCTGGTGGATAAGAGAGATGCCGAATGAGCCTATATTTTCCTGGAATCTTCTTGGTAACCACACCCACCGGGGAAACAACAAGATACCTAATGGGGGTTTCTGCAAAAGGACCCGCCATGCGCCCTAAGCTAACTTCACCATCGACCCTCTCCCTAAGCATGTGGGGCAACTCAAACGCAGACTTCAAATTCCTAGGGGAGACTGTGTCAACATCCCTGCAAATATGTAAATGAAAACCCCTCTAATAAAATTCTGCGACCTGCAGGACCGGGTACCAAATCAACCATTTTGCAATCGCTGTGACACGGACAGGGGATGGAGCTTTACTTAGCCCTAGCGCCTTTTGCTGGCTGAGCAGGTTGCTACTGGGCACCCACTTTGAAACACTTGGCAGCTGGCTGGTTGCCACCACATCGCAAGCAGAGGTGATGAAAACTACATTTTCGTCCCTGTGTACAGGTATAATTATTAAAAACGAAGCATATGCCCCCAAACGCCTGCTATTGGCCCTGACGAACCAAACTATCAGTTTTGTTCGTGTTGTACCCCTCATACACAGGACGCAAAGGCTGTGTGACCTCCAGCCACACCTCCACCTCCTTCCAGCCTAGATCCATCACCTGTCTGCCATCTTGCTTGCAATTAAATTCTTCGTCGTAAGCGCGCCAAGCCATGACCCTTGCGAATAACTGCATGCTGTGAATTAAATGCAGGTACCTAATGACGTTCAAGTGCTCCTCTGGACGCGTCTCCAAATATCAAGCCAAGAAAATGCAAAAACCGGCCAACCCATTATTGTAAGACTTGAACGCTTCCAAACCTATTCCGCCCTTTGCCCTAGCTGCTTTAAACGCCTTCTTAGTTTTCTCCGTAAGAGCAAAAATATCCACATAGACTCCCTTGCGTATCTTACTGCGGCAAGTTGCCCTTAAACCTTGCAATACAGCGGTGTTGTCACAGTGAACCCCTGCAGAACCTTCCAAACCCTTCTCTATCAGCTTACGCTTAGGGATGCGATGCCTACGCCTCGAGCGCCGCCTTGCCTCCAATTTTGCATATTTTGCTGCTCTCTTGCGCACTCTGCCAGCGCTGTCCGCGTTAGAGATAGAGGAAGCAAAAGAAGATGTCAAAGAACTAGAGTCTGAGAAAGACCCACCTGAACCCTCCGATGTCACGGTATCAGAGAAAAATCCAGACGGCCTTTCTCCGACATCCTTGTCCACAAGCTCCCCTTCGTTGACGACGTCATCTAAAAAAGGGGAAAGGACACCCGCTGCCGCCTCTGCGGCAGGCCATCTAACATCTGCACCGCCCTGACCAGCACCCTGACTCATCGGAAGGGAGGGTGCTGTAGTGACTACACTTTGCTGGACCAAGCTAGGGGCAATAGCTCTCAATGCTTGCGCCAACTGCTCTACCTCCGACCCCCCTTGCGCCCTTGCTGGGTTAACGTTAGCAGGCACGACATTTTGGCTATACAAATTAACAGCTGGCGGAGCAGCTAAAAATGGGGCAAACACAGCAGCCAGAGTTGGTCAGGCTGACACGACGGCTGAGGGTTCTGGCTGCGCAGCAATGGGGGGAGGGGCAACAATACCCAAAACTACAGGGGCTGACTGAGCTGGCGTCATCCCACTAGCACTAGGGCCCTGAGCCCCAGACTCAGTAACAGGAGCTGGGAACAAACTGGCTGTAAAGTGGCTGCCCTGTCAACTAAGCCCCGCCCCCCGCTCACTAACATGGCGGTTGCCACGCTGTGAGTGGGGAATGGGGAGGCCCCTAGGTAAGGATGTCCCTCTATGAACACTGGGCTCTGCCCTACCTCCCTGCCTGGACCTCCTCCTTTTACCGGAGGTTATGTCCCGGGTGTCAGATGTGAGAGCGCACTCGCGTGCCGCTGACGCAGTGCGCTCCTGCAGCAGGATCCACGGCCGGGCCCGGGCTCAGCAGAGCCGGGCGCCGGCGCGTACTCCGCTGCCTATCAGCAATGGCGCCGGGGGCACCTCACTGCTCCTGTTCGTGGCAGAGGCCATTCCCCTACGCTGGTGTGTGCCCCACGTCCTATCAACTGTGGCGCCGGGAGCAGCATCCGCCTGCAGAGGCCGCTCCACGGCACCAGCGTGAGCTCTGCTCACATTATGGCCAAACAGAGCGGGCAGGAGGGGGTACGCAGCGGCGGGGACGGGGCATGCATCAAGAGGGACAGGGCGAGAGACAGGGGCAGGCTTTAATCAGTGAAAAAAGAGAGATGAAAAATAAACTGTGAAGAAAGAAATGACAGCAGAATAGGGAGAGAGAATACAGCAGGGATAGAGATATACAATAAGAAATAAAGCAAAACAAAAGAAAACAATCACCAATGTAATCAGAATTAAACACTGCTAATCTCTGTCACTGACCAGAATCTGGAACAAAGAGGCTTTGGCCCACACTTTTAGCCGACTATATAATGTTCCTGTTACAAACCCGCCCCTGCTTGCCATAGGCTAACTCCCACAAGTAATTTGCATACATGCCAGCCCCCATCCTAGAGGTTTAAAACACCTCTTTTCTTATGCAATCTTTCAGTTTCTCTTACATTGCTCCCCACAGGAATAAGACACATACATTGCTCCCCACAGGAATAAAACACATACATTGCTCCTCACAGGAATAAGACACACATACATTGTCCCCACAGGAATAAAACACACATACATTGTCCCCACAGGAATAAAACATACATACATTGTCCCCACAGGAATAAGACACACATACATTGTCCCCACAGGAATAAAACACACATACATTGTCCCCACAGGAATAACACACACATACATTGCTCCCCACAGGTATAAAACACACATACATTGCTCCTCACAGGAATAAAACACACATACATTGTCCCCACAGGAATAAAACACATACATTGCTCCCCACAGGAATAAAACACACATATATTGTCTCCCACAGGTATAAAACACACATTGTCCCCACAGGAATAAGACACATACATTGTCCCCACAGGAATAACACACACATACATTGCTCCTCACAGGAATAAAACACACATACATTGCTCCCCACAGGAATAAAACACACATATATTGTCTCCCACAGGTATAAAACACACATTGTCACCACAGGAATAAGACACATTCATTGCTCCTCACTGGAATAAAACACACATACATTGTCCCCCACAGGTATAAAACACATACATTGTCCCCACAGGAATAACAAACATACATTGTCCCCACAGGAATAAGACACACATACATTGCTCCTCACAGGAATAACAAACATACATTGCTCCGCACTGGAATAAGACACACATACATTGTCACCACAGGAATAAGACACACATACATTGCTCCCCACAGGAATAAGACACACATACATTGCTCCTCACAGGAATAACAGACACATACATTGCTCCCCACAGGAATAAAACACATACACATTGTCCCCCACAGGAATAAAACACATACATTGTCCCCACAGGAATAAGACACACATACATTGCTCCCCACAGGAATAAAACACACATACATTGTCCCCACAGGAATAACACACACATACATTGCTCCCCACAGGTATAAAACACACATACATTGCTCCTCACAGGAATAAAACACACATACATTGTCCCCACAGGAATAAAACACATACATTGCTCCCCACAGGAATAAAACACACATATATTGTCTCCCACAGGTATAAAACACACATTGTCCCCACAGGAATAAGACACATACATTGTCCCCACAGGAATAACACACACATACATTGCTCCTCACAGGAATAAAACACACATACATTGCTCCCCACAGGAATAAAACACACATATATTGTCTCCCACAGGTATAAAACACACATTGTCACCACAGGAATAAGACACATACATTGCTCCCCACAGGAATAAGACACATACATTGCTCCTCACAGGAATAACAAACATACATTGTCCCCACAGGAATAAGACACACATACATTGCTCCTCACAGGAATAACAAACATACATTGCTCCGCACTGGAATAAAACACACATACATTTCTCCGCACTGGAATAAAACACACATACATTGCTCCCCACAGGAATAAAACATACATTGTCACCACAGGAATAAGACACACATACATTGCTCCTCACAGGAATAAGACACACATACATTGCTCCTCACAGGAATAAGACACATACATTGCTCCCCACAGGAATAAAACACTCACACATTGTCCCCCACAGGTATAAAACACACATACATTGCTCCCCACAGGAATAAGACACACATACATTGTCACCACAGGAATAAGACACACATACATTGTCCCCACAGGAATAACACACATACATTGTCCCCACAGGAATAAAACACATACATTGCTCCCCACAGGAATAAAACACACATACATTGTCTCCCCACAGGAATAAAACATACATTGTCACCACAGGAATAAGTCACACATACATTGCTCCCCACAGGAATAAGACACATACATTGCTCCCCACAGGAATAAAACACACATACATTGTCTCCCACAGGTATAAAACACACATACATTGCTCCCCACTGGAATAAAACATACATTATCACCACAGGAATAAGACACACATACATTGCTCCCCACAGGAATAAGACACACATACATTGCTCCCCACAGGAATAACACACACATACATTGTCCCCCACAGGAATAAAACACACATACATTGTCCCCACAGGAATAAAACACACATACATTGTCCCCACAGGTACAAAACACACATACATTGCCCCCCACAGGAGTAAAACACACATACATTGCTCCCCACAGGAATAAGACACACATTCATTGCTCCCCACAGGAATAACACACACATACATTGTCCCCACAGGTACAAAACACACATACATTGTCCCCCACAGGTATAAGACACTATTACATTGCTCCCCACAGGAATAAGACACACATACATTGTCCGCACAGGAATAAGACACACATACATTGCACCTCACAGGAATAAGACACACAAACATTGCTTCCCACAGGAAAAAGAAACACATACATTGTCCACCACAGGAATAAGACACACATACATTGTCCACCACAGGAATAAGACACACATACATTGTCCACCACAGGAATAAGACACACATACATTGCTCCCCAAAGGTATAAAACACACATACATTGAACCCCACAGGAATAAGACACACATACATTGCTCCCCACAGGAATAAGACACACATACATTGCTCCCCACAGGAATAAGACACACATACATTGTCCCCCACAGGAATAAAACACACATACATTGCTCCCCACAGGAATAACACACACATACATTGTCCCCCACAGGAATAAGACACACATACATTGTCCCCACAGGAATAAGACACACATACATTGCTCCCCAAAGGTATAAAACACACATACATTGAACCCCACAGGAATAAGACACACATACATTGCTCCCCACAGGAATAAGACACACATACATTGCTCCCCACAGGAATAAGACACACATACATTGTCCCCCACAGGAATAAAACACACATACATTGCTCCCCACAGGAATAACACACACATACATTGTCCCCCACAGGAAAAAGACACACATACATTGTCCCCACAGGAATAAGACACACATACATTGTCCCCACAGGTACAAAACACACATACATTGTCCCCCACAGGAAGAATAAGACACACATACATTGTCCCCACAGGAATAAGACACACATACATTGCTCCTCACAGGAATAAGACACACAAACATTGCTTCCCACAGGAAAAAGAAACACATACATTGTCCACCACAGGAATAAGATACATATACATTGTACCCAGAGGAATAAGACACACATACATTGTCCACCACAGGAATAAGACACACATACATTGCTCCCCACAGGATTAAGACACACATACATTGTCCCCACAGGTATAAAACACACATACATTGCCCCCCACAGGAATAAGACACACATACATTGCTCCTCACAGGAATAAGACACACATACATTGTCCCCACAGGTATAAAACACACATACATTGCCCCCCACAGGAATAAGACACACATACATTGCTCCCCACAGGAATAAGACACACATACATTGCTCCCCACAGGAATAAGACACACATACATTGCTCCTCACAGGAATAAAACACATACATTGCTGCTCACAGGAATAAGACACACATACATTGCTCCCCACAGGAAAAAGACACACATACATTGCTCCCCACAGGAATAAAACACACATACATTGTCCCCCACAGGTATAAAACACACATACATTGCTCCCCACAGGAATAAGACACACATACATTGCTCCCCACAGGAATAAGACACACATACATTGCTCCCCACAGGAATAAGACACACATACATTGCTCCCCACAGGAATAAGACACACATACATTGCTCCCCACAGGAATAAGACACACATACATTGCTCCCCACAGGAATAACACACACATACATTGCTCCTCACAGGAATAAAACATACATTGTCACCACAGGAATAAGACACACATACATTGCTCCCCACAGGAATAAGACACACATACATTGTCCCCACAGGAATAAGACACACATACATTGTCCCCACAGGTACAAAACACACATACATTGTCCCCCACAGGAATAAAACACACATACATTGTCACCACTGGAATAAGACACACATACATTGCTCCTCACAGGAATAAGACACACATACATTGCTCCCCACAGGAATAAGACACACATACATTGCTCCCCACAGGAATACCACACACATACATTGTCCCCACAGGTACAAAACACACATACATTGTCCCCCACAGGAATAAGACACAATTACATTGCTCCCCACAGGAATAAGACACACATACATTGTCCCCACAGGAATAAGACACACATACATTGCTCCTCACAGGAATAAGACACATACATTGCTCCTCACAGGAATAAAACACACATACATTGTCACCACAGGAATAAGACATACATACATTGCTACTCACAGGAATAACACACATACATTGTCCCCACAGGAATAAAACACATACATTGCTCACCACAGGAATAAAACACACATACATTGTCTCCCACAGGTATAAAACACATACATTGCTCCCCACAGGAATAAAACATACATTGTCACCACAGGAATAAGACACACATACATTGCTCCCCACAGGAATAACACACATACATTGCTCCTCACAGGAATAAGACACACATACATTGCTTCCCACAGGAAAAAGAAACACATACATTGTCCCCCACAGGAAATAGACACACATACATTGTCCCCACAGGAATAAGACACACATACATTGCTCCCCACAGGTATAAAACACACATACATTGCTCCTCACAGGAATAAGACACACATACATTGCTTCCCACAGGAAAAAGAAACACATACATTGTCCCCCACAGGAATTAGACACACATACATTGTCCCCACAGGAATAAGACACACATACATTGCTCCCCACAGGTATAAAACACACATACATTGTCCCCACAGGAATAAGACACACATACATTGCTCCGCACAGGAATAAAACACATACATTGCTCCTCACAGGAATAAAACACATACATTGCTCCTCACAGGCATAAAACAAACATATATTGCTCCCCACAGGAATAAGACACACATACATTGCTCCCCACAGGAATAAAACACACATACATTGCTCCCCACAGGAATAAAACACACATACATTGCTCCTCACAGGAATAAATCACATACATTTGCTCCTCACAGGAATAAAACACATACATTGCTCCCCACAGGAATAAAACACATACATTGCTCCCCACAGGAATAAAACACACATACATTGTCCCACAGGGGTATAAAACACACATACATTGCTCCCCACAGGAATAAAACACACATACATTGTCACCACAGGAATAAGACACACATACATTGCTCCCCACAGGAATAAAACACACATACATTGTCACCACAGGAATAAGACACACATACATTGCTCCCCACAGGAATAAAACACATACATTGTCACCACAAGAATAAGACACACATACATTGCTCCCCACAGGAATAAGACACACATTCATTGCTCCCCACAGGAATAACACACACATACATTGTCCCCCACAGGAAGAAGACACACATACATTGTCCCCACAGGTACAAAACACACATACATTGTCCCACATAGGAATAAGACACAATTGCATTGCTCCCACAGGAATAAGACACACATACATTGCTCCTCACAGGAATAAGACACATATACATTGCTCCTCACAGGAATAACACACACATACATTGTCCCCCACAGGAATAAAACACACACACATTGTCCCCCACAGGTATAAAACACACATACATTGTCACCACAGGAATAAGACACACATACATTGTCACCACAGGAATAAGACACACATACATTGTCCCCACAGGAATAAGACACATACATTGCTCCCCACAGGAATAAGACACATACATTGCTCCCCACAGGAATAAGACACACATACATTGCTCCCCACTTGAATAAGACACACATACATTGCTCCCCACAGGAATAAGACACACATACATTGTCCCCACAGGAATAAGACACACATACATTGTCCCCACAGGAATAAAACACACATACATTGTCCCCACAGGAATAAGACACACATACATTGTCCCCACAGGAATAAGACACACATACATTGTCCCCACAGGAATAAGACACACATACATTGTCCCCCACAGGAATAAGACACACATACATTGCCCCCCACAGGAATAAGACACACATACATTGCTCCCCACAGGAATAAAACACATACATTGCTCCTCACTGGAAAAAAACACACATACATTGCTCCTCAAAGGAATAAGACACATGCATTGCTCCCCACAGGAATAAAACACACATACATTGTCCCCCACAGGTATAAAACACACATACATTGCTCCCCACGGGAATAAAACACACATTGTCACCACATGAATAAGACACACATACATTGTCCCCCACAGGAATAAAACACACATACATTGCTCCCCACAGGAATAAAACACACATACATTGCTCCCCATATGATTAAAACACACATACATCAGTAGCGCACGTAGGGGGGGTTCTGAGTACCCTGAAACGCCCCTGATGGACCAATTTTTTTTTTCAGAGATGGAAACAGCCTTGTCTCTGTCTCTGCACCAGTTGCAGCAGGCTTGCCAACTTTCAGGCTGCCCCTTCCGGGAGAGAGCAGCCAGATCGGCATGACAGGGGGGCGTGACCACCTCAAGGAGGTGGGGCCGACCAGGCTGTGAGTATCTGTGGCCAGGGGCGGAGCCACGCGTTTGCGTCATTTGGCCCCGCCCCCGCTACACAATGCCGATATTACAGGTAATGTGAAGCAGGGTGCAGGGCCAAAATGAATCGGGTCACCACCCCCCCCCGCTGCGGGGGATTCAGAGGTAATTGCAGGGGGAATAGGGGGGCTGGACGGCAGCCGGGAGGATTGCCTGCCTTCCCGGTAGGGCGGGAGCGACACCCAATTTTCAGGAGGCTCCCGACCAAATCGGGAAGGTAGGCAACTATGAGTTGCAGGCCACCCCCCATGATCGGAGCTGCCCGGGCACTGCCTTACAGTCCTCCCAGTGGTTGCATTTCAGTGGGAGAATGAAGATCACCCAGCAGTCCGGCACCTAGAAGGAGGTCTGCAGCAGAGCAGAGGTGGACACTCTGGGGGGAATTCAATTGTTCTGCTGGCGGCTGAACTGGGCATTAGCTGCGGCCGGGAACCAGGGACTGTAGCGGGCGTTAGCAGCGATGGTGCGGTGGAATGGTAGTGCAGGCATTAGGACCTGGGGGAGGTAGCAGCACACAGAATGCAGGCTCAGATCTGGTAGATTCATGATACCTGCTTCTGTGTTTAATTAAAAAAAAAAATGGTATGGCCCTTCCCTCCAGAAAACAACCAGCACCGGGCTTTGGAGCCCCAGTACTGGTTGTGCTAAATACAGGGGACAAATTACGTCAATGTCCCCTGTATTAAGCACAGCTAGCACCAGAACCTGTCCTGGTTGACAAAATACGGGGGACAAATGACGTAGGGGTCCCCCGTATTTAGTGCAACCAGCACAGGGCTCTGAGCCGGTCCTGTCTGGAAATACAAGGGGAAAAAATGCGCATGGTCCCCCTGTATTTACCAGAACAAGCACCGGACTCCTTCTAGCGGGGGGTGATGCCACAGCCAGGGGAACCCTTTCACTGGGCCCCCAGCTGCAGCATCACCCCTGACTGCTAGTCATCACAGGCCAGGGATCCCTGGGGAGTTAGGGACTCCCCCAATAAAGGGGTCCCCCTCCCCAGGGCACCCCAGGCCCAGGCTGATAGCCCGGGGCTATCCCCAGCACCCCTGGGCAGTGGTTGCCGGGTTGATTATGTATAGTGTGGTGCATATGAAAATATAAATATTGTCTTTTGCTGTGGAACTACAGTTCCCAGCAAGCCTCCCCCACATGCTGGTACTTTGAGAACCACAAGTATCAGCATGCGGGGCATTACGGGCTTGCTGGTACTTTTATTTCCACAGCAAAAGCATATTTAAAATAAAACACAACACACCGTAGAAACGTACAATTTTATTAAAACATACATGCACACACACATGTACTCACACTATCTCACATACTCGCCTATGTATCCCTGAAGCCAATCTGTCTTCTTCTCCAGTAGATAATTCAATGGGGAGTACTTGTAATAAAAATTCCATACTCATACTGACTTCAATGGTGAGAACCGAGCATGCCCTTTTCAAAAATGGCACCTCAGCGCCAATTTTGAAAATCAAAGATGTCCGCCACGAGCCAATCACGGCTTGCGACGTCATCGCCCCGCCCCCTCGGCTGGCTTAAATATAGCCAGCGCGAGGCCCCATCCATTCGGTCGACTGCTGGGGAGCTGGAGAGACCAGCTGAAGAAAGAAAATGCCGTGGAAGCCCTGGATGGGTGGTGGCCGCGCAAAAGAGCTTAATGGCCGCCGCGCTTCAGGTGAAGACACCGTAGAAGTCCTGGATGGGCGACGGCCATGTAAAAGAGCTTAAAGGCCGTCGCCCTCCTGGTGAAGGTGCGGCATAATAAAATACTTTAAAAACGGTGTCTGTTTTATTTTAATATTTCTTTTGCAGGGTACTATAGGTGCCAGCAGGCCCTTAATGCTCCGCCTGCTGGTACTTGTGGTTCTCCAAGTACCAGTATGCGGGGATGCCTGCTGGGACCTGTAGTACTAGTGCAAAAGACAATATTTATATTTTCATATGCACCACACTTTACATACTCAACCCGACACCCACCACCCAGGGGTGCTGGGGATAGCCCCGGGCTATCAGCCTGGGCCTGGGGTGCCCTGAGGATGGGACCCCATTATTGGGGGCGTCCCCAACTCCCCAGGGATCCCCGGCCTGGGCTGACTAGCAGTCAGGGGTGATGCTGCAGCTGGGGGGCCCAGTGAAAGGGCTCCCCTGGCTGTGGCATCATCCCCCCACAAGGAGTCTGATGCTGGTTCTGGTAAATTCAGGAGGACACATTTTTCCCACCTGTATTTCCAGAACCAGGACCAGCTCAGAGCCCTGTGCTGGTTGCACTAAATACGGGGGACCCCTATGTCACTTGTCCCCCGTATTTTGGCAGCCAGGATAAGTTCTGAAAAGCCTGGTGCTGGTTCTGCTGAAAACGGGGGACCCCCACGTCGTTTGTCCCCTGTATTTAGCACAACCAGTACTGGGGCTCCAAAGCCCAGTGCTGGCTGTCTTCTAGGGGGCGGGGCTACGCCTTTTTTTTTTTTACACATTCAATTTTTAACAGATGCATAGATGTATCTCACTGCTGCATTCGTGCATCTGTGACTTATTGATTTGACTTTCACACTAGCAGTGAGCCCTCTGTTGCCCACTGATGCCCCCTTTGCCATGTCCCGCTGCCACTGCTCTGCACCACCGCTGCTGCCGCTACCCCACACGCCTACAGCCATCTCACACGGACAGTCTGTATTCCCTTATCCGCACCAATCTGTCTTTAACCATCTGCACTACTCTGTCTTCCCATGTCCATGCCACTCTCTTCCCCCATCCACGTCGCTCTCCCCCCAAACCATGCCACTCTGTTTCCCCCCATCCGCACCACTGTTTTCCACCCATCTGCATTACTTTGGCTACCCCCCCTCTGTACTGCTTAACCTTCCCTCCTCTGCACGCCTTTGTGTCTCACCTATCCACGCTGCTGTGTCTCCTCCCCCCCATCCACACCACTTTTATCCCTTCTGCACAGCTCTATTTTCTTTGACGTCAGTTGCATAGACTGCATGTGTGTATTCCAATGAGCACACAATTCTGTGAATTAGCAGCTCCACCATTTTGTGAGTGACAGCAATCTCATTCTGTGAGAGTTCTGAATCTGCAGTTAACCACAGGGTGTGATGGCATACCATATCTGTATTGCGCAAGGAGCACATCCATTAAGGCGTCAGCCTTAATGATCGTAATTTCATTGCTTATTGAAGTTTGAGTGGTGGAAAATCAATAGGTTTTGTGAAATTTCAGATCATGTCTAAACAGCTTTAACGGGACATATGAAACCGTAAGGTTTTTGGTCTATGGAATATATATATATAATATATATATACATACACACACACACGACACACACATACTGTAAATATATATGTAGTTGCTTTTTTTTCTTTAATCAACAGTTTGGAAACCCCCCTATAAAATTCCTGCATTTGCCCCTGTACATTGTCCCCCACGGAAAAAAGAAATCACATTGTCCTTCATCAAAAAAACAACTATCACATTGTCCCCTACCTGTCGGTAACTGAGAAGGGCGCTCGCTATCGTCCCTGTCCCGCATGCGTCCCGATTTTGTACATAAACAGTTGCAGTAAGGATTTTGATGTGGCGCTAGCAGAAGTGTATTGGAAATGTAGGGGGGTTCCCGGGCGGTCACTGCTAACAGATGATTGGAGATGTTG
Source organism: Taudactylus pleione (assembly GCA_031769625.1). Lineage (NCBI taxonomy): Eukaryota > Metazoa > Chordata > Amphibia > Anura > Myobatrachidae > Taudactylus > Taudactylus pleione. The sequence continues at coordinate 1,481,470 of JAUIMM010000927.1, forward strand.
CGTCTTATGGGAGGGATGCGGCGTGTCACTGAGTGGTCACATTCAGGAACTCAGAATCGTTCACGATCACATAGGATGCCATAGTTAGGGCCATATTCAATTAGTTTTGCACCCGCAATACTTTTCCACCTGCCAGACTTTTCACCTTCATCGCGTGTTTTAGGTATGGAAACTTTTCTTGTGCGTCACCGCGATTCGCCGTATTCAATTCCAAAGGACGCGAAAACGGCACCTGGCGAAACTTAAACAGGCAAAAAGTCTTGTAAAAAATGGGGAACACAGCCTGACACCCCCCAAAAGATGCACTAACATTGGGGATCACTATAGATGCCGCCGATTAGCCCTAATGAAGGTATTTGGGGTACTTAAGTTGTGACAATTGGTGCCAATTAGCGCATTAACACAAGTGGTGAAGAATAGCATTAAGAAGTATTTTTATGTGAAAATAACTATTCCCAGCAAATTTGGGGTACCTGAAAATGGGTGCAAGCATATTTTAAAATTGCTAAAGTGAAGTTTTAAATCACGTAAATAGCGCACCTGCCACAAGCACCTGCAATCAAAAACACCTGGGGCATACTTGGGGACCCCACAGAAGTCTGTTTCACTAGTTTTTAAGTTTGTCCCCCAACTTTGCACTTTTTCGCAACCAAAAAGAAAGTTCATTTTTGGGGTGTTCTAAAGTTTTTTGTTTTTTTTGACACAGTTTAACTTTGGGGGACTGTCCGAAAGGTACAGGGGGGTTTCTTGTAGTTTGCACCCCAAACCCGCAATTCTGCACTTTCTTCCGCCTGCTATTCATAGGCGAAAACTTTTCTGCGGATTACATTGCATTGACGTTCCGCGTACGCGAAAAGTCTTTGGAATTGAATACGGCGGAAACTTTCCGCCTGGCAAAATGACATCATCCGCGATACTTTTTCTTGGATTACGACTTTTCTCCGGGAATTGAATATGGCCCTTATATGTATAAACTGCACTTGCCATAGAGCTGGTGCAAATGTCAATGGTACGGCTGATGCTGGCATCTAAAGAGGCACCAAGTGGCTATTGAGCATATAAGGACATTGACAGTAGACGTCTCAGTGCTTGTACATTTGGACACGGATGTGCACCAGGAAGGCCTTTGTGGCGGTTTTCACATACATTGCTCTATTTATTAATATTATTTTGACTAAAATAAAGTAATAAAGGCTGGTTTGTGCTGTCACACCCTTTTCACATTATTTTAGTATCACCTATAGTTATTACAGGGCAATTGGAGTAGAATTCGAAAAATTCTACTCCAACCCCTAAGTATCACTTATTTTTAGTAAGCAGATCGCATTTCCCATAATTGTAATGGGAAATGTGATCCGACCAAAGTTACTAAAAATAAAATGTAAAAAAATACCGGGGGAAGCCCTGTGATAATAACGCCACCTGGAGGTGGCGTTATCCAGGGTCTCCCCCGGTTACCAGCCTCCTGCCCTGCTCTAACGGGGAGAGCAGAGCCCGGAGACGGTCCCAGTAATCAGCTGTGTGGTCTAAACAGACCGCAAGCTGATTACTGTAAAAAAAAGAAAAATAAAATTGTCAAAAAAAATTTACTTACCTGACTCCAGGGACCGGTGATCAGGGCTCTGGGTGATGTCCTCCCTCTGGTCAGCTGGTCTCCCATAGTGCACTGCTGCCCGGTCATCAGGTGATCGGGTCCCAGTGCAGTATGGGAGATCACCTAATCGGAGGCATGGAGGACATCACCGGAGGCCCGGATCATGCAGGTAAGTGTAATTAAGGGAGGGGGGGTCACGGGGGGGCCTGCGATCGTGGGGGGCAGGCCTTAGTGCCGGGGGAAGCAGCGGCGGCCAGTCAGTGCATGCACGGCCACTTTGTCACGGTATTTTTTGCGAAAAATATCGTGACTAGAGTGCGGAGGGGATTCGCAGGGACAGAGCTTTCTCGCAAGCTCTGTCCCTGCAAGGGATTTGTAGTAAATCCCTGTGATATTGCCTGAATTCGCAATGCGAATTCAGTCGATAATATCACAGTACAATCTGCATTCAATGGGCTCTATTTACTACAATCCGCATATTGAATGCGGATTGTAGTGTGATATTACCGAGTGAATTCGCATTGCGAATTCAGGTAATATCACAGGGATTTACTATAAATCCCTTGCAGGGACAGAGCTTGCGATAAAGCTCTGTCCCTGCGGATCCCAGCCGCACTCTAGTCGCGGTATTTTCGGAAAAAATACCGCGACTAAGAGCCCGCGCATGCGCCGACCGACCACCGCTACTACCCCCCCACCGACGCTAAGCCCCGCCCCCGGCGCTAAGCCCCGCCCCCCGCGATCGCGGACCCCCACGACCCCCCCTCCCACCCCACGACCCTCCCTTCATTACACTTACCTGCATCCTCCTGGCCTCCGGTGGTCTTCTCCGGGCTTCCCGATCAGGTGATCTCCCATACTGCACTGGGGCCCGATCACCAGTGCACTGTGGGAGACCAGCTGACCGGAGAGGAGCCATCACCGGAGGTCCGATCACCGGTCCCTGGATTCAGGTAAGTGAAAAAAAAAATTTTACATTTTTTTTTTCTTTTTTTTACAGTAATCAGCTTGCGGTCTATTTAGACCACACAGCTGATTACTGGTACCGGCTCCCGCCTCTGCTCTCCCCGTTAGAGCAGAGTGGGAGCCCGGTAACCGGGGGAGACCCTGGATAACGCCACCTCCAGGTGGCGTTATTATCACAGGGCTTCCCCCGGTATTTTTTTACAATTTATTTTTAGTAACTTGCACACAGATCACATTTCCCATTACAATTATGGGAAATGCAATCTGCTTTACTAAAAATAAGTGATACTGGGGGTTGGAGTAGAATTTTACTAATTCTACTCCAATTGCCCTGTAATAAATACAGGTGAAACTAAAATAATGTGAAAAGGGTGTGAAAACACCCTTTTTCACTTTATTTTAGTAAAAATAATGTTAATAAATAGAGCCCAATATGCGGATTGTAGTAAATAGAGCCCAAAGGGAGGGATGTACTAAGCATCGCATCCAGGGCCAGTACTACCATTAGGCAGCAGTCTAGGGGCGCCGGACACTGGAGGGCACTGCTGAATCAACAAAAAATAAATGAATGGCATAATTCATGGCTGAGTGGCATATAATGAATTTGTGGCACCGCTGTGTGGTATAATATGAATTTGTGGCATAGCTGTGTGGTATAATGTGAATTTGTGGCAGTGTTATGAGGTACATTATGAATTTGGGACTCTGCTGTGTGACATATTATAAAATGGGGAGACTGATGCGTGGCATATTATGAATTGGAGGCCGCAGGGGCGGTTGGTGAAATCTTGCCTAGGGCCTGATCGCATCAGGGATGCGGTACATTCTGCCTCTTTTCGTGTATATACCGTGGTTGATTACCGCGGTATGTACTTAGAATATCGCAAAGGTCAGCTCTCCCAATAAGATCTGTCCTTTGTCATCCCCCAGCTAAAGGGTCTTTCGGGTTTAACACATAGAAGTCCCTCAGGTGTCCTTTTGCGTATGCGCTCGCAAAACAGCGAGGGGCTGCTAATTTGAGTGACAGAATGTACCATTTGTGGGTAGTAACAGGGGAAGGTGCTTGAAAACGGGGAGTGGTGATCCGAACGCAGGCGTGCCTAATGGTCAAAACGGGCATTTAATGGGAGTGCATAATTAGTAAAGGAGCGTCATCGACCACGTCACTTGGTTGTCTTTTTGCCTGAACTGCTCGCAGTGATTGCGGTAGGACAAACCTACCACAAGCACTGCGAGCAGTTCAGATGCCTTTTGATGTACCCAATTAATCTAATAAATACCGGAGATGACGTGTGATGCGAACGGCAAAGGGGCGTCTTTACAAAATAGCGAGCGCATTTTTCGTTCGGTCGCTCAGACATAGAGGCATCAACAAACCGCAATGAGCGAGCGCTCAATTTAAATAGCCGGCCCCTTTTTTGGAACGACCGTCCGCAAATAGCGTCCGGCTCTGAATCAGGCCCTGAGTGCTGGGAGTGATTGGAAAACTCCATTGTGTGTACAGAGACCTCAAGTAGGACCAACCTCATCCAAATAAGGACAGTAGGGGCGTATGCTCCATGTACATGAACGCATCATTACCAACTAGAACAGCGAAGGAGATGGTTGCTTGCTACGGTTACACCAACTTTTTCCTGTGCAGCAGTTTTCATAAAATAAATGACTGATGCCGCCACGGTATAATTAACGTCAGTATGAAACTCCTGGTGACACTAAACACAGTCCCTCTTTGTTATGAAGCCGGAGATATTTTCATAAGTGAACGGTGAGGGCGAGCGTGTGATAAATGTTACCCGTCAGATTATTGTACACAGCTCTATGAAACATAACACCAGAATTGCCCCGATTGCTGCTCTATTTACATGGCGCTTCTATAAAAACTAAACCCATTGAGGAATTATCACTTCAAATGTTTTTTTCAAATTGAAAAAAAAAAAAAACAACTTTCGCTAATTGCTGTCCGAGTATATTTTACGACATTCCGCCTGCGTATGTTTTATCTTTTAAATTATCATGGAAAATATTAGTAGATTAGTGTAACAACGTACATTCCACAGCTGAGCTCGGTAATAAAATTATTCCTGACGTCCTAACACTCAGATGCTTATAAAAACAAAACATAATTTCGGAAACGCTGTTTAATTGTCTCAGGCTCAGCTACACAACTGGGAATGAAATATATATATTCTTAAAACAAAAACAATTATTTGGGTCTATAATCATAGAGAGTTGCTACGAGTACAAGGCCACACCGCCTGGGCACATTAGGCACGGCCCCAGCAACTGGGCATTTTGCTGATAGCTTCCCCATAGCAAGTGCAGGGCTGCAAGAAGGGGGGGCTTGTGCACCAGGTGCCGGATTTGAGGAGGTGCGGTCACAGTCACATCGCCCAATGGTGGCATCTAATCGGATGGTGCTCGCCTGCTCTTACCCGCTGTATATTTAGTATGAAGACTTATTGTGCAGCAGCGGCTGTTGCGAGTCCTAGTCTCCCAGAATTCCAGTGTCGGGCATGAATGACGTCATACCACGTGATGTAATCGCATATGGCATTCTGGGAGCGTCCACAGGGGAGAGAGGGAGGAGGAGCAGCAGCAGCCCTCAGAGACCCGAGCGCTGCAGCCTGAGTCTGCCTGACTCTGAGCCCAGCTGCTGGAGGGACGCAGAGGGCATGCATAATGTGTAAAGGGCATTACTGTGGCGCCAAATTACTGCCTCGCCCCGGTGTGACAAAGATCCTAGTTTCAACCCTGGAAAGTGTATCACAAGTCATACTTGCCGACATTCAGCTCCCTCCTTCCAGGAGGCCAGTGCGGACTGGAGGCGTGGCCGCGAGATTGCGTCATCACGGCTCCGCCCCCTCTTCACAATGCCAGAGTCAACGGCATTGTAAAGTGGGGGGCGGGGCTACGATGACGCGATTCAGCGCGAATCGCGTCACCGGGCCCACCGCTGCGGGGGTCGTGCTAGTAACTGTGCGGGGAGGTAGGGAGGGATGGCGGCTTGCGGGAGGCTTGCCTGCCTTCCCGGGGGGCCGGGAGCGGCACCCGATAATCGGGAGACTCCCGGCCAAATCGGGAGGGTAGGCAAGCCTGCCACAAGTAGCAGCAAAATTCTCTTTGTTTTTGTTTCCGGGGATGTGGATACAATACAGTTATTTGTATATAAAGGTTTTGATCCTTTAGACATTTTTTGTTGTTGCAGTTATTTTTTTTTTAAACATTAAAACGTAACTAAAATGTACTAATTTCTTACATGCAGTGTAACGTGCGTCACCCAGCAGGGTACTGTATATACCTCAGCCAGTGAGTATTTTGTAAATTTCATACTAATAAATTCAGAAAACACCCTCCTGGGAATCTCAGGACGCAGAAGCGTAACACCGGAGCATTGAGAGCCGTAATCGCCCGTTCCACTTATAACAAATTCGCTATTTTTAGAGTTGCAAATTTTTTATGCCGTGCTGCGGGTAGCGGTATTGTCTTTTTTTTTTTTTTCTGCACATGGATAAGAGGAGGAAAAGCATTGAGACGACACAGCAGGAGGACGCAGGGTGCGCAATGCTCGCTCACTGTGGTGGTATAGATAGAACTAGTTGGTTCACTGTAACGTCATCTCATACTCTGCGGAGACTCTCAGGGGCACATGCTTTCAGCGTGGAGACCTTGTGCCAGTAACACTCAAAGCCAGGGGTTGTGCCTCTGGCATTCCGGGGTCCTAGCGCTCTCTCCTGATGCAGCTGGGCTAAATGTATGCAACATGAAAATATATATAAGGGTGTTACATTCTGCAGAGGTCACAACTGAGCAACCTGTATTTATATTAGGACAAGAGTTCTTGTAACTTTATTCCAGAGAAGATGGTGTAGATCAGGTGTAACATGTCTAAAGGTCCAGCTGCGCGAGACGCCATCAGCCAGAGACCCAGTGCCAAGTGTAGTAATTATCCTTATAGTTAGGTCACTAGCCAACTGTCCCCTTTTGTTACATTGATTCCATCGTCTTTATTATAAACGAGTTTCAATTTGTCAAATGTCACTTATTTAATATTGCAAAAATATGCTTTATTGATGATTAGTTTTCATTACCCAAGGACAGCTGCCTACAACGCCTAATGCACGGGATATTTTGGGGATTCAGTTGATCTATTCCATTTCAGAATTGGCAACTACAGGCGGTTGCAAAGGGACTGCGGCGAGCTGGCACCGGATGGCGGGGAAAGTGTCCTGGAAGTCAGTTTATCATTAGCTATTTATGCTCATAGACCGTAGCCTTCCTTCACCCCCAAACAGTAGCAGCAGAGCGAGGAATCAGCTGCTCGGGCGCCATTGCCATTCAGGAATCGCAGTGCACAGCAATTTATTGCTCGGTCTCTGTTTTGCCAACAGTTCACAAAATGGGCGGAATTCAAGTGATTCCAGCCCCTATCGCGCCCAACGGTGCTATTCAATTCTTGCTCCTGTCTGGCGCGATCAGCTGCCAGCGCTACATTTCAGCTCGCAGCCCCAGGGGGATGAGAGCTGAAATGTGCGAAAAGTGACCTGTTTGGGTGTCCAAACATCACTTTTTGCGGTCGCGCCCAGCACTTTGGTCGGGTTTAGCTGCTTTACACGGCTAAACCTGACCTCTATGGGCGCGATCAGCGCAAAAAATGGCATCAATTCAATAGCGGCCCGCGATCTCCTGTCACTTTAAAAGAGAGATCCGGACCGCGTAATCAATTGAATTCCACCCAATGAGTTTTATTTATATGAAGGGAAGAAAATACTGATCGGGCCCCTAATGAATGTTTTTGTTATTGAGGTGATCGGATTGAATGGAAACTGGTTTAGCCCTTTTCCTGTTCTGCTTTCAGTATAATAAATATTCAATAAGTGAGGTTTTAAAAGAGAACCTTATATGAAAACAGAGAAGAACTGAAACAATGGGCTAAGCCAGTGGTTCCCAAATTATCTTACATCACAGTGCCCTTAAGTATCAGCATTTCAGTCATGGCAGCCCTAGGCCAAAGGTTTCTTGTGAAGAAATGCAGTAAAAAATAAATATATATATTAGGAGTGAGCGGGTTCGGATTTCTGAAATCCGAACCCCACCGAGCCCACCCGATCCGAGGCCGATCCGAGTCAAGCTCGACTTTTCCCGCCTGACTCGGATCTGAAATCGAGGCAAAACGTCATCATCCCGCCTTCCGAGTCTCGCGGGTTTTGGATCCTATATAAGGTACCCGCGTCGGCACCATTTTCTCACTCGGCTGTGGACAGTGAAGAGGGAGGGTGGGAGTTAGGGCTGGCTGGGCTGTGTATTGTAGTGTAGTGTTGTGCTGTGCTGCTGTTGTCCATAGGGGCTGTGTCCACTACTTCAAAGTCCATAGTGGCTGGCTGGACTGTGTTGTGCAGTCAGTTGTCCATAGGGGCTGTGTCCACTCCAAAGTCCTGTGCAGTGTCCCAGTCCTAAATGGGTGCTGTAGTGTTGTCCAGGGGGTGCTCTGTCCATCAGGGGTGCTCCCCCAAGTGCAATAAAAATAAATATTTTTTCTGTGTTTGTGAATTGTGTGCGCAGTAGCCAAACGTGCATCAACAAAGTAGTGCCAAGCGTGTGCCTGTGTCATAAGTAAAGGGCCGGCTGGCTTGACCATTAAAGGGTGCTGTAACCCCCAAAGGGCACTCCAAACCAAATAAAAAAATATTTTCTGTGTTTGTGAATTGTGTGGGCGGTAGCTGCACGTGCATCAACAAAGGAACAGCGTCAAGTGTGCGCCTGTGTCCCATAAGTAAATGGTCGGCTGGCTCATTTCTTAAAGGGTGGTGTAACCCTCAAAGTGCACTAGTCTCCAACAAAAATAAAAACATATTTTCTGTGTTTGTGTGCGCCTTAGCCGCACGTATATATCAATATAACATAAATGGAGGACCAAACTTTCTCCGATAAAAATAAAATAGGGAAAGATCAAGAACCACTTCCTCCTAGTGCTGTTGCTGCTGCTGGGAGTTGTTCATCATCCCAGAGAGGAAGTAGGAACACCACTACTTTTACTAAACAATTGACCGTCCAACAGTCCTTAGCGAGGAGGATGAAGTACGACAGCAGTCATCCTGAAGCAAAACGTATAACTGAGGCCTTGACTGTTATGTTGGTGTTAGACGTGCGTCCGGTATCCGCCATTAGTGCAGTGGGATTTAGACAATTGATGGAGGTAGCGTGTCCCCGGTTCCAAATCCCATCTAGATTCCACTTCACTAGGCAGGCGATACAGAGACTGTACAGAAACGTCAGAAAAAGTGTCCTCAGTGTCCTGAAAAATGCAGTTGTACCCAATGTCCACTTAACCACGGACATGTGGACAAGTGGAACAGGGCAGACTAAGGACTATATGACTGTGACAGCCCACTGGGTAAATGTATCACCTTACGCAGCAACAGCAGCAGCGTCACCAGTAGCAGCATCTCAGAAACGCCAGCTCGTTCCGAGGCAGGCTACGCTGTGTATCACCGGTTTCAGTAAGAGGCACACCGCCGACAACCTCTTAGAGAAACTGGGGGAAATCATCGCCCAGTGGCTTACCCCACTTAGACTCTCCTGGGGATTTGTGATATCTGACAACGCCACCAATATTGTGCGGGCATTACATCTGGGCAAATTCCAGCACGTCCCATGTTTTGCTCACACAATAAACTTGGTGGTACAGAATTTTCTGAAAAGCGACAGGGGCGTGCAGGAGACGCTTTGGGTGGCCCGAAAAATTTCTGCCCACTTTTGCCATTCAGCGACTGCATGCACCTGTGTCATAAGTAAAGGGCCGACTGGCTTGTCCGTTAAAGGGTGCTTTAACCCCAAAAGTGCACTCCAAACAAAATAAAAAATTCTTTTTTTTTCTGTCTTTGTGAATTGTGTGGACTGTAGCCGCACCAACATCTTCAAAGCAGCAGCGACAAGCGTTCGTCTGTCTGTTAAAGGGTGGTGTAACCCTCAAAGTGCGCTCCACAAACAATAATAAAAAAAAAAAATTCTGTCTTTGTGAATTGTGAGGGCTATAGCTGCACGTGCATCAACAAAGGAGCAGCGCCAAGCATGTGCCTGTGTACCATAAGTCTGTTAAAGGGTGGTGTAACCCCCAAAGTGCTTCAAAGAATAAAAAACAATTTTTTTTCTGTGTTTGTGACTTGTGTGCGATGTAGCCGCACGTGCATCAACACAGTAGCAGCGCCAAGCGTGCACCTGTGTCATAAGTCAAGGGCCGGTTAGGACATCTGGTCCGGACTGATGGACGTGCCAACAATTTCTGACAAGTCTACTGTCACTGCATATGATACTGTCCTCAAAGCAGCAGCGACAAGCGTGCGTCTGTCTGTTAAAGGGTGGTGTAACCCGCAAAGTGCGCTCCAAAAACAATAAAAAAAAATCTTTTTTTTTTCTGTCTTTGTGAATTGTGTGAGCTGTAGCCGCACCTGCATCCTCAAAGCAGCAATTAATCTGTCCCTGCACAAACTGGCTCTACGGAGGCAACATGTCATCCTCATCCTCCTCATCCACCGATTCCTCACCCTCTTTAGTGTTGTGTACATCCTCATCCTCACAGAGTATTAACTCGTCCCCGCTGGAATCCACCACCACAGGTCTCTCTGTACATTCTGGAGGCTGGTCTCCCTGGAAGAGTTGATAATTCATTTTTATGAACATCATCTTCTCCACATTTTGTGGAAGCAACCTCCTACGCCTTTCGCTGACAAGGTTCCCGGCTGCACTAAACACTCTTTCGGAGTACACACTGGAGGGGGGGCAACTCAGGTAAAATAGAGCCAGTTTGTACAGGGGCCTCCAAATTGCCTCTTTTTCCTGCCAGTACGGACTGTCTGACATGCCTACTTGGATGCTGTCACTGATGTAATCCTCCACCATTCTGTCAATGGTGACAGTATCATATGCAGTGACATCACCACCAGCGGGTTGCTTAGGATACCCAAGTTTTTTCCTGGCAGCCCCAGTTGCGGGAGAAAATGAAGAAGGAGCTGTTGACGTGTCACGTTCCGCTTCAGCTGACAGTGTGTTCACCAGCAGGTCTTTGCACCTCTGCAGGCTTGTGTCGGCCGGAAAGAGAGACACCACATAGGCTTTAAACCTAGGATCAAGCACGGTGGCCAAAATGTAGTGGTATGATTTCAACAGATTGACCACCCTGGAATCCTGGTAAAGCGAATGAAGTGCTTCATCCACAAGTCCCACATGCCGAGCCGAATCGCTCCGTCTTAGCTCCTCCTTCTCTTTCTCCAGCTGCTTCTCCAAAAGCCTGATGAGGGGAATGATCTGACTCAAGCTGGCAGTGTCTGAACTGACTTCATGTGTGGCAAGTTCGAAGGGGTGGAGAACCTTGCACAACACGGAAATCATTCTCCACTGCGCGTGAGTCAGGTGCATACCCCCTCCTTTGCCTATGTCATAGGTGGATGTATAGGCTTGAATGGCCTTTTGCTGCTCCTCCATCCTCTGAAGCATATAGAGGGTTGAGTTCCACCGTGTCACAACCTCTTGCTTCCGGTGATGGCGGGGCAGGTTCAAGAGTGTTTGCTGGTGCTCCAGTCTTTGGCACACAGTCGCTGAATGGCAAAAGTGGGCAGAAATTTTTTGGGCCACCCAAAGCGTCTCCTGCACGCCCCTGTCACTTTTCAGAAAATTCTGCACCACCAAGTTTATTGTGTGAGCAAAACATGGGACGTGCTGGAATTTGCCCAGATGTGATGCCCGCACAATATTGGTGGCTTTGTCAGATATCACAAATCCCCAGGAGAGTCTAAGTGGGGTAAGCCACTGGGCGATGATTTCCCTCAGTTTCTCTAAGAGGTTGTCGGCGGTGTGCCTCTTACTGAAACCGGTGATACACAGCGTAGCCTGCCTTGTAACGAGCTGGCGTTTCTGAGATGCTGCTACTGGGGACGCTGCTGCTGTTGCTGCGTAAGGTGATACATCTACCCAGTGGGCTGTCACAGTCATATAGTCCTTAGTCTGCCCTGTTCCACTTGTCCACATGTCCGTGGTAAAGTGGACATTGGGTACAACGGCATTTTTCAGGACACTGAGGACACTTTTTCTGACGTTTCTGTACAGTCTCGGTATCGCCTGCCTAGTGAAGTGGAATCTAGACAGGATTTGGAACCGGGGACACACTACCTCCATCAATTGTCTAAATCCCACTGCACTAATGGCGGATACCGGACGCACGTCTAACACCAACATAGCAGTCAAGGCCTCAGTTATACGTTTTGCTTCAGGATGACTGCTGTCGTACTTCATCCTCCTCGCTAAGGACTGTTGGAGGGTCAATTGTTTAGTAAAAGTAGTGGTGCTCCTACTTCCTCTCTGGGATGATGAACGACTCCCAGCAGCAACAGCAGCAGCGGCAGCAAGAGGCGTAGCAATGCAGGATCCTCCGGAGGAATCCCGGATAGGAGAGTCAGTCATGCCAGTGACATGGCCTGCAGGACTACTTCCGATCCTGACTAAGGAGGAAATTGACGAGGAGGGAGTTGACGGTGTGGTTTGCAGGCGCTTGGATACAACAGGACAACGGGATTTAGGTGTCCCTGGACTGCTTACTGTCTTAGCCAAAGTTTCTGAACTTGACAGTAACTTTTTATGAACACGCTGCAGGTGCCGTATAAGGGAGGATGTTCCTAGGTGGTTAATGTCCCTACCCCTACTTATTTCACCTTTACATATGGTACATATGGCAAGACAGTTGTTGTCCGGATTTGGATAGAAATATTGCCAGACCAAAGAGGTGGAATATTTGGTCTTCTGCCCAGGCATGACCGTGATGGGCTTTTTAATCCCACGGACAACAACTGTCTCCCCCGGAGCCTGATTTAAACAAACCACATCACCATCAGAATCCTCCTCGCCAACTTCCTCCTCAGCGCCAGCTACACCAGTATCCTCATCCTGTTGTACTTCAACAGTGACATCTTCAATTTGCATATCTGCAAGTGGACTGTGGGTGCTCCTTTCAGCACTTGCAGGGGGCGTGCAAATGGTGGAAAGAGCCACCTCTTCCCGTCCAGTGCTGGGAAGGTCAGGCATCGCAACCACCACCACACTTGGACTCTCCTTGGGGATTTGTGATATCTTCTTAGAATGCACAGTTCTTCTCTGTGCTTTTGCCAGCTTAACTCGTTTGATTTTTTTAGTGGGAGGAGGGCTTCCATCGTCATGTGAAGCTGAACCATTAGTCATGAACATAGGGAAAGACCTTAGCCATTCCTTGCCACTCCGTGTCGTAAATGGCATATTGGCAAGTTTAGGTTTCTCTTCAGATGATTTAAATGTTTTTTTCAAGGTCATTTTCCTGAACTTTGTCATTTGGGATTGTATGTGCCCTCTACTATGACATTGGGCATCGGCCTTGGCAGACGACGTTGATGGCATGTTATCGTCTATGTAATGACTAGTGGCAGCAGCTTCAGCACTAGGAGGAAGTGGTTCTTGATCTTTCCCAATTTTATTTTTATCTGAGAAAGTTTGGTCCTCCATTTATGTTATATTGATATATACGTGCGGCTAAGGCGCACACAAACACAGAAAATAATTTTTTATTTTTGTTGGAGACTAGTGCACTTTGTGGGTTACACCACCCTTTAAGAAATGAGCCAGCCAGCCGTTTACTTATGGGACACAGGCGCATGCTTGGCACTACTTTGTTGATGCACGTGCGGCTACAGCGCACACAATTCACAAACACAAAAAAATATATTTTTTTATTTTGTTTGGAGTGCCCTTTGGGGGTTACAGCACCCTTTAATGGACAAGCCTGCCGGCCTTTTACTTATGGGACACAGGCACATGCTTGGCGCTGCTCCTTTGTTGATGCACGTGCAGCCACAGTGCACACAATTCACAAACACAGAAAATATATTTATTTTTTTTGCACTTGGGGGGAGCACCCCTGATGGACAGAGCACCTCCTGGACAACACTACAGCACCCCTTTAGGATTGGGACACTGCACAGGACTTTGGAGTGGACACAGCCCCTATGGACAACAGCAGCGCAGCAGAGCACAGCACTACACTACACTACACTACACAGCCCAGCCAGCCCTAACTCCCACCCTCCCTCTTCACTGTCCACAGCCGAGTGAGAAAATGGCGCCGACGCGGGTACCTTATATAGGATCCAAAACCCGGGAAACACAGAAGGCGGGATGATGATGTTTTGCCTCGATTTCAGATCCGAGTCAGGCGGGAAAAGTCGAGCCTGACTCGGATCGGCCTCGGATCTGGGGGGCTCGGGGGGGTTCGGATTTCAGAAATCCGAACCCGCTCACCCCTAATATATACATACACACACACACATATATGTAAATACACTATCATATATATATATATAAACACTGTGTGTATGACTATGTGAGAGATGAGTACTATGTGATTGATGCAGAAAGAGTGCTGTGCAGCCGGGTGTACTGACCTTCTTTATGTCTATTCAATCAGCTTCTAAGCGCGGGGGGGGGGGGTGGCATGGTGCAACTGCTGCCATTGTGTGAGCCAGACTCCCTGTGGTCACCGTGCTGCTTCCGGGTCTCCAACAGTGAGTGGCTGCGTGAGGACGTTGCTCCGCGTACAGTCTGGGAGCAGGGGAAGACTGTGTGCGGGCCTCGCTGCTGCTGCTCCGGGGCAGTGGGCAGGGCCTGGCAATCCCAGGAGGAGGTGGCGTGGGCCGCCCACTGTCTGTGTGGCTGGACGGAGCTGCATGCTGGCTGAGGAGACACAGCGCGGTGGGGAGTCGGGGACTGGTTAAAGAGATGGCACCGGCGATTGGCTGCTGCGGTGCTCTGCATGTAGCACAGCCATACATTACAGGACCCCGCTCAAATTTTGTGATGACTGGGTTCGTCAGGGGGTGTTTCCGGGTACTCAGAAACCCCCCCCTGCGTGCGCTACTGTGTGCAGGGACAGATTAATTGCCAGCTTGTTTTGTGGGGGCCCAAACAAACCAATCATTTCAGCCACAGTCGTGTGGAAGACCCTGGCGCTGAAATGATTGGTTTGTTAAAGTGTGCATGTCCTGTTTATACAACATTCGGGTGGGTGGGAGGGCCCAAGGACAATTCCATCTTGCACCTCTTTTTTTTCTTTGCATTATGTACAGTTTGGGGCCTAGTTTTTCAAACTGCCATCCTGTCTGCCACTGCAGTGTCACTCCTAGATGGGCCACGTGTTTGTGCTGCCCACTCGTATCTCTTAGCATAGTCATCCAGCTACCTCGGTGCAACCTTTTGGATATAAAAACACTATTGTGAGGTGTGAGGTGTTCAGAATAGACTGGAAATGAGTGGAAATTAAGGTTATTGAGGTTAATAATAGCATAGGAGCAGAAAAATACACAAATTCTGTGATTTTATGCTTTTTTTAAAAAAAATACAGATCCAAAACACAAAACCCAGAACCCAAAACACGGAAGGGTGGTTTTGGCAAAACCAATCCAGATCCAAAACACGAAGAAAGATCCAGATCCAAAACCAAAACACAAAACACGAAAAGTGGCCGGTGCACACCCCTAATATATATATTAAATTAAGTAAATTGTGCTTACGTGTCAGGTTGAGCCACGTGGTGGAGGAGCATAGGGCTGCGCTTCTGCTTCTCCACATATTTTACCATTTCCAGCCATCAGCATTGGCTTTGCCCATCATCCTGTCCAGAAATAATTTGATTTGGTCCTGGACCACCAACCTGTGGCACCCCTGCATGTGGCCTCCTGTACCCCAGAGTACCACGGCATCCAATTGGGAACCGCTGTGCTAAGCAATACATGAAACTTGCCAGGAAGGATCAGACCTGGCTTTTGACTTGCGCAATTTGGGGAGAGATATATAAATGGTCAGTCATTGGTGTTAGCGGATTTCCTGCAGACTTGGGCGGTATTCCACAGACTGCTGTGACATCAGACTTGTACCAGTCTATTTACTGTATATTTTATAAAGGGGACTTAAAATGTGACACACTAAGAATTGAGTGAAATTTTATTTATTTTCAAATTATTAGAAACATTAGAGGGTTCCTCTAGGTATTGCGCGGCAGCTGACTACCCACGGTGCGTGCAGATATTGTGAGCTTTACCAACATTCACAGGAAAGCAGCCTATGAAATATGTAGAGATATTCTGGGATTGGAAACCGTGATGTTACTGGTTCCTACTAAATGGACGTTCTGCATTCCCCCTAATCCTGGTTCTGCTCACAAATTGACCGGGTCACTGGTTTGTTGGTGCGCTTAAATGATTAATCACCGTATAAATACTTGCAGAAGTTTTTGGAACTTTACAACCTATCACACTTAGGGCCGTATTCAATTCGCAGCGAAAAGCAGTTTTCGGCGAAAAAATTTCGCCGATGATGTCATTTCGCCAGCGAAAACTTATCCCCGTATTCAATTGTGGAGACTTCTCGCCGGTGCAAAAACGCAAAGCAATGTACCCGGCGGAAAAGTTTTGACTATGAATAGCTGTCGAAAAAAGCGGTTTTGGGCTGCAAAAGGTGAGGAAATAGGTCCCCATAGGTAAACCGCGTCAAAAAAATCCTATAAAAATAATAAAGAACACCCCAAACAATGACTTTGAAAAAGGGGGCAAAAAAGTTCAAAGTTCGGGTACAAACTTAAAAACTAGCGAAATAGACTTGGGGGGTGTCTGCAAGTATGAGGGAGATGTAGTTTTTATTGCAGGTGCTTGCTGATGGTGCGTTTTTAAGGCTTTTTAAGACATCACTTTTGCAATTTTTAACCATTCTTGTACCAATTTTCATGTACCCAAAATTTGCTGGGCTAGTTATTTTCACTAAAAAAAACCCTGCTAAACGCTATTCTTCACCACTTGTGCAAAGATGCTAATTAGATCATTTAAGTACCCCAAATAGCTTCAGCAAGGCTATTCAGGGGAATCTACCATGATCCCCAATGATAGTGCATTTTTGGGGGGGCGTCAGACTGATTTCCCCAAATCTGACAGCACTTTTCGCCTGTTTGAGTTTCACCGAGACGCGTTTTTGCGTCCTTTGGAATTGAATACAGGGATAAGCGGGGACACGCGCGATACTTTTTCGCATGCAAAACCAGTGGTAGTCAAAAAGTCCGGCATGCGAAAAGTACGGGGCTTTTCGCGGCTAATTGAATATGCCCCTTAGGCGCAGTGACAAATGTAGTTGGAGATCAATGCAGTTTATCCCTAATTAATACATAAACATCATCAAAAATAATACAATTAATTTCAATGAGACTCTCAAAAACCTCTGAATTTATTAATTAACAGTATACAAAATAATGACATAATGTGACTCACAGCAACCAATCAGATATAAGAGTCTAGAGTAGTCAGCAGGAGTAAAGACGTGATCCGATTGGTTGTTCTGGATCACAGCTTCTGTGTTGTACAGACATTACGTTTTTCTTTAATAAGCCCGTATTTACTATCTTTTTCATAAGTGGTCTGATATCCGCAGCATTCAGTACGTTATATGGTACACGGGGTCTCCAACTTTAAGTGTTCCCTTCTTCAGTATCTTTACATATCGCCCAAACAGCGGCGATGACCTATACACTTCTTTATCCGCGGTGTCACACAGGCGATAACTGCAAGAGGATGTGAGAACGTCATTAACAGACAAGGCGCTACGTAAACGTCTGCAGCATTAACACAATCAGTCACAACAGTACTAATGTCACAATGACATCAAATAAAGTGATCTGGGGTTTATTTTGTATGTATTTCCCATAAAATGTTCCACAACATATAGATGGATAAGATATTCTGCTGATAATAACTGGGAGCTGCTGGTATAGCCTGTTACACAGTGGAGGCAGCCATTTTGTAGGTGGCACCATTATGGAATCTATAATTGTCTAGACACTAGTGACATTACTGAGGCACTTAGTGCTTCTTCGCTCTGATTTCACTAGTTCCCAGTGAAGTGATAGGCTGCTTTTTCGTAAATAGTGGCTTGCCTCACAAAGGGCAGGGTGCAGCGACGGGAGAAATGCGGTGAAACCCCCGAATTGCGGGTTTGACCGCATTTATTATATGCGCCAAGCACAGGAATGCGCTTGGATGCGGTAGGTAACGCATACTTGCCTACTTTTGAAAAAGCATTTCAGGGAGATTGTGAAAGCCGCACCGATGAGCGCAGCGGTAAAGTGGGCGTGTACTGCTACATCTGAGAGGCGTGTCATAATACTGACTTACAGCCACATGTAAATGAGCCCCAAAGCAGTTAGTAAGATCTGCTTGGTGATGAAAACACACCAATACTTCTCAGACAATACCGGTAGCCATAGGGATCATTGTGCCTTATACCCAATGCAGGGAAATTATACTAATGATCCCATTTGAAGGTATATAGCTATGATTTTATTTATATAACAGCTGATGGGATGGTGTTGCTCTATAGAAGCCTATGGGATGGCGTTACCCTATAGAAGCTTATGGACTTCTATACAGAGAGTGCTGTATCCCTCCCAGGCCCCTGTGGTGCGTCCGTCTTCCTACGCATACACAGAAAGGCGCCAGAGGGACGCTCTTACCGAGGGAGCTGTCCTTTGTGATTTTTTTTCATGTATACTAGGGGTGAGCTGGTTCGGATTTCTGAAATCCGAACCCCCCCGAGCCGAGTCCGATCAGAGTCAGGCTCGACTTTTCCCGCCTGACTCGGATCTGAAATCGAGGCAAAACGTCATCATCCCGCCTTCCGAGTCTCGCGGGTTTTGGATCCTATATAAGGTACCCGCGTCGGCGCCATTTTCTCACTCGGCTGTGGACAGTGAAGAGGGAGGGTGGGAGTTAGGGCTGTGTAGTGTAGTGTAGTGCTGCTGTTGTCCACTACTTCAAAGTCCATAGGGGCTGGCTGTGTTGTGCTGTGCTGCTGTTGTTAATAGGGGCTGTGTCCACTACTTCAAAGTCCATAGGGGCTGGCTGGACTGTGTTGTGCAATCAGTTCTCCATAGGGGCTGTGTCCACTCCAAAGTCCTGTGCAGTGTCCCAGTCCTAAAGGGGTGCTGTAGTGTTGTCCAGGGGGTGCTCTGTCCATCAGGGGTGCTCCCCCCAAGTGCTAAAAAAATAATATATTTTCTGTGTTTGTGGATTGTGTGCGCAGTAGCCGCACGTGCATCAACAAAGTAGTGCCAAGCGTGCGCCTGTGTCATAAGTAAAGGGCCGGATGGCTTGACCGTTAAAGGGTGCTGTAACCCCCAAAGTACACTCCAGTCCAAACCAAAAAAATTATTATTTTCTGTGTTTGTGAATTGTGTGCGCAGTAGCCGCACGTGCATCAACAAAGTAGTGCCATGCGTGCGCCTGTGTCATAAGTAAAGGGCCGGATGGCTTGACCGTTAAGGGTGCTGTAACCCCCAAAAGTACACTCCAGTCCAAACCAAAAAAACTATTATTTTCTGTGTTTAGCAGCACGTATATATCAAATTGATATAAGATAAATGGAGGACCAAACTTTCTCCGATAAAAATAAAATAGAGAAAGATCAAGAACCACTTCCTCCTAGTGCTGAAGCTGCTGCCACTAGTCATGACATAGACGATAACATGCCATCAACGTCGTCTGCCAAGGCCGATGCCCAATGTCATAGTAGAGGGCACATACAATCCCAAATGGCAAAGTTCAGGAAAATGACCTTGAAAAAGACATTTAAATCAGCTGAAGAGAAACGTAAAATTGCCAATATGCCATTTACGACACGGAGTGGCAAGGAACGGCTAAGGTCGATCCCTAGTATGTTCATGACTAGTGGTTCAGCTTCACATGATGATGGAAGCCCTCCTCCCACTAAAAATATCAAAAGAGTTAAGCTGGCAAAAGCACAGCGAAGAACTGTGCTTTCTAAGAAGATATCACAAATCCCCAAGGAGAGTCCAAGTGTGGTGGTGGTTGCGATGCCTGACCTTCCCAGCACTGGACGGGAAGAGGTGGCTCTTTCCACCATTTGCACGCCCCCTGCAAGTGCTGAAAGGAGCACCCACAGTCCACTTGCTGATATGCAAATTGAAGATGTCACTGTTGAAGTACAACAGGATGAGGATACTGGTGTAGCTGGCGCTGAGGAGGAAGTTGGCGAAGAGGATTCTGATGGTGATGTGGTTTGTTTAAATCAGGCTCCGGGGGAGACAGTTGTTGTCCGTGGGATGAAAAAGCCCATCACGGTCATGCCTGGGCAGAAGACCAAACATTCCACCTCTTTGGTCTGGCAATATTTCTATCCAAATCCGGACAACAACTGTCTTGCCATATGTACCATATGTAAAGGTGAAATAAGTAGGGGTAGGGACGTCAACCACCTAGGAACATCCTCCCTTATACGGCACCTGCAGCGCGTTCATAAAAAGTTACTGTCAAGTTCAGAAACTTTGGCTAAGACCGTAAGCAGTCCAGGGACACCTAAATCCCGTTGTCCTGTTGTATCCAAGTGCCTGCAAACCACACCGTCAACTCCCTCCTCGTCAATTTCCTCCTTAGTCAGGATCGGAAGTAGTCCTGCAGGCCATGTCACTGGCATGACTGACTCTCCTATCCGGGATTCCTCCGGAGGATCCTGCATTGCTACGCCTCCTGCTGCCGCTGCTGCTGTTGCTGCTGCTGGGAGTCGTTCATCATCCCAGAGAGGAAGTAGGAACACCACTACTTTTACTAAACAATTGACCCTCCAACAGTCCTTAGCGAGGAGGATGAAGTACGACAGCAGTCATCCTGAAGCAAAACGTATAACTGAGGCCTTGACTGCTATGTTGGTGTTAGACGTGCGTCCAGTATCCGCCATTAGTGCAGTGGGATTTAGACAATTGATGGAGGTAGTGTGTCCCCGGTTCCAAATCCCGTCTAGATTCCACTTCACTAGGCAGGCGATACCGAGACTGTACAGAAACGTCAGAAAAAGTGTCCTCAGTGTCCTGAAAAATGCCGTTGTACACAATGTCCACTTAACCACGGACATGTGGACAAGTGGAATAGGGCAGACTAAGGACTATATGACTGTGACAGCCCACTGGGTAGATGTATCACCTTACGCAGCAACAGCAGCAGCGTCACCAGTAGCAGCATCTCAGAAACGCCAGCTCGTTACAAGGCAGGCTACGCTGTGTATCACCGGTTTCAGTAAGAGGCACACCGCCGACAACCTCTTAGAGAAACTGAGGGAAATCATCGCCCAGTGGCTTACCCCACTTAGACTCTCCTGGGGATTTGTGATATCTGACAACGCCACCAATATTGTGCGGGCATTACATCTGGGCAAATTCCAGCACGTCCCATGTTTTGCTCACACAAACTTGGTGGTGCAGAATTTTCTGAAAAGCGACAGGGGCGTGCAGGAGACGCTTTGGGTGGCCCGAAAAATTTCTGGCCACTTTCGCCATTCAGTGACTGCGTGCTGAAGACTGGAGCGCCAGCAAACACTCTTGAACCTGCCCTGCCATCACCTGAAGCAAGAGGTTGTGACACGGTAGAACTCAACCCTCTATATGCTTCAGAGGATGGAGGAGCAGCAAAAGGCCATACAAGCCTATACATCCACCTATGACATAGGCAAAGGAGGGGGTATGCACCTGACTCAAGCGCAGTGGAGAATGATTTCCGTGTTGTGCAAGGTTCTCCAGCCCTTCGAACTTGCCACACGTGAAGTCAGTTCAGACACTGCCAGCTTGAGTCAGGTCATTCCCCTCATCAGGCTTTTGCAGAAGCAGCTGGAGAAAGAGAAGGAGGAGCTAAGATGGAGCGATTCCGCTCGGCATGTGGGACTTGTGGATGAAGCCCTTCATTCGCTTTGCCAGGATTCCAGGGTGGTCAATCTGTTGAAATCATACCACTACATTTTGGCCACCGTGCTCGATCCTAGGTTTAAAGCCTATGTGGTGTCTCTCTTTCCGGCCGACACAAGCCTGCAGAGGTGCAAAGACCTGCTGGTGAACACACTGTCAGCTGAAGCGGAACGTGACACGTCAACGGCTCCTTCTTCATTTTTTCCCGCAACTGGGGCTGCCAGGAAAAAACTTAGGTATCCTAAGCAACCCGCTGGCGGTGATGCAGGGCAGGCAGGACCAAGTTTGGACATCTGGTCCGGACTGAAGGACCTGGCAACAATTTCTGACATGTCTACTGTCACTGCATATGATACTGTCACCATTGACAGAATGGTGGAGGATTACATCGGTGACAGCATCCAAGTAGGCATGTCAGACAGTCCATATCTGTACTGGCAGGAAAAAGAGGCAATTTGGAGGCCCCTGTACAAACTGGCTCTATTTTACCTGAGTTGCCCCCCCTCCAGTGTGTACTCCGAAAGAGTGTTTAGTGCAGCCGGGAACCTTGTCAGCGAAAGGCGTAGGAGGTTGCTTCCACAGAATGTGGAGAAGATGATGTTCATCAAAATGAGAGACCAGCCTCCAGAAGGTACAGAGGGACCTGTGGTGGTGGATTCAAGTGGGGACGAGTTAATACTTTGTGAGGATGAGGATGTACACACTGAAGAGGGTGAGGAATCGGTGGATGAGGAGGATGAGGATGACATCTTGCCTCCGTAGAGCCAGTTTGTGCAGAGACACATTAATTGCCAGCTTGTTTTGTGGGGGCCCAAACG
Source organism: Taudactylus pleione (assembly GCA_031769625.1). Classification (NCBI taxonomy): domain Eukaryota; kingdom Metazoa; phylum Chordata; class Amphibia; order Anura; family Myobatrachidae; genus Taudactylus; species Taudactylus pleione. The sequence continues at coordinate 1,503,647 of JAUIMM010000927.1, forward strand.
AACCAATCATTTCAGCCACAGTTGTGTGGCAGACCCTGGCGCTGAAATGATTGATTTGTTAAAGTGTGCATGTCCTGTTTATACAACATAAGGGTGGGTGGGAGGGCCCAAGGACAATTCCATCTTGCGCCTCTTTTTTTCCTTTGCATTATGTACAGTTTGGGGCCTAGTTTTTCTAACTGCCATCCTGTCTGCCACTGCAGTGTCACTCCTAGATGGGTCACGTGTTTGTGCCGCCCACTCGTGTCGCTTAGCATAGTCATCCAGCTACCTCGGTGCAACCTTTTGGACATAAAAACACTATTGTGAGGTGTGAGGTGTTCAGAATAGACTGGAAATGAGTGGAAATTAAGGTTATTGAGGTTCATAATAGCATAGTAGCAGAAAAACCTACAAATTCTGTGATTTTAGCTGTTTTTATGCTTTTTTTCAAAAAAATACAGATCCAAAACACAAAACCCAGAACCCAAAACACGGAAGGGTGGTTTTGGCAAAACCAATCCAGATCCAAAACACGAAGAAAGATCCAGATCCAAAACCAAAACACAAAAAGTGGCCGGTGCACACCCCTAATGTATACCGGTGTTACTAACATCAGCATGCGAAGGGTGGCGAGATGCATTGCATCCCACCCGAAATTACTACCATCGCTGTGGTTAGGGGAACAGACTAAGGGCCTGATTCAGCGAGGAACGCACGGATGCAGATGCACGCACCTGTCCGCTGTGAGAATATGATAATCAATGCATACGCACGCAGACGCCCCATACTAAGCCGCCCATCTCCCTTTGCTCACAGCCTGATCAGCACGCAAGATAGCATAAACATCAGTAACATCGACCATCGGCCCCATTAGCATAATAGTGGGTGACCTGACCTGCCGCAGGATTTTGGCGGCTTCCTGTGTACAGCTTACATTATGGCTGTGTATGCTGCCGGACTGCCTTAATTATGAATGCCCCTATAACAGCGTTATAATGCCTGTATTTCCCTGACTCCCCCCCCCCCCCCACGTCACCACCCACAAACGGCACTACCTGTCAATCAATATCGGAGGGGTCTGCGTACACTGCATGTAGTCTGCATACCCTAACCCAGAAGTTCTCAAACTCTGTCCTCAGGACCCCACACAGGTCACGTTTTGCAGGTCACCCAGCAGGAGCACAGGTGTATTCATTACTCACTGACACATTTTAAAAGATCCACAGGTGGAGCTAATTATTTCACCTGTGATTCTGTGAGGAGACCTGGAAAACATGCACTGTTTGGGGTCATGAGAACAGAGTTTGAGAACCTGTGCCCTAACCCAATCATACTGACTAGTTTGCGCACGCGCAGTGCAAAAACTTTGGCCGAGTGAGTGCATTTTCTCCTGTGGTCACACATACCATGCAATCTCTACATGTGTTAGTCATTAATATAACGGTTTATAGATCGACCCTGAATTTCAAATGAAAAGTCATGTGACTGGGTTTCCCGGACCCCGGAACCCCCCACCCAACCATTTTGTTCTATGCCCCTGTAATAAAGCTGCACTGTGTCTCATAGCTCAAACAGTACTTAAATGTGCAAAATATTTTCAATATAAGAGAGAGGCATTTTCCCTCTAGTTGCTAATGGGGATGGAGGAAGCCCCCTGTGCTTGTCCACAGATATCTCAACACTTTTGTGATGGGTCTCAGCAGCACTTCGTGGATTCAAGTGAATCTGGGGCAGTAATTCCTGCTCCTGGGGATTCTGTGATGAAAGAGACTTCACAAGTCAACGTTTGGCATATTTGCAGATCACTAGTTTTATCCATTCCCTCAGTAGGTCATGTTCTTTCTAGGAACTCTGGGCCTGATTCAGAGCCAGACGCTATTTGCACTCGCTTGTTCAGAAAAAGGGTCCGGCTATTTAAATTGAGCGCTCGCTCTTTGCGGTCTGTTGACGCCTCTATGTCTGAGCGAGCGAACGAAACATGCGCTGGCTATTTTGTAAAGACGCCCCCTGGCCGCTCGCATCCTACGTCATCTCCGCTATTTATTAGATTAATCGTGTACATCGAAAGGCGTCTGAACTGCTCGCAGTGCTTGTGGTTGGATTTTCCTACCGCAATCATGCGAACAGTTCAGGCTAAGAGACAACCAAGTGACGTGGCCGATGACGCTACTTTGATAATTATGCACACCCTTAAAACGTCCGTTTTGACCGTTTGGCACGCCTGCGTTCGAATCACCACTCCCCGTTTTCAAGCACCTTCCCCTGTTACCACCCACAAACGCCTCATCCTGTCACTCAAATTAGCAGGCACTCGCTATTTTGCGAGCGCTCAATTTCCGACCACAATGACTGGTTGGCGCATGCGCATTACGACCCATACGCATGCGCAGATGTGTGAACATCGCTCGGAGCGAACGAGCGGCCGCTTACGAGCGGCTCTGAATCAGGCCCTCTGCTCTTTTGAGCGCCTCTGTACTTATGACCTTAGTTGTAAAGGTGCTTTTTCAATTCTATATTCCCCATTGGCTGCGTGCCCGCCAGAGTTCAAAGAACCATTCGAGCTAGCATGGGAGACGGACCTGGGTAGGAATCTGGATGGTAAAGAGTGGTCAGATATTCCACAGTTGGTCTCTAAGACGTCCATTAATATTTACCAACATTAAGGAAACTGCTTACAAACTTTATACCAGATGGTATATGGTCCCTGAAAGACTTCATGCCATGGACATCAGACCTTTGCTGGTGTCAGTGTGGACATAAAGACTCCTACTTCCACATATGGTCCCCTGATTTCTACTTATTTTGTCATTGATAGGCTGTATCTTCAGCTGTGTACCCAATAATGAGGAATCGGTATGATATGCCGGTGGATCAGATGCTGTCAGGTCAAATACAGACACCAGAATCCCGACAGGGGCCAGTAAGTACCCTCACCCTCTCCCCCCCTTACCCTCCCTTCTTGGTGCCTAACCCTAAACTCCCACGATGGTGCTAACCCTAACCCCCCCCCTCCCCGCTGCCTAACTCGTCCCAGTCAATGCCCAACCCTTACCCCCTCCCAGAAGGTCTCTAAACCTAACCTCCCCATCCTCGGGCTGTCAGATTTACCCGCATACATACCTTTGGGATGCCAACGGTATCCTGTCTTCGGGATGGCAGCATTGGCATTTAGACGGGCTTCCAGACCTCTGTATATTGACGTCTGGGATCCCGTCCGCCAACATCATGACCGCATACCAATAAAGACCCATTATATGTCTTGTTATGTAAGCCATTTCCCGATACTCCTAAACCCTATAACAGACTATTAGGGGTATTCAATATGGAGCGAAAACTTCGTTTTTGCGATGTTTTCGCACCAATGACGTCAAAAAAAGTTTTAAAAAAAATAGGGACACCCCAAAAAATTTATTTAAAAATTGGGGTAAAAAAAAAAAAAAAAAGGGAAAAAAAAGTGTTTAAAAATAGGGAAATAGGTTCAGGGCTATTCTGCAAGTATGTGGCAGGTGTATTCTAGAATAGGCTATTAGCGGCAGGTGCATAGTTGCAGATTTTTTAAAAACTTACTTTAGGGACATAAAAATATGCTAGTACCCATTTTCATGTACCCCAAATTTGATGGGACCACTTAAAAAAAAAAAAAAACCCTTAAGTGCTCTTCTGCATCACTTCTTCAATGTCAGGAAAAAACACCTGTTGCAGCTATTTAAATCCCCGACTTTCATTTGCAGGCTAAAACGGGGGTACCCATAGTGATCCCCCATGTTTTTTACAACTTTAGGGGGGTCCTACAATTTATTCCAGGAAAAATTCGTTTTTTTACGCAGATCCCACTTCGCACCTTCCCGTTTTCGTAGGTTTCATATTGAATACGGAGATAAAGCGGGCGCACACCCGATACTTTATCCCAGGAAAATTTCCCATATTGAATACCCCTCTAAGTGATCGTGTGTTTAATGCTGCTAAACTCTTGATTGCCACCTGGAAACAACCTAATGCGCTCCCTATTCCAGCGCTAATCAATAGAATTTGGTACATCGCTGGTCTCCTCCAAGACAGAGTGGCAAAATTTCATACGGTAGGGACCACTTAGTATTCTCACTTTAATAGGACCCTTCCAGGCCTGGTTTGACCCTTATCTTAGAATATCAGAATCAAGTGTTACTATTTTTGCTATATTAAATCTGGTCCCATTTTTGGTATTTTGTGGCCTCTGCTGCCTGGTGCTTCCCCCTCGTCCCATCTCCCAACCCAGTTTCTGTTATCTTATAAAAACCATTATTGTGTTTGTCAAATGTTCCTGGTTACTGCACCCCTGTTTCTTTTATCTTACAACTATTTAAATGTATTTGTCAAATGTTACTGGTTACCGCACCCTAGTTTTTATATTAAAATAAAACACACAAAAACAAGGTAGTTTGACGTCTTTTCTTATCTTTCTTGCAGTATCTCATATTACAGTTGCTGAGTCTTTTTGAAAACTGTGCTGTGTTTTGTATTTTTATTGTTACATATAATGTTTGGAACTCTTGCCTAAATGCAACTTTGTACTATATTTTCTTTTGTTATTACATTCTCTTTGAATGCTGTATGTATTTTTTTTTATTATTATTATTATTTGCCGACCTTCTACCTGTATAAATAAAGATATAAAAAAAAAATCACACATGCTGGTGAAGGAACCTGGTGGTGATGGGGACTATTCCCCTACAGCTGGGAGCACCGCGCACTGTTACAGTCAGCGGGTGGCTGGAATGGCCGAGCATTACCAGAAGGAACGATTCACCGATGATGAATGACACCACAGTCTAATGGTGCATACACACGGTCAGATATGTCAGATGAACGACTGAACAATTTTTGACTGTATTAAAATTAATGGAAATCGTCCAAAACAGACTGCAAAACACATCAGATGTCAGATATCGTTATCTAACGGATAGTTCATCGTTGCACACGTCAGATTTTTCTTCAGATATGAACGATTTTTAAAATCGTTATCGTTCAGATCTGAAGAAAAAATCTGACCGTGTGTATGCACCAATAATACCCCAACAGGATGGCAATGGAGCCCAACCAATCACAAGACCGGGCTGCATGGACATGGTTGGGCGGATCAGAGGCATAGAAAGAGTGTGTCCTATTTCCCTCTCTATAACGCTGGTGGCTAGTTGTGTATAATGTATATACTTAGAATGGATTATTAATGTGTTAGAGTTTCTATGACCAGAGACACGGAGGTAAACGTTATTGAAAGTCCCGCCATTCGCCATGGTAACAAACCTGCGCAGTGTATCCAGCGGCTCCTTCATATTCATCATCCCGGTGTCAGGATCCACAGTGGTCAATATACATCTACAGAAATCAGACCGTGCAGCAGGAGTCAGTGCATGCCGGGGTGCACGGAGTGAGTATCCATCTATTATGGCGCCATCAGACTGCGCATCCAAAGTACTCACCTCGGACACGGCATCACCTGCTTTAGAGTCACATGACTGCCAATTTGGATCTCGTCCCAAGTGTCCTAGATAGCGGGAAAAAAGGGAGACAAGAAATCAAAATGCTCCAGTTCATGTACAATGGAAAATATTATATACATACCCTCCAACATGACCCCTTCCATCAGGTACAAAATGCTCTGTTCCTGGACTTCCCACCTACTTTATGATTGCAGCCACCTGTGTTGAACTAGGTAATTGATAAGAAGGCTGTTTCAACACAGGTGGCTGCAATCATCAATTATGAAAGAAGGGGATGCAATCGGGAAGCTGGCTGACATTATATCGACAGCCGGCTTCCCGACTGTCATATCCCGGCAAGGGTGAAATGATGCCGGGAGACCGGCGCCTGGCATCCCGATCGAAGGGATGCCAGGCGCCGCGAGCGGACAGCCACGGGGGAGGGGTTAGGTTTAGGGCACCCGGGGGGGACTTAGGGTTAGGCACTCCCCTGGGATGATTAGGGTTAGGCTAGGGGGAGGGAGGGTTAGGGTTAGGCACCCCCGGGGGGAGGTTAGGGTTAGGTACCCCCGCAGGGGACTTAGGTTCAGGCAGCAGGAAAGGGGGGGTTAGGGTTAGGCACTTGGGGGGGGAGGTTAGGGTTAGGGGGGGTAGGTTAGGTTAGTTAGTACTTACCTGGGGACTGTCAAAGCTGAATAATTGGCTGAGACAAGTTCAGTTTAAAATTAATCGCGACAACGCCATCTTGCGACTGGCTGCAAGACGCCATCTTGAAAATGAGATCGCAAGACGCCATTTTGCAAATGGCCGCCTAAGCACTATTTTAGATAAACTCACATTTTAGTACATGTGGCGATAATATTATTAGCACCATGTGATTGCATCTTTCACCATTTCTCATACACACATTAATACGCACAATTGCGCTGTTAACTAGTCGCATATTAGCGAATGCATAGGACTTTGCATGAAACAGCTGTTTCATTAGCTTTATGCGCACGCATCTGCCGAAAGTTAACTAGCGTCCTTATATCAAACCCCAAATACTCACACATTACATATTCACACATAAGATTTAATACGCTTTAAAGTATATGATTTAAGTTGGTTCAGTTAGTTTAAATGCTGAGAAATAAAAATATTTGATAACTAAGATTTTATACATGCTAAACAAGTTGTGTTTGGTTTCGTACTGATGCATACTCTTTTTACAGTATTCCAGTGCTATCGGTTGGAAGATCGCATCATGCATTCTCGAGTTATGGATCGCAGAGCCTACAAGCAACAAAATGTATATTTCATGAACAACTGTTAGGATGTTACAGGGGGCGGGAAGGAAAGATTCCCAGCTGTTAGAGGCAGGGAGAGTCTATTTGAACCAGCCTGTTAAATGCTCTGTAACAGATGCTTCTCCCCTGGGAACCAATGACATCAGCAACAAACTTCTCTATTGTCCTGTCTATTCTGGGGGGGTATAAATATGTGTGCTCAAACGCTGGGTTCTTAGTCTTCGTGCTGAATGCTGAATGACGAGGGGTCTCTTGCTGATGCCTATCTTCGGGTCCGGAAGCGCTGCGTATGTATACTGTACTTGGGTCTGTAGAATTCCTTTTGCGCCTAAATTGTGTCTGGATCAATTGCGTGTAACTGTCTGAACTTTTACTTGAATAATACTTGTGCTTTGGAACCACAAATTCCATGTCTAAGTCTTTATTTACTGTATGACTGCGTACGCAAATTAGCGTCATCCTTAGAGGTTTATAGGAAGGATTTTAGAAGGTACAGGCAGGGGTATATAGGAGGTTCTGATCCAGTATCGTTAGTTGGGGGCTCGTAGTGAAGTCACTTACCTGCTCACACGGTACATACGTCTATCGATATTTCAGCAAAGGGTGGAGTGGCCACATGCAGGGTTTGCCTGCAACCGCTTTGTGCTGAAAGATCGCTATCCGTCTCCGTGTGAATCAAGGAAGCTGACTAGAATCCAGGGACAAGAGAGGAAAAAGTTTGTTTTCCTCTGTTGATAGAACCTTACGTTTAAAGGGGTGCCGCAGGGACTGAGTACGAGGCTAAGTCGCAGGTTTGCGCACTTTTGTGTACGCAGTTAAAAAGTCATTATACGGTTGTGTGGTAGTTGCATTATTGTGTATGCGGCTGATCGCACAAAAGCGTATACGCACTTCCGGTTCTGCTGCCACGTGTTTTAACAAAGCCGTTGAGGTTTTTGTTTTTTTTTCTCAATTGTTAAAAAAATATCTGGGTTAACGTTTATTTTTCTGCACAGGAAAAAAGTGTGTAACAGTGAATATTTGTTGAACAAAGCTAAGGGTATCGTATGATCCTTAAGGGCTAGGTGCAAGGGTTAGTCTAGCCGCTCGGTAAGTAGCTTTACCGTTCTATACACAGTAGCAGGTGTACATGTTGTCTTTGTTGTATAGAGGTGCGTGAGAGTGGCCGACATATAAACTCTCATAGGTGTGGAAGTTGCTTTACTAAATCTTATCCGGGTGTGGAAGTTGCCTTTTTCGAATCTTATCCAGGTGTGTGGGCGCTGACTTAAATCGTCCACAGGTAAGTGAAAGTATCTTGATTGTCTTTCACCAGTTTAAATCTTTATTGAAAAGCGTAGGAGTTGTCTCAGAATGGGAGCCGCGCAAACAGTAGAGATGTTAGACAATGATGTGCTGCTAATGGACGAGCCGATCGGATCGGCCCGTCGTATCATGCATACTAAGTACGGTACTTGTGCTATAAGGTATTGTGATTTATGGTTTAATATGACGAGGAAGAGTGTTAGACAGTTTCCCAGAATAGGTAGTTTTGATAAAAATGTGTTAGACAATGTCCGGGATCACATCAGGTTGATGCGCTCCAGAGACAAAAAGTTTAAATATTTTGAATGTTTAAAATTGTGGCAGCATGAAGGGGATGTGCGGATTAAAAATGTGCAAACGACTAGCGTCGTGAGCACATTGCCAGAAAATACATCTGCGGCGCTAAATTGCAATACGGGTGAGCCGCAAAATGGCACGCCCGTGCGGCAAGGTAGCGTTGTGGAGAGTATTGCCAGCAGTTCACGCTCACCTCCCCCACCTTATGTGGATGGAGGTGCAAGTACAGTTACCAAAAATACCCATAAAAATGTAACAAGCAACTTGTACCCTCTCTTAAGCAACTATAAAGAACATGCTCATGATGTGGATGATGATCCTATTGTAATGTCTGCCATTTCCCATGCTGTGCAGATGATAGATGCTGCATCACCACAATCACGAGTGGTGCCGCCATCTCCATCGGTAACAGCAAGGGAAGGGTTAATGCCCTCTGCACCCGTAGAGGAAGTTGTTAATACCATACACAGCAGCAGCAGACTAAACCCCCAGCCAGGTAATCAGGTCAAAAGGGAGCAGCACTACCGGTCTGCATCCCATTCGGACAATAACTGTTCCAAATGGAAATGCAGATGCAAACGGTATAGTGCCCATGAGGGAAGTAGTAATGCATTGTCCTTGGACAAGAGCAGAACTAAATTCCATCATAAATGATTTCCCCGATCCCAAAAAGGAATTAGCCAAATGTCAAAGATTGAGAAATTTGGGTAGTTCACATGAACCCACTAATAAAGATTGGCGTGTGGTGTTAAGGGCCTGTCTGCCACGCAATACCGACGTGACAAAATTTATCACGGATTGTGTATTGGATGGTGACGATGGTGATGGTAACTCAATTGGGTATATATTTTCCAGTAGTAGTTAACTGGAACAAAATTTTCCCCATTAAGCAGAAGGAGAGTGAAACTGCAGAAGATTATTGCGATCGGGCTCTGCAGGCTATCACCCAGTACACTGGGATAGAGGATATTAAAGATAGCACTCACCACCGGGGAATGATAGTCACGGTACTTGTGGACGGTCTGAAAGAGAGTTTAAAAACTCGGGTTCAGACCTCACAGCCTGGCTGGCGGGGACTCACAATAGATACCCTCATAGAAACCGCCAATGAACATGATAAAAACATCTCCAAGAAGAGAGAAGCCCAGAGTGAAAAACTAATGGCTGTCAGTATACAAGCTCTGGAGGGAATGACGGTAACATCACAGCCAACAGACACACTAGCACTTGCACACACACTCACTTCTGAACAAGTATGTGCTCTCACTAACCCCACGCAACAACAAACACAACTATCCCATTAACCCGATGCAACCACAGGTCCCAGGCTACCCACCAACTTCTTATCCCCCACAATACCCTTACCCTCCCTATCCTTACCCATATCCACCACCTTTACCCTCTGCGCAAACCTCAACACCACATGTCTTCACCCGATACACGAACATGTTTTAACTGTAAACAACCAGGACACTTAAGTAGAAACAGTACAAAGTAAACAGAGTAGGGACCCCACATCAGGGAAGACCTGGATATCCCCATAAGGGATATGCACAAAGGCCAGCAAATGTTCAGCAGGTACCAGCTCCAATTGTACCCGTAAATGCTTTATTGGAGAATGGTAGCCAACACTAGTGGTCAGGTCATACCTGTAGTCTACAGATGGTCAGGTTAACGGGAAGTACTAGGGAAGTACCGGTCATGATGGTTGATGTAGCTGGTACTGAATATCCTTTTCTTGTAGACACAGGGGCGCCCAAGTCAGTGATGAAATCTCCCGGTAATTTACAGGTGACCAACGAGACAGTACCAACAATGGGTGTAACAGGTAAAGTGGAACATTATCCTTTAACAAAGTCCACAGAGGTTACTATTGGGCCGTTGCATACCAGGCATTCTCTTTCTCCTGGCTGCTGTGGCTCCTACTAACCTACTGGGCAGAGACTTGTTATGTAAGATGGGATGTGTTATATATTGCACCCCTGATGGTGTTTTTTTAGATATCCCAGAGAGAATGGTATACGAGGTGTGGGATATGTTAGATCAGTGTTGGCTAACCTTGACACTCCAGCTGTTGTGGAACTATATATCCCAGCATGCCCTGCCACAGTTTTAGCATGCCCTAATAGCAAAACTGTAGCAGTGCATGCTGGGTTATGTAGTTCCATAACAGCTGGAGTGTCAAGGTTAGCCAACACTGTGTTAGACACTCCTCAAAGGATAATGTATCACTCTACAGTTTTAAATGAAACTCCATCACAGGTAGATGAAATGTTGTCCCTAATTCCAGATTCCCTTTGGACTAAAGAATGGACAGGACACTGGATTAATGGCAAACGTAAGTCCCGTAATGGTAAATTTAAAAAGCGGTAGGCAAGCTTCAAAAATTCCCTAGTAACCACTAAAACAAGAGGTAGAATTAGAGGTTTTTCCAATAATTGAGCGATTATTGCAACAGGGAATTTTAGTTCGTTCAGCTAGTGTAGCCAACAGTCCCATTTTCCCAGTGAAGAAGAGAGTTGGGAGGGGTTATAGGCTGGTACAAGACCTTAGAGGTGTTAAAAAGGTAGAAGAGAGCCAATTCCCTGTAGTGCCAAATCCAGCTGTCATTTTGATGCAGATCCCACCAAATGCAACCCATTTCACTGTCATTGACCTCTGTTCTGCTTTCTACTCTGTGCCTCTCCATCCAGACTGTCAGTATCTATTCGCATTTACATACAGAGGTTTACAATACACATGGACATGGTTACCCCAAGGTTTCATAGACAGTCCCAGTATCTTCTCCCAGGCATTGCACGACTGTTTACAATCTTTGCAACCTGCCAATGGATCTGTTCTAATTCAATTGCTATGTTCTGACTCGTTTATGTCATGTTTGAATGATACTAAACTTTTGTTACTTCATCTCTCACAAACAGGACACAAGGTGGCTAAGGACAAACTACAGCCATGCCAATCCAGAGTAAAATATTTGGGACACTGCCTAACCCAGGGGTTTCGACACCTTACAACAGATAGAATCCAGGCCATACAAAACATGACACTGCCGCAGAATCAACAGCAAATTCGTACCTTCTTGGGAATGTGTGGATACTGTAGAATGTGGACACCAGGTTTTTCTATTTTGGCCTTACCTTTACAGGAATTAGTCTCTTCCTCAAAGCCCGATCGTGTCATACACACAGAGGAATCAGAGCAGGCTTTCCTTAATCTTAAGGATAGTCTGACAAAAGCTCCTGCATTGGGAATACCCGATTATGAAAAACCTTTTGATTTGTATTGTACGGAAGCCGATGGTTGAGCTGCAGGTGTCCTTACACAAAAACATGGTGATGCCAGTAGGCCCGTAGCATACTACAGTGCCCAATTGGACACTGTGGCAAGATCACTCCCCACCTGTTTGAGAAGAGTAGCAGCTACCGCTCTATTGGTGAGTAAAAGTGAGGACGTAGTATTGGGCCATGATAGGATTGTCTACACTCCCCATGCTGTATCTGCTCTGTTGAACTCAGCTCAAACCAGACACGTCTCCTCGGCTAGTTTCACCAAATGGGAACTAGCTCTAATCGCTCCTGCAAATATTACAGTTAAACGTTGCAGTACGCTGAATCCAGCAACATACCTACCATATGTACAACATGATGTACAAAGGGTGGAAGGAGAGGAGTTGCTGGCGGGAGGTGAGTTCGGCAGACATAATGATACGCACGATTGTATGACAGATCTGAATCAGACCTTCACTGCTAGACCTGACATACATGACACACCTTTAGAGAATGTGGATGTAACTTTTTATACGGATGGGAGTTGTCATAGACAAACAGACACAGGTGAATTATGTACAGGTTATGCTGTTGTAAATGACACAGACATCATAGAAGATAAACCTCTCAGTCCTCCTCACTCAGCCCAGGTGGCAGAGTTAGTAGCACTGACTAGAGCATGTGAACTGGCAGCAGGCAAATCTGCTAATGTTTACACTGACTCGAGGTACGCGTTCGGGGTGGTGCACGATTTTGGGGCTCTATGGCGTCTGAGAAATTTTATGACAGCAGCAGGCACACCAGTTGCACATTCCCGACACATAAAACATCTTTAAGAAGCAATCCAACTGCCCAAAGCGGTGGCAGTAATTAAATGCAAAGCCCATACATGTGAGGATGACTTGGTGTCACTGGGCAACAACAGAGCTGATGAAGCTGCAAAATGGGCAGCAGGGTTAAAAATGTTTCCTCCAACTGAAACAATTATGTCATTTCAAACAATTGATATGCTGAAATTAATTGAGATGCAAAATTTGTGTTCAATTCAGGAAAAATCCATTTGGAAGTCCAAGGGATGTGGGCAAGAGTCCTCTGGGCTCTGGAGGGACGGACATGGTAAGCCAGTAGCCCCCAAGGCATATTACCCCAGCCTGGCTGAGGCAGCACATGGCCTGACTCATCTGGGTAAACATGGTATGTGCAAGTTGGTGAGGGCATACTGGTGCGCATCAGGTTTTTCTTCACAAGCAGAAAAGATAGCAATGTCCTGTCTGACCTGCTTGAGAAAGAACATAGGGAAAGAGATCCCTACCGAACCGTCCCACATTCCACCGACTGATGGACCTTTCCAGGTGATACAAATTGATTTCATCCAATTACCACCCTGCAGGAACCTTAAGTATGTATTAGTGTGCACAGACGTATTTTCTAACTGGGTTGAGGCCTACCCAGCAGCCACTAATACTGCTGCGTTCACTGCCAAGAAAATAGTTCAGGAATTTGTATGCAGGTACGGTATCTCTACAATCATCGAGAGTGATAGGGGTACTCATTTCACAAGTGATGTTTTTCAAAATATGTGTAAGCTGATGGGTATTAATAGCCGACTTCATACCCCCTACCAACCATAAGCCAGTGCCAAGGTAGAGAGGATGAACGGGACTATTAAAAATAAGCTAAGTAAAATCATGGCAGAGACTGGACTAGGATGTCCAGAAGCGTTACCTTTGGTCCTACATAGCATAAGGACCACTCCTAGACCTCCTCTGAATCTGTCCCCATTTGAAATATTGTTCGGTAGACAACCTCATTTGATTATAAGTCCACAGGAAGACCTGAAGGGTAACAACGAGGTAACTGTAAAGTATCTTATATCAATGAGTAAGCAGTTAAAGCAACAGCAGCAGAAACTGAAATTGTTGTCTAACGATATGCCTGAAACTAATTGTCATGATGTTGAACCAGGAGAATATGTAATGATCAGAAATTTCTTGCGTTCAGGTTGTTTGACTGATCGGTGGGAGGGTCCATACCAGGTGCTGCTGATGAGTACTACATCTTTGAAGGTGGCAGAGAGAGATACCTGGGTCCATTCCACTCACTGCAAAAAGGTCAATCAACCGGTGGAGAAACAAGTCAGAGACAAAGCTGATAGCGTGGACCTGTCAATCGCGAGCTTGTTCCGTGAGGATTGAAAAGGTTAGTGTTCACCATCCTGGTCAGTTCGGGGATATCCAGTGTCTGTGATGGGGGACCGATTGAGGAAACAGGAGCTGATGGCAGTGCTGATGGAGTGGAGTCAGGAGGAGTGCAATGCCAATCAGGGGAGTGTCTGACCAATCTTAGTACTGTTATTGTTAAGAGAGCTGTCATTCCAGATACTTGGGGAAGGTGTGGAGGTTTATCATCTGAAGATTCCTGTATTTGTGAGCTTTGTGGGTCCCTAGTTGATGAGAACTGTATCCAACGGTGCCAACCTAAATATAATCCGTACTGGGGTGGGTATCCTCTAGAGGATTATCATAGCATGGTAGGCAAAGTGTTAAATCAAACTGATTGCTGCGTGTGTTCACATGTGCCACAGGGACAGCATAACGTAGGGTTGGTGCCATTTCCGCTGAATATCACGGAAATTTTAGAATTGCAAAAAGGGAAAACATTGGATGGAAAATTTCTCTCATCCAAACCACCTCATTTCAAACTCCATCAATTCCAAGTAGATAGATCACTTTTGTGCTTAAACATAACCAACCCCAATAGACCCGGGAGTTGGGAAGTGACGGGGAATAATCAGATGATGACCTTCTCACAAAGAGCTGATAATGAAACCATAAACCATGATCTGTTACACTCCATTAAGTCTGGTGGGAAACATTTTAGGTATCGTTATACATTGAGTTCCACCATAGAAATTATTGGTAAGGTGCCAAATGGTTATTGTGCTAAAATAATACAGCCAGAAACTTGCATGTACCAGATGGAAGAACCAGAAATAGGATTGTTTGCAAGGGAAATGTGTTTAATGATAATGATGCATACCATTCCTTATGTTCTCCCTGATAATGTATATTTCATCTGTGGAAGAAAAGCGTATAAATGGCTCTCCCCGAGTTCCGAAGGTTTGTGTTACCTGGGAAGAGTAGTCCCAGAAGTTATGACCCTTACACATGTAGAAATGCTGGGTATACATAAACACACAGTCACCATATCTTCACACACAATATGAACACAGAGGCAAAAGAAATATGGTACCTGGTGACGTACATAAAGCCACTCAGTTAATCAGTGAGACAACTGGCTTTCAAGTTGTAGTCACATTGGATCCCACCAGGATCACTCGGGGTACATAAAATTTTAGAAATATCCAGGAACTTGCTAAATTGATAGATAATATCACCGATATGTATGATGACACATTCAGGTATACAGGGAGAGAATTGCAAGCGTACAAGAAAGAATTAGTGCAACGCAGGCTAGTGCTGAACTATCTAACTGCTGTTACTGGAGGGTATTGCATAACATTAGCCACCCAATTTGGAGTAAAATGTTGCACCTATGTCACCAATAATACCAGCGACCCCAAGGAGGTGATAGACCGAAAGATGGATGAAATTCTGCAGCTAAAATGGGAGTTTCGTAAGAACCATAACGCTTCAGTGGCTGAAGTAGGGGAGAAAATAGAAGGATGGGTTTCATGGCTGAACCCAGTAAAATGGTTCTCAGGTCTAGGGGAATGGGTCCAGGAAGTGATCGCCAGCATAGGCAAATTCTTAATCCTTATACTGATTGTCATCATAATAATTGGCATATGTGTCCAGTGTGTTCCTATTGTGTTGAAATGTGGAAAATGTAAAAACAAAGTAAAACGTATGAATGAAACTATGATGGTGGTCAGTAATGACAATATGTATACCGAGGTAAATATAGAACTGCATTACAACCCTGAACTAGTAAATACTATCGTTTGATGTATTATATTTAGACATGCATAGAATGTATTATTGAAATGTTATTTATAGAACACCTCAGATAATGTAAAGTCTCAATTCCCCTTCAAGACTGCTTTTATAAGACTGGTGCATTCCCAACACCTTTCACATGATCTTCCAAGATCCGCGGTGTGCGTATAATAGTAGTTTTATTTCCCCACCCAGAGACACATTATTGATGGATTAAGAACCACCTTGTGCCATCCCATAATAACACTAAATAATATGTAAATGTTAGCCTAAATTAAATTCTAATAGCAGATTGTGATAGCATGTTTGCTATCAAAGGGTGGACTGTCGAAGCTGAATAATTGGCTGAGACAAGTTCAGTTTAAAATTTAATCGCGACAACGCCATCTTGCGACTGGCCGCAAGACGCCATCTTGAAAATGAGATCGCAAGATGCCATTTTGCGAATGGACGCCTAAGCGCCATTTTAGATAAACTCAATTTTTAGTACATGTGGCGATAATACTATTAGCACCATGCTATTGCATCTTTCACCATTTCTCATACACACATTAATACGCACAATTGCGCTGTTAACTAGTCGCATATTAGCAAATGCATAGGACTTTGTATGAAACCACTGTTTTATCAGCTTTATGCGCACGCATCTGCCGAAAGTTAACTAGCGTCCTTATATCAAACCCCAAATACTCACACATTACATATTCACACATAAAGGTTTAATAAGCTTTAAAGTATATGATTTAAGTTGGTTCAGTTAGTTTAAATGCTGAGAAATAAAGATATTTGATAACTAAGGTTTTATACATGCTAAACAAGTCGTGTTTGGTTTCGTACTGATGCGTACTCTTTTTACAGTTTTCCAGTGCTATCGGTGGGGAGATCGCATCATGCATTCTCGAGTTATGGATCGCAGAGCCTACAAGCAACAAAATGTATATTTCATGAACAACTGTTAGGATGTTGCAGGGGGTGGGAAGGGAAAGATCCCCAGCTGTTAGAGGCAGGGAGAGTCTATTTGAACCAGCCTGTTAAATGCTCTGTAACAGATGCTTCTCCCCTGGGAACCAATGACATCAGCAACAAACTTCTCTATTGTCCGGTCTATTCTGGGGGGGTATAAATATGTGTGCTCAAACACTGGGTTCTTAGTCTTCGTGCTGAATGCTGAATGATGAGGGGTCTCTTGCTGATGCCTATCTTCTGGTCCGGAAGCGCTGCGTATGTATACTGTACTTGGGTCTGTATAATTCCTTTTGCGCCTAAATTGTGTCTGGATCAATTGCGTGTAACTGTCTGTACTTTTACTTGAATAATACTTGTGCTTTGGAACCACAAATTCCATGTCTAAGTCTTTATTTACTGTATGACTGCGTACGCAAATTAGCGTCATCCTTAGAGGTTTATAGGAAGGATTTTAGAAGGTACAGGCAGGGGTATATAGAGGTTCTGATCCAGTATCGTTAGGATGATCGGGATTTCCAGCGTGGTCGGGCTGCCGCTACCGGGATTCGAACTGCCAGCCATGTGGCCAGTGGTATTACATACAGATTCTGAAAGAAGTCCAGGAGCAGAGCATTTTGTACCTAATGGAATGGGTCATGTTGGAGGGGGTGTGGGTGTGTGTGTGTGTGTACACCAGTCATTCCCATCCTCAGTCCTCAAGGCACACTAACAGTTCTGGTTTTAGTGATATCCAGGCTGCAGCACAGATGGTTAAATCAAATTAACTGGGATACTAATTAAGTCACCTGTGCTCAAGTATGGCTATCCTTAAAACCAGGACTGTTAGTGTGCCTTGGGGACCATGGTTGGGAACCCCTGGTGTACACACAGTATATACACACACACATACACACACTAATATAGGGAGGGTTCAGAGTCAAAGTGAAGCAAAGACCTGATGCAGAGCAGTGCGCTATTCTGATATTCACGCAATTGAGCGATTATCGGTGGTCTGTGCATTCGTCACAGCTGCAATGTGCCTATGTGACAACTGAGCTACGATTACAGTTGCAGTGAGGGTTCATACGCCAGTGACTGACAGGAAGAGAACATTCTGTGGGAGGTATCAGGGAGTGACAGCTAAAACGGTGGCGTGTTTTGGCTGTTTTTGGGGCGTGTTTTCGGCTGTGTCTGTGATCCAGTGCGCAGATAACATGGCTCCGGCATCTCAGTTATGGTGGCCATAGACTCAATGGCACAGCGACAATGCACCAACCATAGACTCACTGGCACAGCGACAATGCACCAACCATAGACTCACTGGCACAGCGTCAATGCACCAACCATGGACTCACTGGCACAGAGACAATGCACCAACCATAGACTCACTGGCACAGCATCAATGCACCAACCATAGACTCACTGGCACAGCGTCAATGCACCAACCATAGACTCACTAGCACAGAGACAATGCACCAAACCCATTATTGTGACATGACGTCATCTCCGTACACATCGACAAGTCACGCAGTTAATGATTTTCTTCCCCAAGACCACCTCCACCCCTTCCCCTATAACAATAAAGCAAAAACTATGTGTTAATACTGTAGGTGATACATAGGTGAAAGGTGTAATTAAAATGCTAAGCACAAATTATTCTTATTAACACCTTAACCTCTCACTGATGTGCTTCCCTGAGGTGGCTTGCCTTCGCCAGCTTTTTGGGGTTCTGCACCCCAGACTCTGACCAAGTATTAGGGACCTCCAGTATCAGAGAAGCCATGACGTGACCTGGAGGCTTAGCCATATTTTTGCCAATATATACAACCGAGATCTCTGAATTATCTTCCACCATATCGTTTTTCACATCTTATTGCAGATTTCCTTGCTGGGGGATTACTTTTTGCTGTTTCTTGTATAGAATAACCCCTCCCTTACATGCACCCGAGTGATATTACTGATATGATTGAGCAGCTACCAATATATATTGCCTAAATCCTGTGCTCGATCATGGCTCGTGGACCAGTGGCCAATCAGCAGCGACCTGCGGCATATTGAACTTGGCGCCGGCCACAAACCAATCAGGGGCGGCCACGTGGCAGCCCCTAATTGGCTGCCGGTCCACGGCTGGAGCTAAATTCAATATGCTGTGCCACCGCCGAGGAGAAGACGTGGGAGCAGCACTGATCAGAAGAGTGCAGAGCGGCACTGGTCAGCAGGGTGCAGCGTGGAGCGGTGTTTGCTGGAAGATGACCTGGTAGCTGTGGTGTGAGGGCAGGTGAGCGGGTAGTTTTCCTAGTGAAGTGGGCAGGATGGGGAGATTTTACGGGGTTGTGGGTCCGCGGGGAGGATGGTAAAAGCCCCTCTTTGCCGACCCACAAATTGCCGGCTTTTCCCGTAAAAGGGGTAGCGCCTAATGACTCATACAGTCTGGCCCCGCCCCCGAAACTGACAGCAGCATCTCCTCTCCAGGCTGCTCCCGAAGTAGGGATGGCCATTGATATGGTTACCATCAATGGTGATTTAGCAAGCAGCCATTGATGGCAACAAACTATGCAATGGATAAACATCGATGGTTTCACCAACTGATGTTCATCCCCTTTATTTGATTGACTGGCCAATCAAAACGTGGGAGCATGGCTTTGTGGGTGTCGGGGGCAGAGCTATGCTCCGTTTTCAGGCAACTTGTAAAAAAAACAACACCACACATTTGGTTATACTGTGTCATTGATGGAGGGAAACCATCTGGTTCTCCCACATCGATGTTAAAAGCATCAGCCATATACCATTGATGATTATGAATCATCGATGGTAGAAGGCCATCACTATTCCGGAGAGGATGTTAGGAAAGTCGGTAAGTATGCCTTAAGGCTCCTACACACTAGACCAGGGGTTCCCAACCACGGTCCTCAAGGCACACTAACAGTCCGAGGTTTTAGGGATAGCCATACTTGAGCACAGGTGACTTAATTAGTACTGCAGTTATTTTGATTTAACCATCTATGCACAATCATGGATATCACTAAAATCAGGACTGTTAGGGTGCCTTGGGGACCGAGATTGGGAATCACTGCACTAGACAATATCTTCAGCGATTTGGCAGATTCTGACGCATCTGAATGACAAATCGGTCATATCGTCCAGAGGGTACGCACAATGCCGATGCGTGCTTCCATTGCATCCCCAGATCTCCTGTACATGCAGAAAGATCTGAGGATGTAGCTAGTGATGCCATACTGCCAAATGCAGCTGGCCCCCGCTGCCACCCTGCCATCGCTACAGACATCGGCAAGTGTACAGACTTGCCGCTGCCGGCACCCATGCCAGGTCCAGTCGCTCATGAGATCGTGCTGGGTACACATCGTCTAATATGTACCCAGCCGTCAGGCATGTACATGATACGCACACCTGCAGCCCTTCTAGTCACCTTGCTCCCCGGCCCAGCCTGCCCCTGGGCATAAGCCAGGTGCGGGCCCCGTACTCTGTCCGGGCCCGGGACTCCAGTCCTGGCAGTCCTCCCCCTGAGCGCTGCCTGCTATGCAATATGTAGCCCACCATCCAGGGCCTGTATTAGATTACTCGGCATCCAGCTCCTTCATGTGTTCCCCATTCACTCCCAGCTCCCACCCTCTGAGCTTATACTAATAAGACTGGACTCTTAGGGTGCCGGACACTGGTGCGGCAGCATGCAGGGAACGTGCCTCGAGCCAGGCCTGCCACCATCTTAAAATGGCATTACAGGGCCAAACTCCAGGGTGCTTCGCTCTCCAAAGCTGGGGAAGTCTCTTACAGAGACGTATGGTTGCTGGTATAATGAGCGGATACAGGGGAAGATCTCCGATATCTGCTGCAAAACCCCTGTAATACATTCAGGATATACTCGTTCCCTGCAAAATGTGTTTAAGAAATATGCTTCTATAGTCACACTAATAGCACACACACACTATTAATAACAAAATACACAGACACACACAATATTATACCACACACACACACAATATTTATAGCAAAACACACACACACTATTAATAACAAAATACACAGACACACACAATATTATACCACACACACACACAATATTTATAGCAAAACACACACACACTATTAATACCAATACACAGACACACACAATATTATACCACACACACAATATTTATACCATCACACACACACACACATTATTTATACCATCACACACACACACACACACATAATATTTATACGAATTTCGGGGATCCGGGGCTATCCGAGCGCAGCTCGGATCTCCCTGCCTGCCCCGGATGCCTGACCCGAGGCAAGACCTCGCGACCCCTCTGTCGAGTCGCGAGGTTTTGTTTTCAGCGGGCTTAATGCTGATTGGCTGAGAGAGCCTTCCGTCACTGTCAGCATTAAGCCCACTGAAAATAGCACAAAAGAAGAAAAGAAGATGGCGCCCATCATCCCCCGCCGCCTGACACCGCCGGCACCCCCCGCTACAGACACCGCCGGCACCCCCCGCTACAGACACCGCCGGCACCCCCCGCTGTCAACACCCCCACTGGCACCATCCCCCGCTGCCGACACTCCTGCACTGCTGCCCAATGTACTGAGGACACAGTCAGCGACCCCCACACTGCTGACACTCCCACACTGAGGACACCACCATCACCCCTGCACTGCCGACACAGTCAGCAAACCTGCACTGAGGACACCGCTGGCACCCCTGCTCTGCCGACACCCTGCATTGTGAACACCCCTGCACTGCCGACATAGTCAGCAAACCTGCAATGAGGACACCACTGGCACCCCTGCACTGCCGACACAGCCAGCAAACCTGCACTAAAGACACTGCTGGCACCCCCGCACTGCCAACATCACTGGTACCATTCACTGATTACACTGCCAGCATATCAGAACTGCCATTCCATGTACTGAGGACACTGTCAGCAACACTGCTCTGCCGACACTACAGTCACAGTAAGTGCCCTATTGGTTTATCCAACTGACACTATACTATACACTGTATCCGTGTTGGAAATTAGAAGCTGAACTGTCACATGTTAGTGCTGCCCACTGTGTCACTTAGCTTAGTCAGCCAGCTAGCTGGATACAAACTTTTGGCCTTAACTAGATGAAGCAAATAATATTCTGAGGTGGTCAAAATGTATTGTAAATTACTGGGAATAAATGTTATTTAGGTTAATTATCCTGTAGGAACAAAAACAGGCCCATTTTATGTGATTTTAGCTGTTTTTATGGTTTTTTAAGAAAAAACTCCAGATCCAAAACCAAAACACGAAAACAAAAACACCAAGGAAAAATATCCAAAACCAGATTCAGATCCAAATCCAGGGGAGATCCAGACCCAAAACCAAAACACGAGGGTCGGTGCACATCTCTAATTTATACCATCACGCACACACACACACACTATTTATACCATCACACACACACACTATTTATACCATCACACACACACACTATTTATACCATCACACACACACACTATTTATACCATCACACACACACACTATTTATACCAACACACACACACACTATTTATACCATCACACACACACACTATTTATATACCATCACACACACACACTATTTATATACCATCACACACACACACTATTTATATACCATCACACACACACTATTTATATACCATCACACACACACTATTTATATACCATCACACACACACTATTTATATACCATCACACACACACTATTTATATACCATCACACACACACTATTTATATACCATCACACACACACTATTTATATACCATCACACACACACTATTTATATACCATCACACACACACTATTTATATACCATCACACACACACTATTTATATACCATCACACACACACTATTTATATACCATCACACACACACTATTTATATACCATCACACACACACTATTTATATACCATCACACACACACACAATATTAATACCATCACACAAAATAATAATAATACCATCACACCATAGTCGCCGACTTTCTGACTGCCCTCTCCAGAAGTGAGCAGTCAGGTCGGCAGAGTGGGGGACACTGCGAAGGATGTGGAGCGACATAGGGGGCAGTACTAGTGCCTAGGTCAGGGGCTATCTTTCGTAGGTAGTAGTGGGGGCCATCTTCCGACACCAGTGATGTGCGATGAGGTGAGGCAGAGCCTTTCCTGTCATACATAGTTATACTCCAGAGTTTTGACTATAAAAATAATTTTTTTTTTTTTAAATTATAAAATATCTTTTGTTTTATAATAATTTTTATAGTCAAAACTCTGGAATAATAAGTGTATGGCAGGTCCCTGATCAAAACTCACCAAATACCCAGCACTATATACTGCTGCACCTTTGTATAATGCCCACATGTACCTGAGAGTTCATATATGTGTCTGTAACTCTGGCTCTGATACTAGCCAGTGCCTCCCAAGCCATTTACCTAACCGCACGTCACTGCCAGTGCCTCCCCAGGCATTTACCTCACCGCACATCACTGCCAGTGCCTCCCCAGCCATTTACCTCACCGCACGTCACTGCCAGTGCCTCCCCAGCCATTTACCTCACCGAACATCACTGTCCAACGCAGATTTCCTGGCCCCAGAAGAGAAGTCCTGGTGGCCATTATGAGTACGCCGAGGCTTACTCAGATGGCTGCCTGGTGGCGATCCAATCCTGCATCTTTGGACGCAGCACATGGATCTGCAATGCCAACAGTGGGTGTCTTTAGTCTTCAGGAGTCTCCTGTGCGATTAGCAATTTTTCACATCACATCTCCGTCCAAACACAAAGCAGTGATGTGAATAGCGTCCATCTCTAAAGCAGGACCATAACCTCCTGTTGCCCATCCATCTCCTCTTGTTCAGAGGAGCAGTATGCAACCATGGCACCCGGAGAAAGTGCATGTCATATAGCCCCTCCCTGCACTGAGCTGTGCCAGTGGGGTATTGCCAGCCTGCGGGGGAATACTGTAGTGAAGAGAAAAACATCAAATAGTGCCAGTATCACGCTGGGCATGGAGGTACCATTGGGGGAATAGAAGCTTCGGTGATGCACAGTAAGGGGTAGCTCCATGGCAGTGCTGTATTTATGTATAGCACCTAGGATCTGACTGTTATCTCCTTTGAATCATTATTAGTCAATAGAGGAGATTGTATTATATATTCTGATCATTTAACTTAAATTGACAGAATACTGTACATGTGCTACTGTGAGATTCTACAGGGTGCACAGCTTATTACTGTAATCACTGCCCCAAGCAGCTGTCACTGGAGTGGGGAAACCTATGGGAAGCTCCATTCTCAGCTATACTCCTGCTTCACATATATACATCGCACCTATATAATGTGAGTACTACTAACCATGTTCTGTCTGCCACCATTATCATTATTTTAGGTCTCCTAATATTTTTTAAAAGACCTTTCAAATAACACTTTGTGGTCATGTCTGGGAAATGGGAACATGCCTTTTTAATGTCACACCTTATAACTAGAGATGAGCGGTTTGGATTCTGTGGAATCCGAACCGGTCCGAACATTGGGGATCCGAGTCCACCCGAACCCTGTTCGGGTGTTCACCGCCCGACTCGGATCCCCGTTCGGGGCCGAACGGCGGCCGCCTGATGTCGGATTCCCACTAGAGAATCCGACATCAGGGCTCCTATTGTGTAGGGCAGAGCGCTCACAGCGCTCTGCCCTACACAGACACAAACACACAGCCACCAGCGGCAGCTGTGTGTTTGTTACAGCAGCCAATGAGAGTCTCACAGACTCTCATTGGCTGCTGTACGGAGGGAGCCGGCTGGAGCTCACACATGAGCTCCGTCTTCCGGCTCCCTCCTCAGCGTGTGACAGCAGAGCGGACGGCGCGGGAGCGGGGATTCAGGTAAGTTTTTTTTTTTTTTACTTGTGCAAGGGCCGGGAGCGCTACTGGGGGGGTCTGCTACTGGGGAGGGTCTGCTACTGGGGGTGTGGGGGGGCCATACTACTGAGGGGCCTGCTATTGGGGGGGGCATACTACTACTGGGGGGGCCATACTACAGGGGGGGGCATACTACAGGGGGGGGGCATACTACAGGGGGGGCCATACTACAGGGGGGGCCATACTACAGGGGGGGGCCATACTACTGGGGGGGCCATACTACTGGGGGGGCCATACTACTGGGGGGGCCATACTACTGGGGGCACTGCATACGGGACCCTACTACTAAGGGGACTGCATAGGGGGCACCACTGCTGGGGGCATTGTGTAAGGGACACCGCTACTGTGGGCATTGTGTAAAAGGGGCACTACTGTGGGCATTGTGTAAAAGGGTCACTACTGTGTGTCGTAACAAATAAGAGACACTACTTTATGGTGTAATGTGAATCAGGCCCTATGTGCGGTGTAATGTGAATAAGATTGTGCACTGACTCCTTGGGCCGTAGCCCACTATGTAAACAAGTACTGTGATTCTGCTGGCCGTACCCCACTGGGTGGGTGCACTACTTTTCATTTCTGCCACTGCTGTGTGGCAATGTGTCATAGATGTGCTTTATACTGTGGTGTCTGTGCCGCTGCTTTGTCACTTAGTAACCAGTCAGCTCACTGCAACCTTTGGCCAAGAATGTTGAAAACAATATTATAAGCTGTGATATGGTCTAAATTGACTGGAAATTAATGTTATTGAGGTTAATACTCTAGGAAGAAAAAAAAAAAGACCAATTTATGTGATTTTTGCTTTTTTTGTCAATTTTTGTAAAAAAATCCAAATCCAGTCACCGCAGTTTGGCAAATCCAAATCCAAAGCCGGACGACGAATTAGAACCAAATCCAAATCCGGCAAAAATGGTCCGGCGCACATCCCTACTTATAACTGAAGTCTAGGACTTTACCTCTGATGTGTCACTTTTAAGCCTATTGAAGCACAATGAATGAATAAGGAGAGAAGGAGGGAGGGGATCAAAGAGGAGAGGGGAGGGGAGAGGAAAGCGGCGATCAGAGAAGGGAGGTGACAAAAGCCAATAAGAAAGGAGAGGGGAAGGGCAAAGCCAATCAGAGAGGGCCAGTGACTGAAGCCAATAAGAAAAGGAGAGAAGAGGGGAGGTGACAGAAGCCAATAAGAAAGGAGAGGGGAGGGGCAAAGAGCCACTCACTGGGAAGAGAGGGGAGGGAATGAGGTCAGAAGTGAATGTAATCAAAGGGACAGGAAAGGGGAGGTGACAGAAGAGGGAAGGCCGGAGGGGAGGTGACAGAAGATGATCACAGAGGAGGGAGGGCCGGAGGGGAGGTGACAGAAGATGATCACAGAGGAGGGAGGGCCGGAGGGGAGGTGACAATAGATGATCACAGAGGAGGGAGGGCCGGAGGGGAGGTGACAATAGATGATCACAGAGGAGGGAGGGCCAGAGGGGAGGTGACAGAAGAGGATCACAGAGGAGGGAGGGCCTGGAGGGGAGGTGACAGAAGATGATCACAGAGGAGGGAGGGCCTGAGGGGAGGTGACAGAAGATGATCACAGAGGAGGGAGGGCCGGAGGGGAGGTGACAGAAGATGATCACAGAGGAGGGAGGGCCGGAGGGGAGTTGACAGAAGATGATCACAGGGGAGGGGGGGGCCGGAGGGGAGGTGACAGAAGAGGATGACAGAGGAGGGGGGGCCGGAGGGGAGACATCTGGGCAGCCTGAGGGAGCATGAAATGTATAAACGGATCTCAGATCTGTAACTTATTTAGGATATAGAGCAAACAAACTGAGATAAATCTAACAGGCGGCCATCATACTGTGCAGCGCCCCATGAATTCTGGAACCCTGGATGACGCCCTCTGTCCATTTTGGCACCCAGAGCTCATGCTCCACTGGGACCACCCTCACTACTCCCCTGCTCTTGTCGTCTCATTGTGTTCAAAATGGTTTTCTTTTATTCATATAACTTGTACAATAGTGCGACAGCTGCAAATGCATATTATAATAATTAGGCGCTGAGCATTGGTTAGGACACGTTCTTCTACGGCTTAGAAAAGAGCGGCCATACCAGTGTTTTAACCTGAATAAGAGACTTCTATATTCATTTTTTTATAATTGTAATTAAACCTGCTCGACCATTAGGTTCAACAATGCAAAGAAAATAACGGTTACCTCAGCAAAGGCTTCACACCCGGAAATCACGACATTCGGACGGAAATTTCTGACTGTCACTTTCTTCTCTAGTTTGGAATTTAGATCGTTCAGCGAAGCTTCGGAGAGCAGGAGAAGGGGGCTGAGGTCAGAGTACGCCACCTAGAGGACAACGTGGAAATAGTCCATGTAATAGATGTTGAACGATACACAAAAATTACTATACACCATGTTAATGACTACAGTAACTGGGGTCACTGACATTTTCACAAATATTAAATTGTTACGTGAAGAAATTGTTCATGTTCTGATTTAGCTCCTATAGACTTAAATTATCAGACAGGAGCAATAGACCAAAATAGTGTGTTTGAACTGCTCGGAACACAGCTGTGAGATCCGGCTCTGCATACAGGGGACACTGGAGCAATCAGTAAAAGCACTAAAACACTACTACAAAAAACACACATTCAAGAACATCACTTTAGGCCACATAATGTGACTTTTTTATTAAAACGTAAAAGGCGCCATTCGCAACTTTGTAACTGTAGAGAATGGTGCGGTTTCTTGGCTGTTTCATGTGGGGTCTGTAAACGGTGGCATTTACCGAAGACCAAAACTGCATTATCTCATTGCACCACAGACATCGCCATTTTTTAAATCAGATTTGCTTCACCTGGCCAGCCATGTGGTTTACATAACAGCAGCGCCAGCATTGAAGCAGTAGCCCTACTTATCTTTGCCAGTGTGTACAATATATGGTGCTCCCACCTTGAAATAATAATTGTTGTCCCCCTTTAGAAAAGTGCCCCTATTACAAATGAAATAGTACTGCCCCTTCATAAAATAAACATACAATACATTAATATTGACAATGTTCTGCAATAATATATATATATATTACACTCATCTCTCTGTAATAACACATTTATATTAGCTCCTTACTAAATGGAACTGAAATTGGCTGTTTAACAAATTAAGGGGGAGATGTACTAAGCCTTGGTGAAAGAAAGTGGATAGAGATAAAGTACCAACCAGTCAGCTTCTAACTGTCATTTTTCAAACACAGCCTGTAGCATGAGTTAGGAACTGACTAGTTGGTACTTTATCGCTCTCCAAGGATCAGAACACGACCCTTATGAATTATTTTTGGCTGTAGGCAATTTCAGGATAGTCCTTGGCTAGTTTTGCCCAAATCTTGTCATCTCCAACCCAGTATCCCAGTCATAGCAGCACCACCTCTTTACTGGGCACCTGACAGAGCAGACAGTCAGACCTTCCTGGCCAATACGCTGAAGGACTAGCGCTGTGCCCAAGGAGTCCCTCCCAAGGGTCACTGAGAATAGCAAGGTCATCTATCTAGGCCTGAGCAGACTCCTGGCCTCCTTCCAGGAGGTGATCTGCAATGCAATGTTCTTCTTTTGCCAGAAATGTATAGCACTGAATGTGGACTACACCTGTGCCTCCAAGGTGAACACAGACAGAATAAGGGGAGGGGGCTGCTAGCAACTAGTCAATAAAGAGCATAGGGCAGGTGTCCATTTGGCAGTAGTCCACTCAGAATCTGGGTATCCAGTCCTTCCTGGGAACCAGTACTGATATCGCTGCCCAGGGCCTGCATGACGCCTCTATTACCCAGGGTCGGACTGGCCCACGGGGGTACAGGGGAAACCCCCGGTGGGCCCCACTGCCTGAGGGCTCACCCCCTCCTTTAGGAATCAGGTTCCAGACTATTCACTTGAATTATACTTTATACATATGTTACATTATACTGCACAGGACTATGGTGACTTATCTACATTGTACTGCTGTAATTAATCTGGTACATTATCATGCATGCATTTACTATATATATTTGCACTCTCTATTGGTTAGCCACACCCCCACTGAAGGCTGGCCACACCCCTAATTATGGCCCCCCATTACTGCATTTCCTTGGTGAGCCCTTCATGCCCCAGTCCGACACTATTACCCCAATATCCAACATCTCACCAAACTCTTCCTTGACCACGTTGAGGACCATATTGAGCAACACCCCACTGATATCATTGCATGAGTCTTTATGAGCAGAGAGTAAAAGGCATGCACGCCAACACGCCGATAACCACGCACCTCCATGTACAAATTCTACAGACTCACTTAATGATGTGTAAATACACTAAACAAAGCCTGACTGCACTCCTGACTAACCTGATCATTCTCCATGTATGCTGCTCTCCTGACTAACCTGATCATTCTCTGTGTACGCTGCTCTCATGACTAACCTGATCATTCTCTGTGTACGCTGCTCTCATGACTAACCTGATCATTCTCTGTGTACGCTACTCTCCTCATTAACCTGATCATTCTCCGTGTACGCTGCTCTCCTGACTAACCTGATCATTCTCCATGTACGCTGCTCTCCTGACTAACCTGATCATTCTCCATGTACGCTGCTCTCCTGACTAACCTGATCATTCTCTGTGTACGCTGCTCTTCTAACTAACCTGATCATCCTCTGTGTACGCTGCTCTCATGACTAACCTGATCATTCTCGGTGTTCGCTGCTCTCCTGACTAACCTGATCATTCTCCATGTACGCTGCTCTCATCACTAACCTGATCATTCTCTGTGTTCGCTGCTCTCATGACTAACCTGATCATTCTCGGTGTTCGCTGCTCTCATGACTAACCTGATCATTCTCGGTGTTCGCTGCTCTCCTGACTAACCTGATCATTCTCCATGTACGCTGCTCTCATCACTAACCTGATCATCCTCTGTGTATGCTGCTCTCATGACTAACCTGATCATTCTCTGTGTACGCTGCTCTCCTGACTAACCTGATCGTTCTCCATGTACGCTGCTCTCATCACTAACCTGATCATTCTCCGTGTACACTGCTCTCCTGACTAACCTGATCGTTCTCCGTGTACGCTGCTCTCCTGACTAACCTGATCATTCTCTGTGTACGCTGCTCTCCTCACTAACCTGATCATCCTCTGTGTACGCTGCTCTCATGACTAACCTGATCATTCTCTCTGTACACTGCTCTCCTGACTAACCTGATCGTTCTCCATGTACGCTGCTCTCATCACTAACCTGATCATTCTCTGTGTACGCTGCTCTCCTGACTAACCTGATCATTCTCTGTGTACACTGCTCTCCTGACTAACCTGATCATTCTCTGTGTACGCTGCTCTCCTCACTAACCTGATCATTCTCCGTGTACGATGCTGATCATTCTCCGTGTACGCTGCTCTTCTAACTAACCTGATCATTCTCGGTGTACGCTGCTCTCCTGACTAACCTGATCATTCTCTGTGTACGCTGCTCTCCTGACTAACCTGATCGTTCTCTGTGTACACTGCTCTTCTAACTAACCTGATCATTCTCTGTGTATGCTGCTCTCATCACTAACCTGATCATTCTCTCTGTACACTGCTCTCCTGACTAACCTGATCGTTCTCCGTGTACGCTGCTCTCCTGACTAACCTGATTATCCTCTGTGTACGCTGCTCTCCTGACTAACCTGATTATTCTCTGTGTACGCTGCTCTCATCACTAACCTGATCATTCTCCGTGTACGCTGCTCTCCTGACTAACCTGATCATTCTCCGTGTACGCTGCTCTCCTGACTAACCTGATCATTCTCTGTGTACGCTGCTCTCATGACTAACCCGATCATTCTCCGTGTACGCTGCTCTCCTGACTAACCTGATCATTCTCTGTGTACGCTGCTCTCATCACTAACCTGATCATTCTCTGTGTACGCTGCTCTCATCACTAACCCGATCATTCTCTGTGTACGCTGCTCTCCTGACTAACCCGATCATTCTCCGTGTACGCTGCTCTCCTGACTAACCTGATTATTCTCTGTGTACGCTGCTCTCATCACTAACCTGATCATTCTCTGTGTACGCTGCTCTCATCACTAACCTGATCATTCTCCGTGTACGATGCTGATCATTCTCTGTGTACGCTGCTCTCCTGACTAACCTGATCATCCTCTGTGTACGTTGCAGATTCATTTTTCGGGTTCCTGAGCTTCATTTTATCCTCAAACTTCACTAAACGATAACACCGGACGCTCCTCAGGAAACCAGTTATCCAGCGAGACGCGTCCTCACCGCAGTCTCTGCCTTCGACTGCATACCCATGGACTCTGAGGGAGGAAATGAAGGAAGATATGTTCCTTAATGTGGACACTGCTATGTTTATTCTCTACTGTATTTATTTACAGCCCTGTAAGGTAAATTCTAAATGTTTTTATAAGTCTTTGAAAGTCTGCATTACTTAATACACAAGTAGAAATTTTTAAATTGAAAAAAAAAAAAAAAAATATTTGAGGACGTTGATTGCATTTTTAATTAATTATGTTTGGTTAAATTTTTAGGTTATTTTTTTTTCATTATTATTTGCAAGTTACAGTGTGTGTTTTTTTGGTCATTTTATATAAAGATGATTTTGTGTTTGACGGGCTGCTACATGTAGGTGGCGCTAAATCTTGGCATAGTAATCTCGGCTTAAGCACCAACATGGAGAACGAGATGAGAAGTGTTGAAGCTGTAAGTATTTATGTATTATAAAGTTAATAAATGCTGGTCCCTTGTTCACAGGCTACAAAGCCAGCCGACCTTATGGCGAGGAAGTTCATCTCCATCTAGGGTACGTACTTGCAAGTAAAAACTGCATTCTCTTTAGGTAGTTCCAGGGGGACGTCCAGATCACCCATTTCCGGGGCACTAAGAGACAAGCGGCCATTTTCACACGCCACTGTTATGAGGACCATCCGTGGCTCCTGTGAAGCGGTGACATGGATTTTATCCTCCGATACAACAAGCCAATGTCTGCAATGAGATAACCGGTAGCTGTAACTGCCTCCGTCATCGGGTTATGAGACTTCATTGCCTACGGCCAGGACAGAAAGCACCACAGTGTTCATTCTAGCACCCTACATGTAATCAGTGAGGAGGTCATATTTTATATGTGACATATCGTTACAGCCACAGTAGCTATAGTGATACATCATCTAAAATGCTGCCATTCAAAATTTAAATATGCCCTCCTCACTGATTACGTGCTGGGTGCTAGAATTAACACTTCACATAGACAAAGCCAATCGCTACAATGACAGTTGGGAGCTGATTGTGATAAGGTGCCAGCCAATCAGCTCCCAACTGTCATTTTTCAAACACAGCCTGTGAGATGACAGTGAGGAGCTGATTGGCTGGCACCTTATCACTTTATCACTTTTCACTCTGTCTCCTAACACTGCTTAGTAACTAGACCCCTGTATCTTAGCGATCGCTATTATGCTCACTTGAGGGATTTACTATAAAACTCTAGGGGGGGGGGGCTTTATTAATGTTGGTGTTTTAAAGAAGGTGAAAATCGCTTGAGAAAAAAAAAAGTGAATCTCTTGGTAAGGGCCCGGTTTAGAATGGAGAAAGCAACGTTGTTGTCAATGCTGCAGAGTGAATTCTACTCACAGGTTTCTTCTTGCTTTACACTTGTATAACAGTATTTTGCAGCACTATATTGTTTTTTGAACCACTCTCTTGCTAGACCAGTCCGCTCTCTACAATTGTACCAACGGGATAGTTAAATAGTTGACACGCTGATGACAGTCAAAGTGTTGACATCGTATTCATGTTGTAAAGCGTTGTGTATAAAAGGTGTAATGCAAAACACGGTTACAATGCATTCTCCCATCGTCATTACGCAGTCAACATTTTGACTTTACTCGTTGCAGTCAGGCTAGGCTAGGCCATAGGAAGGGCAGAGGACAGTTACATTGTTACCACCATCTTAGCATGCCTATTGATGGCATGTAAACATCATTTGTAAACCATTTTTTATGGTTTGAACACATACATGCGCATAAGAGCTGGTTTGGAATGAAAGAGGAGAATTCGCCAATCCAAATCATGAAAGTCACACATTGCGCTCATATCAAATTCATAATAAATGCAAAACTCAGACACTTGGCTCCTCCAGCATTTCAGGGTTTGTTCTGTTCTATTTCCCAAATTCCACCTTCAGAAGTTTGTATTCCAGCCCCTGATAAACCACATTTGGCTAACAACACGTCAGTGACACAAAGGCAATGTTTTCCCAGGTGCTGAAGACCTTCTGCCTAAAGAGATTTATTTCCTACTGTAGAGATTATATTAGGACATATTGAGAGTTAGGAATTTTAATTTGATGCCCCATACAGATCAATAGAATGTAAAGTCCACTCAGGAGCCCGAGAGGGGATCTGGTGTTTTTCATAAGAATTTACATGGAATCCTGTTAGCAGGAAATTGCAATTACCTGGATATGAAACAAAGCCTTTCATCTAGGGCGGCATATAAATGAGACGAGGATGCTAATACAGCAAGGAGGTAAACAAACAGTTGTCTAAAAAAACAGGCATGACTACACATAAGCAGAGATCAAAGCCTCACCATATTTTATCTGGTTCTGATGTAAATTTTATATTTCTATTAAAGCTAGGATTTCCAAAACCATAGAAATATATTGGATGTCTATATGCAGGTCTGGTGTGATTTGAGAATACCTAGGATTTACGGTTCAGGAAAAATTAGATATTTAACCAATCAGAAGTCACAAACATGTTATATTTACAGTCATTTGATAGCATAAATAACAGTTTAATGAGAGCATACCATATTTCATTTAGCTATCACACAGTGGGCATTAGGCACAGTTATTTGTACTTGTGTTAAAAAGTACATGGGCAGTCCTGGTATGGACCCGTATTTAGTGAACTGGTCAGCCAGTCAACAGATTGGATTGTGACCGCACTAGAGGAGAAGGGGGCAGATAATAATAGGTATTGGAGTCTTTATTTCTGTGTCAGACTTTGGGGGGTGGGGGGAGTGTGGAGTACAAAGCGGCAAGCAAAGAGAAAATGCTCTCATGAATAAGCCACTATGGGGTCTATTCATTATGTTAATTATTGGGGTTAATTACCAACTTGCCACGAGCTCCGAAGCAATACATCATTGATTTTGTAGATATTTTCACCTGGTCTTGTAAAAATTAAGTGATTATGAATAGACCCCTATGTGAGAGAGTAGTTTGGTTGCTGTATGTTGTTTTGTGTTCTTATTTGCAATTGATTGGACCCTATAGCAGCTGCATCCCTTACACCTATGGTAGTTACACCCATGTGACAAGGAAGACGGTCCCTCAGCTCTGGGCCCTATAACACCTGCACCCCTTACACCTATGGTAGTTACACCCATGTGACAAGG
This sequence comes from Taudactylus pleione, assembly GCA_031769625.1. NCBI lineage: Eukaryota > Metazoa > Chordata > Amphibia > Anura > Myobatrachidae > Taudactylus > Taudactylus pleione. Next base: position 1,537,482 of record JAUIMM010000927.1, read on the forward strand.
AAGATGGCCCCTCAGCTCTGGGCCCTATAGCAGCTGCACCCCTTACACCTATGGTAGTTACACCCATGTGACAAGGAAGATGGCCCCTCAGCTCCGTGCCCTATAGCAGCTGCATCCCTTACACCTATGGTAGTTACACCCATGTGACAAGAAAGATGGGCTCCTCAGCTCTGGGCCCTATAGCAGCTGCACCCTTACAACTATGGTAGTTACACCCATGTGACAAGGAAGATTGCCCCTCAGCTCTGGGCCCTATAGCAGCTGCCCCCCTTACACCTATGGTAGTTACACCCATGTGACAAGGAAGATGGGCCCTCAGCTCTGGGCCCCATAGCAGCTGCACCCCTTACACCTTTGGTAGTTACACCCATGTGACAAGGAAGATGGGCTCCTCAGCTCTGGGCCCTATAGCAGCTGCACCCCTTACACCTATGTAGTTACACCCATGTGACAAGGAAGATGGGCCCCTCAGCTCTGGGCCCTATAGCAGCTGCCCCCCTTACACCTATGGTAGTTACACCCATGTGACAAGGAAGATGGGCCCTCAGCTCTGGGCCCCATAGCAGCTGCACCCCTTATACCTTTGGTAGTTACACCCATGTGACAAGGAAGATGGGCTCCTCAGCTCTGGGCCCTATAGCAGCTGCACCCCTTACACCTATGTAGTTACACCCATGTGACAAGGAAGATGGGCCCCTCAGCTCTGGGCCCTATAGCAGCTGCACCCCTTCCACCTATGGTAGTTACACCCATGTGACAAGGAAGATGGGCCCTCAGCTCTGGACCCCATAGCAGCTGCACCCCTTACACCAATGGTAGTTACACTCATGTGACAAGGAAGATGGGCTCCTCAGCTCTGGGCCCTATAGCAGCTGCACCCCTTACACCTATGTAGTTACACCCATGTGACAAGGAAGATGGGCCCCTCAGCTCTGGGCCCTATAGCAGCTGCACCCCTTATATTTATGATCATTACGCCCTTGAGTGGAGCTCAAAAACTAGAGCTAATAAAAATAATCTGAAGTCATATTTGTTATTTCTTGACCTCAGATTAGTAAAGTACAATATGACTATTTTTAGAAAGGAAACAAATTAAAAGTATTTCGTTGCTGTACAGTGTGGTCAGAGAGTGGACACAGGGACACCTACTAGGACCCCTGACACCTACCATTGAAAACGGTGTATAACACACAAACAAATAATATCTATGTTACCCAGGACACAATGAACGTTTCCCGCCTATCCTGATTAAATGTAGTTTTACCAAATCAGCCAATATAATTGGACACCTATAGGCGGTGGAGAGCAATCTGCAGGGCAAAACTACAGTCATGCAACACGTGTGATCCATATGTCCCAGACTTACAGGTGTTTTTCAGGCTTTAAAAAAAAATTTCATTAAAATCAGTGATGAATTAAGGCCCAGGTACTGGAATAAGAGGAGAGGTATGGGAGTGCAGGATGCAGGGGCATTCAGTATGCGAGGTTGGTATCAATGTTATGTGTGTTCTTGTGGGCCTAATTTGAATATAAAAAAGTTTATCAACTCTATGGTATTGCATGGTTATTAAATGAGGGTATAATATAATATATAATAATTATATAACAGGGCCGAAACTAGGATTTTTGTCACCAGGGGCAAGACAGTAATTTGGCGCCCCCCCTGGTAATTCCCCCTGCAGCAGTGCCCCTATAGTAATGTACCCTGAGGTAATGCCCCTGTAGTAGTGCCCATATAGTAATGCCCCTGTAGTAATGCCCCATAGCAATGCCCATATTGTAATGCCCATATGTTAATACCCCATTTTAATGCCCCTGTAGAGCCCATGCTCCCATATTAATGCCATTGTGGTAATGCCCATGCCCCCATAGTAATGCCCCTGTGGTAATGCCCATGCCTCCATAGTAATGCCCCTGTGGTAATGCCCATGCCCTCATAGTAATGCCCCTGTGGTAATGCCCATGCTCCCATAGTAATGCCCCTGTGGTAATGCCCATGCCCCCATAGTAATGCCCCTGTGGTAATGCCCATGCTCCCATAGTAATGCCCCTGTGGTAATGCCCATGCCCCCATAGTAATGCCCCTGTGGTAATGCCCATGCCCCCATAGTAATGCCCCTGTGGTAATGCCCATGCTCCCATAGTAATGCCCCTGTGGTAATGCCCATGCTCCCATAGTAATGCCCCTGTGGTAATGCCCATGCCCCCATAGTAATGCCCCTGTGGTAATGCCCATGCCCCTATAGTAATGCCCCTGTGATAATGCCCCTGTAGTGCAGCTTATTAAAAAAAAATACTTACCTTGGACCCCGCTCCTGCATCACATCCGGTCCGCCGGCTGCTCCTCAGAACTATGGGGGAGACGTCATGACGTCTCCCCCATAGTGCCTGTGGGGAGAGCCGGAAGCTGGAGTTGGGGAGAGAACTCCGGCTCCGGCTACACCGCGTCGCTGCAGAGAATGAGCCGGGTGCCCGCTGGTAATAAATATTACCAGCGGACGTCCAGCTTGGAGCCTCTCTGCAGCGTCGGAGGTCACTGGCACTGGGTACAGCGGCTCACCCATTGCACGTGCACCTCCAGCCCCCCCCCCCCCATAGTTGCGGCCCTGTATATAATACCAAAGTCACTTTTCGTGTTTTGTGTTTGAGTTTTGGATCTGGATCTTCCTTCGTGTTTTGGATCTGGATTGGTTTTGCCAAAACACCACCCTTCCGTGTTTTGGGTTCTGGGTTTTGTGTTTTGGATCTGTATTTTTTTTTAAAAAAGCATAAAAACAGCTAAAATCACAGAATGTGTTGGTTTTTCTGCTCCTATGCTATTATTAACCACAATAACCTTAATTTCCACTAATTTCCAGTCTATTCTGAACACCTCACACCTCACAATAGTGTTTTTATGTCCAAAAGGTTGCACCGAGGTAGCTGGATGACTATGCTAAGCGACACGAGTGGGCGGCACAAACACGTGACCCATCTAGGAGTGACACTGCAGTGGCAGACAGGATGGCAGTTTGAAAAACTAGGCCCCAAACTGTACATAATGCAAAGAAAAAAAAGAGGTGCAAGATGGAATTGTCCTTGGGCCCTCCCACCAACCCTTATGTTGTATAAACAGGACATGCACACTTTAACAAAGCAATCATTTCAGCGCCAGGGTCTGCCACACAACTGTGGCTGAAATGATTGGTTCGTTTGGGCCCCCACAAAACAAGCTGGCAATTAATCTGTCCCTGCACAAACAGGCTCTACGGAGGCAAGATGTCGTCCTCATCCTCCTCATCCACCGATTCCTCACCCTCTTCAGTGTTGTGTACATCCTCATCCTCACAGAGAATTAACTCGTCCCCGCTGGAATCCAGCACCACAGGTCTCTCTGTACGTTCTGGAGGCTGGTCTCCCTGGAAGAGTTGATAATTCATTTTTATGAACATCATCTTCTCCACATTTTGTGGAAGCAACCTCCTACGCCTTTCGCTGACAAGGTTCCCGGCTGCACTAAACACTCTTTCGGAGTACACACTGGAGGGGGGGCAACTCAGGTAAAATAGAGCCAGTTTGTACAGGGGCCTCCAAATTGCCTCTTTTTCCTGCCAGTACATGTACGGACTGTCTGACATGCCTACTTGGATGCTGTCACCGATGTAATCCTTTAACAGACAGACGCATGCTTGTCGCTGCTGCTTTGAGGATGCAGGTGCGACTTGAGCCCACACAATTCACAAAGACAGAAAAAAAGGGGAATTTTTTATTTCTTGTGGAGCGCACTTTGGGGATTACACCACCCTTTAACAGACAGATGCACGCTTGTCGCTGCTGCTTTGAGGATAGTATCATATGCAGTGACAGTAGACTTGTCAGAAATTGTTGGCACGTCCTTCAGTCCGGACCAGATGTCCAAACCGGCCCTTGACTTATGACACAAGCGCACACTTGGTGCTGCTACTGTGTTGATGCACGTGTGGCTACATCGCACACAAGTCACAAACACAGAAAAAAAATTGTTTTTTATTTTTTGGAGCACTTTGGGGGTTACACCACCCTTTAACAGACTTATGGGACACAGGCGCATGCTTGGCGCTGCTGCTTTAAGGATGCAGGTGCGGTTACAGCCCACACATTTCACAAAGACAGAAAAAAAAAAGAATTTTTTTATTGTTTGTGGAGCGCACTTTGAGGGTTACACCACCCTTTAACAAACAGATGCACGCTTGTCGCTGCTGCTTTGAGGATGCAGGTGCGGCTACAGCCCACACATTTCACAAAGACAGAAAAAAAAAAGAATTTTTTTATTGTTTGTGGAGCGCACTTTGAGGGTTACACCACCCTTTAACAGACAGATGCACGCTTGTCGCTGCTGCTTTGAGGATGCAGGTGGAATCTAGACGGGATTTGGAACCGGGGACACACTACCTCCATCAATTGTCTAAATCCCACTGCACTAATGGCGGATACCGGACGCACGTCTAACACCAACATAGCAGTCAAGGCCTCAGTTATACGTTTTGCTTCAGGATGACTGATGTCATACTTCATCCTCATTGCTAGGGACTGTTGGAGCGTCAATTGTTTAGTAAAAGTGGTGGTGTTCCTACTTACTCTCTGGGATGATGAACAACTCCCAGCAGCAGCAACAGCACTAGGAGGAAGTGGTTCTTGATCTTTCCCTATTTTATTTTTATCGGATAAAGTTTGGTCCTCCATTTATGTTATATTGATATATACGTGCGGCTAAAGCGCACACAAAAACACAGAAAATATTTTTTTATTTTTGCTGGAGAGTAGTGCACTTTGTGGGTTACACCACCCTTTAAGAAATGAGCCAGCCGGCTCTTTACTTATGGGACACAGGCGCACGCTTGGCGCTGCTCCTTTGTTGATGCACGTGCAGCCACAGTGCACACAATTCACAAACACAGAAAATATTTTTTTTTTGGTTTGGACTGGAGTGTACTTTGGGGGTTACAGCACCCTTTAACGGTCAAGCCAGCCGGCCCTTTACTTATGACACAGGCGCACGCTTGGCACTACTTTGTTGATGCACGTGCGGCTACTGCGCACACAATTCACAAACACAGGAAAAATATATTTTTAGCACTTGGGGGGAGCACCCCTGATGGACAGAGCACCCCCTGGACAACACTACAGCACCCCTTTAGGACTGGGACACTGCACAGGACTTTGGAGTGGACACAGCCCCTATGGAGAACTGACTGCACAACACAGTCCAGCCAGCCCCTATGGACTTTGAAGTAGTGGACACAGCCCCTATTAACAACAGCAGCACAGCACAACACAGCCAGCCCCTATGGACTTTGAAATAGCCAGCCCCTATGGACTTTGAAATAGTGGACACAGCCCCTATGGCGCCGACGCGGGTACCTTATATAGGATCCAAAACCCGCGACACCCGGAAGGCGGGAGGATGACGTTTTGCCTCGATTTCAGATCCGAGTCAGGCGGGAAAAGTCGAGCCTGACTCGGATCGGCCTCGAATCGGGGGGGCTCGGGGGGGTTCGGATTTCAGAAATCCGAACCCGCTCACCCCTAGTAGTAACTGTGTAAACTTGGATTCTTTATACCTCCAGGCAGGGCACATGGAACGAAAAGGAGAAGTAAAACAATACAGGGTACTACTGGTACATTATACAGAGCCTCCGTACCAATGTGCAAACATAAATGGGATTATCTGAGGTAGGATTGGAATATACAGCTCCCAGGATTATTTCCAGGTTCCAAAACCACTAGAAAAAAAAAAAAAAAAACACACCACAATATAAATTACCACGTACATATAAAAGGCGCATTGCGATGGTTTGGAATATATCCTAGACACGGATCAGAGTATCCCTCCTTAGACTTAACATTTTTTGAAAACCAGGTAAGAAAAGCATAAATGGAAACGCTAAACACAAAACTGTTACCAAACGAATAAGAAGTAAATGACAAGAATGACACATTTTATATAGATAGAAAACATCTGACGCAGCGATAATACAACAGTGCCACCTGCTGGACACAATTTATATAGATAGAAAACATCTGACGCAGCGATAATACAACAGTGCCACCTGCTGGACACAATTTATATAGATAGAAAACATCTGACGCAGCGATAATACAACAGTGCCACCTGCTATGCAGATATTGGGGCTCTTATTTTGCACCATGTACATTTTTGCTTCCCACTAAATGCAGAACACGGAAACTAAATTACACAATAAGGATCATATTATATATATATAAAAAACAAAAAAAGCTACATCTGGTAAATGAATCCCAGACTTTAGAGACAGTCACCCAATGAGTGCGTCAGTATTAAATCTACGGATTGGTCCGGACATAAGGAACCTACGCAATCACCTCTAAAACATCACAGTTCACTTATCACGCTTTCACAAATACTCCAAACATTACCCGGATTAGCAACTAATCAGGTATTTTATACCATCAAATTTTATGTTTCTACGTATCTAAGGGGTCTATTCACTAAGCAGTGTTATTAGACAGAGTGAAAAGTGATAAGGTACCAGCCAATCAGCTCCCAACTGTCATTTTTCAAACACAACCTGTGACATGGCAGTTAGGAGCTGATTGGCTGGCACTTTATCTCTTGTCACTTTGTCTCCTAACACTGCTTAGTAAATAGACCCCTAAATCTTTTCCAGAGCCATGAAGTGTACTTTAATGTTACAATGTAGCAGCAGTCACTAGCTGTATGTTATGATGTATTGCGGCTGGTTCCTGGAGGCTCTTCCTTACAGGTACCATCACCCCCCAGGTGTGTAGTAAAGGACCGTACCTGTCTCTCAGATGGCCGCTGCGCAGTCCGTACTCCCTGCCTTCAGCTTCTGCTAGGGCAATTCCTTTACACGACTTTACAGGATACAGGAAAAGCTGGGATACCTCCCCCACCTTCTTTAGATGTCTTTTCGTTTTCCATAAAAAGAGCCAGGTAAAGGCGACTGTAGCCCCTAACCCAGCCAGGCCAAGCAGGAGAGCGCGGTTCTTACCAAAGACCTCCATGATGGAGGGAGGCTCGCCCAGCATCTCCTCCCAGTGTTATATAATTTAAGGAGCGCACCTGAGCTTTGTACACTGCACAGAAAGCATAGACTGTTAGGCAGGCGAATCTCTCAAACAAATGGGCCTCCTACACTATTATCATACATTTATTTAGCAGAGGGAGCTCCCACTCCCCATAGAAAACAGCACAGGCCGGGATTCCAACATATACACAACTTTAATAAAGCAAACAAATGAACATAGAGAGGAATACACACTCTAGGACACAGGTTCTCAAACTCGGTCCCCAGGACCCCACACAGTGCATGTTTTCCAGGTCTCACAGAACTACAGGTGAAATAATTAGCTCCATCTGTGGATCTTTTAAAATGTGTCAGTGAGTAATGATTACACCTGTGCACCTGCCAGGAGACCTGCAAAACGTGACCTGTGTGGGGTCCTGAGGACCGTGGTTGGGAACCCCTGCTCTAGGACATGAGTGTCTGCACTTGATCCTAATTTGCATCACCAGGCCCATTAACCCTGTAAAATACAAATTGTCTCATTCAGAATTAACGTCTTCACTTAATTTTTCCAGAACACTTTGGATTTCCAGAGAAGAGCATTAGTTTTTTGCATAGTTCTCCTCACACAGTAAAACCATTCTCTCCCATATGGTACAAAAAAGTGGCTTTTTTAATTGAAATTGCAAGATGGTGAGCTAAAAGCAAATATGTGATTTTGTTGTTGTTTTTTTCTTTTTAAATGACCACCAAGAAATACTTTCCGGTTCTTGCTTTGGCATTAACCAACTTTCCAGACATGCTAAAAGACAAATTGTATACAGGGGGTTTTCATAATAAAATCTGCATTTGAAAATGGTAATGTCTTCTCTTTATGTTTATGTGTTTGAATAAAATGCATAAAATGGGTAGGAATAATATAGTTAAGCTGGCCACACACTAGACCAACTTACATCCAACCAGCCAACTTGTTGATTGGTTGGAATGAAAATCTGGTAACGTATGGGAGTAAATGATGATCAGCAATTTGCTCCTAAATGCCAGAAAACAGATGAAAATGGTCGTTCAGACAAGTTTGTTAAATGTTTGATCTAAACTATTTGTTCAAACAACAGTTTTGGTCCATTTTCCAGCTTTTGGGAGCAAATTGCTGATTGCATTCCTTACCAGATTTTCATTCCAACCAATCAACTAGTTGGCTGGTTGGATGTAAATTGGTCTAGTGTGTGGCCAGCTTTAGGCTTAGCATTTTTAAAACAGACAACCTCAGGATTAGAGAAATAGTGCCAGGAGAGGAGATATAAGGGTCTATTTACTAAGCTGTGTTAGGAGCTAAAGTGAACAGTGATAAGGTACCAGCCAAACAGCTCCTAGCTGCCATGTCACAGGCTGTGTTTGAAAAATGGCAGTTAGGAGCAGGGGCATAGAGAGCCCTGTTGGGCCCAGGTGAAGAGGGGAAGTGACCTAATCATGGGAGGAGTGGTCACAACCCCTTGAACAAAAAAAAACAACTTCTGCAGCGCCACAAAGCGGTGCTGTGCACTGGGGACGCTGTGAGCCCCTCAGCCCGGCGCAAAGCCAGGTGGGGAGCAAACAGTGTGATCGCTCCGCCCACAGGCATAGGAGACTGCTGTAGCTGCTGCTCAGCCTCCACGATCAGTCTCCCACTGTAGCTCAGCAAACATGCTGGGCTGCTGTGAAGGAGGGAGAAGGGAGGGGGGGCTGTAAGGCCCGGGTACATAGTACCCGCTCCACCCCCCCCTCTTGGCACCCCTGGTTAAGAGTTGATTGGCTGGTACCTTATTACCATTCATTTTAACTCCTAACACAGCTTCGTAAATAGACCCCATAGTGCCAGGATTGGAGAAATAGTGCCAGGACTGAAGAAATAATGTCAGTATTAGAGAAATAGAACCAGGACTGGAGAAATAGTACCAGAACTGGAGAAATAATGTCAGTATTAGAGAAATAGAACCAGGACTGGAGAAATAGCTCCAGGACTGGAGAAATAGAACCAGGACTGGATAAATAGTGCCAGGATTAGAGAAATAGTGCCAGGACAGAAGACATAATGCCAGTATTAGAGGAATAGTGCCAGGACAGGAGAAATAGTGCCAGTATTAGAGAAATAGTGCCAGGACTGGAGAAATAGTGCAAGTATTAGAGAAATAGTGCCAGGACAGGAGAAATAGTGCCAGTTTTAGAGAAATAGTACCAGGACTGGAGAAATAGTGCCAGGACTGGAGAAATAGTGCCAGGATTAGATAAATAGTACCAGGACTGGATAAACAGTGCCAGGATTAGAAAACTAGTGCCAGGATTGGAGAAATACTACCAGGACTGGAGAAATAGTGCCTGGACTAGAGAAATAGTGCCAGGACAGGAGAAATAGTATCAGGACAGGAGAAATAGTGCCAGGACTGGAGAAATAGTGCCAGTATTAGTTAAATAGCACCAGGACTGCAGAACAAGTACCAGGACTGGAGAAATAGAACTAGGACTGCATAAATAGTGCCAGTATTAGAGAAATAGTGCCAGGACTGAAGAAATAATGTCAGTATTAGAAAAATAGAACCAGGACTGGAGAAATAGCACCAGGACTGGAGAAATAATGTCAGTATTAGAGAAATAGAACCAGGACTGGAGAAATAGTACCAGGACAGGAGAAATAATGTCAGTATTAGAGATATAGAACCAGGACTGGAGAAATAGCACCAGGACTGGAGAAATAGTACCAGGACTGGAGAAATAGAACTAGGACTGGATAAATAGTGCCAGGATTAGAGAAATAGTGCCAGGACAGAAGAAATAATGCCAGTATTAGAGAAATAGTGCCAGGACAGGAGAAATAGTGCCAGTATTAGATAAATAGTACCAGGACTGGAGAAATAGTGCCAGGACTGGAGAAATAGTGCCAGGACAGAAGAAATAGTGCCAATATTAGAGAAATAGTGCCAGGACAGGAGAAATAGTGCAAGTATTAGAGAAATAGTACCAGGACTGGAGAAATAGTGCCAGGACTGGAGAAATAGTGCCAGGACAGAAGAAATAGTGCAAGTATTAGAGAAATAGTGCCAGGACAGGAGAAATAGTGCCAGTATTAGAGAAATAGTACCAGGACTGGAGAAATAGTGCCAGGACTGGAGAACTAGCACCAGGACTAGAGAAATAGTGCCAGGATTAGATAAATAGTACCAGGACTGGATAAACAGTGCCAGGATTAGAAAACTAGTGTCAGGATTGGAGAAATAGTGCCAGTATTAGAGAAATAGTACCAGGACTGGAGAAATAGTGCCAGGATTAGATAAATAGTACCAGGACTGGATAAATAGTGCCAGGATTAGAGAAATAGTGCCAGGATCAGATAAATAGTACCAGGACTGGAGAAATAGTGCCAGGATTGGAGAAATAGTGCCAGGACTGGAGAAATAGTGCCAGGACTGGACAAATAGTGCCAGGACTGGAGAAATAGTATCAGGACTGGAGAAATAGTGCCAGGATTAGATAAATAGTACCAGGACTGGATAAATAGTGCCAGGATTAGAGAAATAGTGCCAGGATCAGATAAATAGTACGAGGACTGGAGAAATAGTGCCAGAATTGGAGAAATAGTGCCAGGACTGGAGAAATAGTGCCAGGACAGGAGAAATAGTATCAGGACTGGAGAAATAGTGCCAGGACTGGAGAAATAGTGTCAGGACTGGAGAAATAGTATCAGGACTGGAGAAATAGTATGAGGACAGGAGAAATAGTGGCAGGACTGGAGAAATAGCACCAGGACTGGAGAAATGGAGCCAAGACTGGATAAACAGTACCAGGACTGGAGAAATAGTGCCAGGATTAGATAAATAGTACCAGGACTGGATAAATAGTACCAGGACTGGAGAAATAGTGCCAGGACTGGAGAAATAGTGCCAGTATTAGAGAAATAGTGCCAGGATTAGACAAATAGTACCAGAAGTGGATAAATAGTGCCACGATTGGAGAAATAGAGCCAGGATTGGAGAAATAGTGCCAGTAATGGAGAAATAGTGCCAGGACTGGAGAAATATTGCCAGGACAGGAGAAATACTGCCAGTAAGAGAAATAGTACCAGGACTGGAGAAATATTACCAGGACTGGAGAAATAGAACTAGGACTGGATAATAAGTGCCAGTATTAGAGAAATAGTGCCAGGACAGAATAAATATTGCCAGTATTAGATAAATAGTACCAGGACTGGAGAAATAGTACCAGGACTGGAGAAGTAGAACTAGGACTGGATAAATAGTGCCAGTATTAGAGAAATAGTGCCAGGACAGAAGAAATAATGCCAGTATTAGAGAAATAGTACCAGGACTGGAGAAATAGTGCCAGGACTGGAGATATAGCACCAGGACTGGAGAAATAATGTCAGTATTAGATAAATAGTACCAGGACTGGATCAACAGTGCCAGGATTAGAGACATAGGGCCAGGACTGGAGAAATAGGGCCAGGACTGGAGAAATAGTATCAGGACTGGAGAAATAGTGCCAGGACTGGAGAAATAGTGCCAGGACTGTAGAAATAGTATCAGGACTGGAGAAATAGTACCAGGACTGGAGAAATAGTGCCAGGACTGGAGAAATAGCACCAGGACTGGAGAAATGGTGCCAAGACTGGGTAAATAGTACCAGGATTGGAGAAATAGTGCCAGGATTAGATAAATAGTACCAGGACTTGATAAATAGTACCTGGACTGGAGAAATAGTGCCAGGACTGGATAAATAGTACCAGAATTAGAGAAATAGTGCCAGGATTGGAGAAATAGTGCCAGGACTGGAGAAATAGTGCCAGTATTAGAGAAATAGTGCCAGGATTAGATAAATAGTACAAGGACTGGAGAAATAGTGCCACGATTGGAGAAATAGCGCCAGGATTGGAGAAATAGCACCAGTAATGGAGATATAGTGCCAGGACTGGTGAAACAGTGCCAGGTCTGGAGAAATTGTGCCAGGACAGGAGAAATACTGCCAGTAAGAGAAAAAGTACCAGGACTGGAGAAATAGTACCAGGACTGGAGAAATAGAACTAGGACTGGATAAATAGTGCCAGTATTAGGGAAATAGTGCCAAGACAGAAGAAATAATGCCAGTATTAGAGAAATAGTACCAGGACTGGAGAAATAGTGCCAGGACTGATGAAATACCACCAGGACTGGAGAAATAGTGGCAGGATTAGATAAATCATACCAGGACTGGATAAACAGTGCCAGGATTGGAGAAATAGTGCCAGGATTGGAGAAATAGTGCCAGGATCAGATAAATAGTACCAGGACAGGAGAAATAGTGCCAGGATTGGAGAAATAGTGCCAGAATTTTAGAAATAGTGCCAGGAATGGAGAAATAGTTCCAGAACTGGATAAAAAGTGCCAGGACTGGAGAAATAGTATCAGGACTGGAGAAATAGTAACAGGACTGGAGAAATAGTATATGGACTGGAGAAGTAGTACCAGGACTGGATAAATAGTGCCAGGATAAGATAAATAGCACCAGGACTGGATAAATAGTGCCAGGACTGGAGAAATAGCACCAGGACTGGAGAAATGGTGCCAGGACTGGATAAATAGTACCAGGACTGGAGAAATAGTGCCAGGATTAGATAAATAGTACCAGGTCTGGATAAATAGTGCCAGGATTGGAGAAATAATGCCAGGACTGGATAAATAGTACCATTATTAGAGAAATAGTGCCAGGATTGGAGAAATAGTGCCAGGACTGGAGAAATAGTACCAGTATTAGAGAAATAGTGCCAGGACTGGATAAATAGTGCCAAGATTGGAGAAATAGCACCAGGAATGGAGAAATAGCACCAGTACTGGAGATATAGTGCCAGGACTGGTGAAATAGTGCCAGGACTGGAGAAATAGTGCCAGGACTGGATAAATAGTGCCAGGACTGGAGAAATACTGCCAGTATTAGAGAAATAGTGCCATGGATGGACAAGTAGTGCAAGGATTGGAGAAATAGTGCCAGGACTGCAGAAATAGTGCCAGGTTTAGATAAATAGTACCAGTACTGGAGAAATAGTGCCAGGACTGCAGAAATAGTACCAGGACTGGAGAAATAGTGCCAGGATTGGAGAAATAGTGCCCGAATTTTAGAAATAGTGCCATGACTGGAGAAATAGTGCCAGAACTGGATAAATAGTGCCAGGACAGGAGAAATAGTATCAGGACTGGAGAAATAGTGCCAGGACTGGATACATAGTGCCATGACTGGAAAAATAATATCAGGACTGGAGAAATAGTGCAGGGACTGGAAAAATAATGCCAGCATTTGAGAAATAGTGCCAGAACTGGAGAAATAGTGCCAGGATTAGAGAAATAGTGCCAGGACTGGAGAAATAGTGCTAGTATTAGAGAAATAATACCAGGACTGGAGAAATAGTGCCAGGTTTAGAGAAATTGTGTCAGGACTGGAGAAACAGTACCAGGACTGGAGAATTAGTGCCAGGACTGGAGAAATAGTACGAGGACTGGAGAAATAGTGCCAGTATTCGAGAAATAGTGCCAGTATTAGATAAATAGTACCAGGACTGGAGAAATAGTGCCAGGATTAGAGAAATAGTACCAGGACTGGATAAATAGTGCCAGTATTAGAGAAATAGTGCCAGGACAGAAGAAATAATGCCAGGATTAGAGAAATAGTACCAGGACTGGAGAAATAGTGCCAGGACAGAAGAAATAATGGCAGTATTAGAGAAATAGTGCCAGGACTGGAGAAATAGCACCAGGACTGGAGAAATTGTGCAAGGATTAGATAAATAGTACCATGACAGGATAAACAGTGCCAGAATTGGATAGATAGTGCCAGGATTGGAGAAATAGTGCCAGGATTAGAGAAATAGTGCCAGGATCAGATAAGTAGTACCAGGACTGGAGAAATAGTGCCTGGATTGGAGAAATAGTGCCAGAATTTTAGAAATAGTCCCAGGAATGGAGAAATTGTGCCAGGACTGGAGAAATAGTGCCAGGACTGGAGAAATAGTGCCAGGAGAGGAGATATAAGGGTCTATTTACTAAGCTGTGTTAGGAGCTAAAGTGATCAGTGATAAGGTACCAGCCAAACAGCTCCTAGCTGTCATGTCACAGGCTGTGTTTGAAAAATGGCAGTTAGGAGCAGGGGCATAGAGAGCCCTGTTGGGCCCAGGTGAAGAGGGGAAGTGACCTAATCATGGGAGGAGTGGTCACAACCCCTTGAACAAAAAAAACAACTTCTGCAGCGCCACAAAGCGGTGCTGTGCACTGGGGACACTGTGAGCCCCTCAGCCCAGCGCAAAGCCAGGTGGGGAGCAAACAGTGTGATCGCTCCGCCCACAGGCATAGGAGACTGCTGTAGCTGCTGCTCAGCCTCCACGAGCAGTCTCCCACTGTAGCTCAGCAAACATGCTGGGCTGCTGTGAAGGAGGGAGAAGGGAGGGGGGGCTGTAAGGCCCAGGTAAATAGTACCCGCTCCACCCCCCCTCTTGGCACCCCTGGTTAAGAGCTGATTGGCTGGTACCTTATTACCATTCATTTTAACTCCTAACACAGCTTCGTAAATAGACCCCATAGTGCCAGGATTGGAGAAATAGTGCCAGGACTGAAGAAATAATGTCAGTATTAGAGAAATAGAACCAGGACTGGAGAAATAGTACCAGGACTGGAGAAATAATGTCAGTATTAGAGAAATAGAACCAGGACTGGAGAAATCGCTCCAGGACTGGAGAAATAGAACTAGGACTGGATAAATAGTGCCAGGATTAGAGAAATAGTGCCAGGACAGAAAACATAATGCCAGTATTAGAGGAATAGTGCTAGGACAGGAGAAATAGTGCCAGTATTAGAGAAATAGTGCCAGGACTGGAGAAATAGTGCAAGTATTAGAGAAATAGTGCCAGGACAGGAGAAATAGTGCCAGTTTTAGAGAAATAGTACCAGGACTGGAGAAATAGTGCCAGGACTGGAGAAATAGTGCCAGGATTAGATAAATAGTACCAGGACTGGATAAACAGTGCCAGGATTAGAAAACTAGTGCCAGGATTGGAGAAATACTACCAGGACTGGAGAAATAGTGCCAGGATTAGATAAATAGTACCAGGACTGGATAAACAGTACCAGTGTTAGAGAACTAGTGCCAGGATTGGAGAAATACTGCCAGTATTAGAGAAATAGTACCAGGACTGGAGAAATAGTGCCAGGATTAGATAAATAGTACCAGGACTGGATAAATAGTGCCAGGATTGGAGAAATAGTGCCAGGATCAGATAAATAGTACCAGGACTGGAGAAATAGTGCCAGGATTGGAGAAATAGTGCCAGGACTGGAGAAATAATGCCAGGACTGGAGAAATAGAACTAGGACTGGATAAATAGTGCCAGGATTAGAGAAATAGTGCCAGGACAGAAGAAATAATGCCAGTATTAGAGAAATAGTGCCAGGACAGGAGAAATAGTGCCAGTATTAGATAAATAGTACCAGGACTGGAGAAATAGTGCCAGGACTGGAGAAATAGTGCCAGGACAGAAGAAATAGTGCCAATATTAGAGAAATAGTGCCAGGACAGAAGAAATAATGCCAGTATTAGAGAAATAGTGCCAGGACAGGAGAAATAGTGCCAGTATTAGAGAAATAGTACCAGGACTGGAGAAATAGTGCCAGGACTGGAGAAATAGTGCCAGGACAGAAGAAATAGTGCCAGTATTAGAGAAATAGTGCCAGGACAGGAGAAATAGTGCCAGGACTGGAGAAATAGTGCAAGTATTAGAGAAATAGTGCCAGGACAGGAGAAATAGTGCAAGTATTAGAGAAATAGTACCAGGACTGGGAGAAATAGTGCCAGGACTGGAGAAATAGTGCCAGGACAGAAGAAATAGTGCAAGTATTAGAGAAATAGTGCCAGGACAGGAGAAATAGTGCCAGTATTAGAGAAATAGTACCAGGACTGGAGAAATTGTGCCAGGACTGGAGAACTAGCACCAGGACTAGAGAAATAGTGCCAGGATTAGATAAATAGTACCAGGACTGGATAAACAGTGCCAGGATTAGAAAACTAGTGCCAGGATAGGAGAAATAGTGCCAGTATTAGAGAAATAGTACCAAGACTGGAGAAATAGTGCCAGGATTAGATAAATAGAACCAGGAGTGGATAAATAGTGCCAGGATTAGAGAAATAGTGCCAGGATCAGATAAATAGTACCAGGACTGGAGAAATAGTGCCAGGATTGGAGAAATAGTGCCAGGACTGGATAAATAGTGCCAGGACTGGACAAATAGTGCCAGGACTGGAGAAATAGTATCAGGACTGGAGAAATAGTGCCAGGATTAGATAAATAGTACCAGGACTGGATAAATAGTGCCAGGATTAGAGAAATAGTGCCAGGATCAGATAAATAGTACCAGGACTGGAGAAATAGTGCCAGAATTGGAGAAATAGTGCCAGGACTGGAGAAATAGTGCCAGGACAGGAGAAATAGTATCAGGACAGGAGAAATAGTGCCAGGACTGGAGAAATAGTGTCAGGACTGGAGAAATAGTATCAGGACTGGAGAAATAGTACAAGGACAGGAGAAATAGTGGAAGGACTGGAGAAATAGCACCAGGACTGGAGAAATGGAGCCAAGACTGGATAAAGTACCAGACTGGAGAAATAGTGCCAGGATTAGATAAATAGTACCAGGACTGGATAAATAGTACCAGGACTGGAGAAATAGTGCCAGGACTGGAGAAATAGTGCCAGTATTAGAAAAATAGTGCCAGGATTAGACAAATAGTACCAGGAGTGGATAAATAGTGCCACGATTGGAGAAATAGAGCCAGGATTGGAGAAATAGTGCCAGTAATGGAGAAATAGTACCAGGACTGGAGAAATATTGCCAGGACAGGAGAAATATTGCCAGTAAGAGAAATAGTACCAGGACTGGAGAAATATTACCAGGACTGGAGAAATAGAGCTTGGACTGGATAATAAGTGCCAGTATTAGAGAAATAGTGCCAGGACAGAAGAAATAATGCCAGTATTAGAGAAATAGTACCAGGGACTGGAGAAATAGTGCCAGGACTGGAGATATAGCACCAGGACTGGAGAAATAATGTCAGTATTAGAGAAATAGAACCAGGACTGGAGTAATAGTACCAGGGACAGGAGAAATAATGCCAGGATTAGATAAATAGTACCAGGACTGGATCAACAGTGCCAGGATTAGAGAAATAGGGCC